>CM061047.1:18827488-19002307 GCA_030762985.1 Adelphocoris suturalis
AAAATGAGTAAGCGGAAATCATAAAAGGAAGATGGAGCGAGAGTGGGAAGAGCGGTATTATTTTACGGAAGTGAACGAACCTAACGAAACTTATATGTTTGATGTGTGGGGATGATTATCGATATGCATAACAATTATAATTTGGAAAGACTTATCTCGAAAAATCATCCTGAATTTGATTTCAAGTATCAGGTTGGTTCTATCTTGAGTACGGGGTTTATCGAAAAAAGCCTGGCAGGTTTTATTTATGGTAACATGGACTCATTTATAGATCAGTTAGTGACCAAAAATGTATTGAATTTGTAGTTAGGGTATGTAAATACGCCACCATACGATATAGAACCGTTCTGGGCCTATCCTCTTCAATCGAAATCAGGCTGTTGGATTCGGACAAATAGACTTTTAAGGAAATTCACGTTTGCGAATGAGCACTCACTCGAACTGATCTGATGGCCATTCATTAAATTTGTAAAGAACCATTCAGGATGTAGCCCGCTCAACCCCAGAAAATTTAATTGAAATTTGCCCAATAGTTTCGGAGTTATGTTCCTGACAAAGATTTTCGAAAACATTCGGGCCATTAGAAAGGGAGGAATTAATGTTAATAGAAATACACATTTGGGCATGCGCAAAAGCCCTATTGAACCGACGGTGATGAAATTTATAGGAGACCCTCTGGGGTCAAGCCCGCATAACCCCTGTGGCTCAATAGTTTCGGAGTTATATCTCAGAAGTCAACATTAGAAATTTCAATGTTTCAAAATAGGTAATGAATAATTATAATTTTCATATTTTATATGAAAGTGCCCACTTGCATGAGGTAGGTAGCAATTTATTCGATTTCAAATCCTAAAGTGTTTGACTATGTGATTAAGCACTGAAAAAATAAAAATTACCAATATTTCCATTAAAATATGGAATGAGGTCAGTTTAAACAAGTTTAAACTCATAAAACTAAATTTGTTAGACGAGGGAAGGGTCTGAAATTGAAAACGGCTTGAAATATTTCACCCGGACTGGCACACTGCAGTCAGATGATGGGGTTCACACTCATATCCTATATTTATAAAATGTTAGTTTCTACGTCTGTACGTTGATTAAAATCATTAAATTTTGCGTTCCTTTTTATTTTCGTGGTTTTTGAAGATGATTGGTACCGATTCTCAATTTTTCTGTCTGTATGTCAAATCACAGGAAAAATACACAGGCTTTAAATCTGACTCATGGAGGGTTTTTTGGGGAGAAGGTTGGTTGGAATGGGGTACCTATATCGGACATCACTGAACAAACCGGTGGTTCGAGAGGTCGAATACGATTACGCTAATTTAAATCACAGTCCAGTTGAAAATTTCCAAATCCTAGCCATGTGTTTGAAGAAGAAGTAAAATGTAAACCTCAACTTTTTACAATCCATAACATGGCTTTACAGAAATTTATAATACAAACAAATAAATTAAATTAAAAAGAGGATAGGGAGAATAAATGGGGTACCTTCGACATTACTGAACAAACTGGATATATGAATGAATATGTTTGTATCAGTTCAAGTTAAATCACAGGCTGCTTGAAATTTTTCTAATTTAAACCATCGGGAAGATCGGGTGTTGCCGAGACAATCGGTCGTGAGTAGATTTTTGGCAGTAAGCACAATTCACGCGCTAGAAGCGTTTATGCCAACACCAGTAAATGCTGTTGCTTTGGCCATAACTGTTTCGGAGCTTATATCCATAAAACAGGAAAACGAAGCGAGCCATTCGTGTCAAATAAAGTTAAATTTCTTCTAGTACTTTCATATTTTGTAAGAGTTTTTCATGTTGAATTAAATTTGACTATTAGGAATTCATTTTCAATATAAACTAAACTTTTCAATATAAACTAAACAAGAGATCGGTACATACATATAGGGAGAAGTGGCTTAATATTTTAAAATTGTCAATTCCACAACTAAAACATTGTAGGAATTTTGTTTGCGAGTCCTTCAAATTAGCGAAAGTATTGTGATCACTTTATTTTGTACAGAGCCGATGTTGTTCAAAGAGCTCTTAAAAAAAAAAAAAAAAAGCGAGTGTTAAATAGTTTTTGATTTTGAAGAACCACAAATTTTCACCTTCCAAAAATGATCACGTGGTTTCGGCACCTACGTTGAGATGAGATTTAATTTAATTTCAAGATTCATAATTTAAAGCCGTGACTATTAAATATTCAAGTAAAAAGCCATTTTTTCAGTCCCTTCTATTAAAGTCACTCTATAGTTGCTGATGAAAAATAATTGTCTGTCCAACTTATATTACAGGCCCATCGTAATAGCATCCGTCTGTAATAAAGACAAGTAGGGGAAGTAGTGGGAAGCCTCGCACCAGATGTTTATTATTATTCCTCAACGGTTCACGCTCGTTAAACGATTCTGAAAATTGGAAGCACTATTAGTAAAATTTGCGCTCTTCAGTACTAGGTACCAACGTAGGCTCTTCAATGCTACTACCTATGTATAATACGTAAATTACTATGTTAATAATCATACTAAACGTAATCATTACAGGATAATTATAATCTTAAACGTTACAGCTTGATAATCATCTATTGTAATTCTACTTAAGTTCTACAATGCTTTCGAAAGTTTTTCTGGGAAGTATCGTTGAACAACTTGCATATTTAGAAACTAAATGAGGTAAAGATATCTCACACACACACCGCCAAACACACACACACACAAACAGACTTTTGTACTAACTTGAATGTTTTCCCTTTGAATTGTTTTTTCCCCTTACTACGACAAGGAGGCCGAGTACTCGAGTTCCAGTCTGCCTTGTTTTTCTTTCCGGAGTATTTGGTTTCTCTTTTTATATTTTCAGCACACACCAGAAATATCAAAATGAAGCGATGGTATGCGTTTTCGGTACAACAAGCTTTAAAAACAGCATTTCCGAATGATAGGTAAATTCCTTGACTTTCGCTTCCGCGTCTACCTACGGTAGCAAAAGCATTGGGTTCATTTTTCTTCTTTTTTTTTTTTTTTCCCTTCATAATCAGAATTTCCTCTCGCATTTTACGTCAAATATCCCCCCCCCCCCCCCCCTCACGACAATTTTTGGTTCCGTGTCTGTCTGTTCTTGTGTCCCAAGAGTTTTTTTCCTTTTTTCAGTTTTTGCCTCATAAGTACCATATTTTTCATCCAGTCTTGATGAAATTTTCTGGGATTATACGGAATTTTCATGGAAAACTATTGAAAACTATCGTGTTTCGAATTTATTGAAATTTCAGGCCTTCTATAGCACCTCTTGAAATTAGGTGATTTTGATAAATAGAAGAATTTTGATGACGAGATTTTCGTAAATATCGGTCAAGTATTTCTAGTAAAAACCACACAGACGGCGTATGGCGGACGGACGGATTTTTTTAAACTCAATTTTCGGAATCTTCGTATCATGAAACGTAAAACAGCAAATTTTGAGAGGGGGGTTAAACATTTTTCTTTCTTGGCCGATTCAGAAGGTTTATTATTGAAAATCAGGGAGTCGTAGTTGGGCCCGCCGTTCTTCCGAAACTTGGTGTTTCGCTTTTCCACCGGTGGTGTCGAGTGCCTCTACATACGACCCAACTCGACACAACCGTTAGAAAAGTACTCATTTCTAATTTTCACTGTCATTTGAGGAAGTTATGGTTATTTTAGTGATATATAGTTGAAAACACGAGAAATTACATCTTGATTCAGAAGGTTTATTATTGAAAATCAGGGAGTCGTAGTTGGGCCCGCCGTTCTTCCGAACTTGGTGTTTCGCTTTTCCACCGGTGGTGTCGAGTGCCTCCACATACGGTCCAACTCGACACAACCGTTGGAAAAGTACTCATTTCTAATTTTCACTGTCATTTGAGGAAGTTATGGTTATTTTAGTGATATATAGTTGAAAACACGAGAAATTACATCTTGATTCAGAAGGTTTATTATTGAAAATTAGGGAGTCGTAGTTGGACCCGCCGTTCTTCCGAAACTTGGTGTTTCGCTTTTCCACCGGTGGTGTCGAGTGCCTCCACATACGGCCCAACTCGACACAACCGTTAGAAAAGTACTCATTTCTAATTTTCACTGTCATTTGAGGAAGTTATGGTTATTTTAGTGATATATAGTTGAAAACACGAGAAATTACATCTTGATTCAGAAGGTTTATTATTGAAAATCAGGGAGTCGTAGTTGGGCCCGCCGTTCTTCCGAAACTTGGTGTTTCGCTTTTCCACCGGTGGTGTCGAGTGCCTCCACATACGGCCCAACTCGACACAACCGTTGGAAAAGTACTCATTTCTAATTTTCACTGTCATTTGAGGAAGTTATGGTTATTTTAGTGATATATAGTTGAAAACACGAGAAATTACATCTTGATCGTTGATCGTGTTGAAGTTTCTGAATGAGATTCTCCTAACCCAAGGTGAATTTCGATATTGTCTTAACAACTACCCTACCAAGTTCCCTTCTTTCTTCTACCACCACATTTATTTCTATTGAAATCTACAGAAATCAAGTTAAACTTTTTGTGAGAATAACCCATGTATAAATTTCTCCCTTGAGGGGAAAAACAATAGATCATGGATATGTAGTTGTAGACATTACTTTACACTCTGTTGGGATGTTGGGAAAGTAAAAATGGACATTACTTTCCACTCTGTTGGGATGTTGGGAAAGTAAAAACTCCCGCGCTACTTTCGTTCCATGCTAAAAACAGTAGTCTAGTCGGTTGTTGTAGGTACTTCATTGCGGTAGTACCTCATTGATTTAGACCTAGCCTTCACTTTTCGAGTTAATAATAATTTTAAGTGCCGTATCGTTGCATTTTGTGTGGATAGAAAAAAAAGCTCGCACCGTAAGGCTTTAATTTCCCGATGGGCCCGTTTAGATGGGACACCCTGTATGAATGAGAATATTGTTTGTTTTTTGGTCTGAAGTCACTGGCCAAACGGCTCAACAGATCTTTATGCGGGCGGGCGCGAATTGACAAGCAAGTTCCTGAATAGAACTTAGGCTATATCAGAATCCTCTAAACTTCCTTTTTCATCAAGAAATCGGCTTTCCCTAACGGTGTCGCCCGAGTAAACAACTTCGTATTTAAGGAATAACCCACAAATTTGACTTTGGCAGTGAACATTTTTACATCAAAGTAATGGCGAGTATGGTTTGCTGGAAAGAAATTTTCGCTACGATTCCAACGAAACCAAAACGATTCTCGTTCGTGAGGTGGATCTCAGTTTATACGTCGAAAAGGGTCGTCAAATATAGATATCAAAAACAACTCATGAACCCTGGCGACAAATTGTTTACTAATATTATTTTTTTGTTCCAATGCGTAGACATTGCATTGAGCAATAAGTGAGTAGCCACGTGTTAGAAGGTAATATTGAGTAATAAAATTGGAGTTTAATTATTGTAACATCAATTTAACACCAACGAAGTGATAAAAGTGAATGTAAATTATAAATGTAGCGTGCAGGTAGCCACCTTGCGATTAATATCTGTGTGCGCACATCCGCCAATTTTTCTGAGTAAGAATGTGAGAGCCACCCAGATTAGCTAAGCGAATTCTGAAACTGATTTTCTCCCTATTCTACCTAATACTGAATTTCGAAATGGAACGTCTTTGGCTTTACGGGGTAACAATGAAAAGGCATGGATCCACAGATCTCCTGACTCGGAGGCTAAATGTAACTATTTGCTAAATGTAACATGTATGTATGTATGTATGTATGTATGTATGTATGTATATATGTATGTATAGTATATGTATGTATGTGTCATTCCAGACGATAACTGTCCGTAGAATTGTGCTAGAAACTTCAAACAAATTTTAAAATGTTAAGGACACAAAACGAAAGTTCAAGTTCGTTGGCCAGCATGATCGGATAACATCTTCGGGTTGAAATTTTCAAAAATGTAGTCAAACATTTCAAAATAGCCTGTTTTTTGCGATTTGTTGTGCGAAATAATTTTTTCAGCATACTAACCTGTGGTATATTCGGAATCAGCGTAAAATTTCCTATAAGAATATGTATCAAGTTTTCAAAAATTTCAAAGTTGAAAAATCATTCTAAAATCGAAATAATGCCGTTCGCTAAATAACTGAAATGGATTTCTTCAAAAATTTGCTCATGGGGTCATGCTGCATGACTGGACTTTTTTGTTGGTCGCCAGTTATAGCGAATTTTTGAAGAAAATTAAGCTATTGCTCTCGCCTCAAAATTTGTAGAATGTGATTTTTTGAAAAAATTGTATGCAGAAATCCGTTTCAGGCTATTCTGAATCATATTCTGAAGTTTAACGCATTTTTTTATGTATGTATGTATGTAGTATGCTAAATAATTTTTTCAGCATACTAACATGTGGTATATTCGGAATCAGCGTAAAATTTCCTATAAGAATATGTATCAAGTTTTCAAAAATTTCAAAGTTGAAAAATCAGTCTAAAATCGAAATAATGCCGTTCGCTAGTTGTAAATAGCGACTGAAATGTCGAAGATTTCTTCAAAAATTCGCTCATGGGGTCATGCTGCATGACTGGACCGCTATACCAACAAAATACATTTGGATTTAGAATAATAATATACTGGGTGTCCCAAAACTACCAGTAAAAACTTCCTGGTCAATTCCAAAGCTGATTTCTGATCAAGTTTTTTTAAATTTATTAGCGAATTTTTGAAGAAAATTAAGCTGCTGCTCTCGCCTCAAAATTTGTAGAATGTGAATTTTTGAAAAACTTTTATGCAGAAATCCGTTTCAGACTATTCTGAATCATATTCTGAAGTTTAACGCATTTTTTAATGTATGTATGTATGTATGTATGTATGTATGTATGTATGTATATATGTATGCATGTGTCATTCCAGACGATAACTGTCCGTAGAATTGTGCTAGAAACTTCAAACAAATTTTAAAATGCTAAGGACACAAAACGAAAGTTCAAGTTCGTTGGCCAGCATGATCGGATTACATCTTCGGGTTGAAATTTTCAAAACGTAGTCAAAATTTTCAAAATAGCCTATTTTTTGCGATTTGTTGTGCGAAATAACTTTTTCAGCATACTGTGGTATATTCGGAACCAGCATAAAATTTCCTATAAGAAAATGTATCGAGTTTTGAAAAATTTCAAAGTTGAAAAATCAGTCAATAATCGAAATAATCGAAGATTTCTTCAAAAATTCGCTCATGGGGTCATGCTGCATGACTGGACTTTTTACTCACAAGGGCGACTGAGGATCGGGCTGCCGAAATTCGGGTCTGAAGTAGGACCGGAGTGATATATCTATCATAACTTCTGTAGGTAAAAGTGCTGCTCAGTTTTTGAAGGAGCTACCATTATGTAGGAGCGCCTTTCAGCCTCTGTGGTAGTTGAATAGACGTTAAAGAAGGAGCTTGTAACAGAATCTAAAATAATGTGATGAGGAGCGCCAAACAGACTCTGAGAAGGTGCAATAGGCGCTCCTTCAGGGAGCGCCTAACAGTGTCTGGAAGGGTGAAATAGGCGCTCCTCAGGGAGCGCCTAACAGTGTCTAGAAGGGTGAAATAGGCGCTCCTCAGGGAGCGCCAAATGAGAGCGCATAACAGTGTATAGAAGTGAAAATGAGCGCCTAACAGTCTATTCATAAATCTATATATATATATATATATATATATATATATATATATATATATACATATATATATATATATATATGAAAAAACGTTCAACTTTAGGATTCGTTTCAGAATGTCTCAAAACGGATTTCAATGGAGAAATTTTTCGGAAATTTTGATTTTGAAATTTTAAGAGCCATTGCAATAGCTTCATTTTCTACGAATATTCGCCAAAAATAGAAAACCTCCCAGACTCTCATGGGATCGAACAGGGTCGAGTCCGACAGTTAAATTACCCTGCTGATTGCTTCACGGAGATGAGTCAAAAACTCCCACAGTGATTACTACATTATTGCATCTAAACCATTCAACTTTCGATCAAAGTGAGTATCTGTCATCTATATGTGTCACATTTTCTGGTTTTTACCTCTAATTAGACATGTAGTGGGGGGCAGGACTTAAGTTTTTAACTAGGCAAAAACTTGAGTGCTGCCCCCCAACTTTTTAAAACGACAATTAGGTAACGTAAATCGATTTTAGGTTGTATAAAATGTCAACCATGAGAAAGAGGGGACTCTAACGATTCAAAATCATATTTTTAAAATTAGAAAACGATAGTTTTAAATGGAGAAATTTCTTTTTGAAAATAGGGGGCAGGACTAAAGTACAAACCAGCACTTTTAGAGCACACTGAAAAAACTCTAAAACTGGTAAAAAAGGATGAAAATAGCTGAAATAATATATATTTTCTTTTTTAGCGCAATATTACTCAAAAATCAAAATGTATGTACCAAATATAGATATACTCAAATATTACTCAACTATAGTCTGTCCAATCTCGGAGCGAATCTGGACTTCCTGGGGACCCTGCACGTCTTGGCAGCGTTGAGCCTATTTTGACACTTTCAATGGGGCTGAGTCATGACTCATATCACCCACTTGGAATCTACAACTTTTTTAATTTCTACATTTACAGACAAATTCGAATTCCTCTGAAAGATTTAAATAAAGAGTATAAACACTATATGAAAATTCCAGTTACAGTGCTACCGTTTTTTCTTTCTTCTGTTTGTAATGAAAACTAATATTCGTAACAAATAAATTACTGATTTAATTTTAAATATACTGTTTTACTGCACTGCTAGGTTTCATACTGAGTAGGTAGGGGTTACGAAATATTAATAAAATACTAACTAACTGAGCTGATAAATCGAGGGTAGCCGCTCCGATACTTGGACTGAGTATATAAACAATAACATCCCAAAATGTATCCAAAAATAAGTTCCAGTCATGCAGCATGATCGAATTTTCTAAAATTATCGTATCATACATTGTTTTGAAATTTGAGCACTGAGTGCAAAGAAGATTTTAACCACCCATTTTATTGCAAAAAAAAAAAAAAAAAAAAAAAAAAAAACTCGTTCTGAGTAATGCCTATTCTGCAATTCAAGAAAGATTTTGAATTTTTAGCGGTTTTTTTTTTTTTTTTTTTTAGTTTTACCGTTTTTTCAGCAAAAATTATTGAAATTCAAGTACCTACCTACATGTTTCTGCACAAATTTGTGCATAATTTTTTATTTTCTATTTATCGTTGATACACTTCATTTGCCTGGAATTCCGCTGAAAATATAAAATTTAACAATTTTTGGCAATTTTTTAAATTTGAGCAATTTAATGTGCACAAAAAGTGCTGGCCAACGAACTCATTCATTCCAACTTTCATTTGGAAAGCTTGATGTTAGGCGCAAGAAGCAAGAACGAAATTTTTATCCCAATCCTGAGGTGAGTTATCGTATGTAATGGCATATATATATGTACCTCAAAAATATTAAGGTATCACTTTTCCTAATAGACGCCAAAGGCAAATCAATCGGACAAAGTTATATAGTTACTGTGGTGAAAACCACCCCCTCTTGGCAACAGCCCCTTTTCAGGGCTACCAAAAAGAGGTAGACACAACACAAAAATATTTACAAGACGTCGAGTTATAACTCCGTCAAACAAAATATTTCACCAGAGAGAAAATACGAATTTCTCTCTCAAAAGTGAAATATTAACTAATAACACACAAGGCGACCTCCCTAGACACTTACTGGGCGAGAGAGATGCGACAAGCATCTCGAAACAAGTCGCCTTGAATGAGAAATCTCAAACAGAAAAACTCAAGGTCGTCCAGCCACCCCCGGGGACCCCGTCGCAGCGACGGACGTGGGGAAACCACCTCGAAAGACCAGCTCAGCTATCATACTCGCAGATACTGAGAAAACAATGTGCGAACCAATGAGATTACACAGTCGAATTAATGAAATTAAGCGGACCAACCAGGAGGCGGCAGGAGGCGGCCACCTCCCTATAAATACCCCGCTGGGAGCCCTCCGAAATTCATTCCACTCTCCGCTCTCGACGACGACACCTCTGAAGTACGAAGAATTCTACACGCTCTACGCTGACGAACCTTCTGCATTACGAGTTCATCTCAAGAACGGCTTCCTACTGCTTTCTACAAGGCATACCTTCTCTCCACACAGATCTCGCATTGGCATCTACGAGTCCAGTGATTATTCATCCTGCTCATTGCCCAACGTAGTTCATCTGTCAGGACGCCACCCGGTACATCTATCGATATTCTCTTTAGATCGTACGCCCGAGGGACGTTCCGAGCCGTGTCGCCCGGGTTTCGTAGCATTAAGCTCGTAACCGACCGCTGTGGGCACGCCGGTAAATTACTCTGCTCATCCGCTCTAATTTACCGTCCAAGGAAGTCTTTTTCAAGGCTACGAGGTAGGACCCTGACATACGAGCATTGGAAAGACGCTCTGTCAAGCGAGTCCACCTCCCAAACCCTCTATTTTTCACACATAGAGGCATCGAAACGAGCTAAAAACTCGGTTATTTCGATGGAACGTCGGCCGTCTTACTTCCTCATGCAAGGGGAGGCAGACGACGGCGAAGCCGGGCCGCGTAGCCACCGTAGTGCTCCCTACAGGCTACCCGGCGAATCCGCTGAACCCAGCGACGGCGCAAGGCGCGATCCTCACGCCCGGATCGCCTTCTCACCCGACGTATTCGTTAAAGAAACGTTCGATCAAGCCTCGACTATACAAAAGATCGAGGATACCTTTCAGACTCGCTCTGAAGCCGATCATTACGATTCGACCAAGCTGTCCGAGTACCCACGATATTCGACGCAGGCCTACCCGGTCGATCCGAGTGTCAAATACACTCCAAATGTGCAAAAAGCGAAGGATACTTTTCAGTACCTCAACCAAGCTCAACATATTCCCCCTGCAGATATAAATCTTAGGCCGGAATATTACAAAACGGCTCAGTACCAAACTGATCGAACCCAGCACCCGCTATGCGAGCCCAGTGCTCCACGCGGCTGCGACACGAACTACCTCCCATTTCAGTCCGCCAAGCTAGTTGACCTTGGCGGATCCGCTCACATTCCTTACGGGAATGACCCGGGGACTAACCCGCATAACCGGAATATAAATGTCCGACTTGGCCTACCTACGCCAAGTAAAACATATTTAAATCCACTACAAATGGTGACCCCGCCTTTGAACAGGCTCAACACGGAGCATTTCGTTCCCTCTTATGAAGCTAGTGGATTTCAGGGAACCACTGCGGGCGTGCGACCCCCGCCGGGCCTCTACGCCCCACATCTCACGCAACATCCCTCTACACAAAGTGGCTTTCAAGCACTTTTAGAGGAGATGGGAGATTATCAAAAACCAATCTTCCAAAAGAAGAATATCGATCGTGCACTCGCCGAGTTCGATCAATACTGCGTGCGAAAACACCTGAGAACGCAGAACGAATGTTTCTCAGCTATATACAAGTGGGTACCAGAAGAAATGAGGGAAGCTATAGACTCAGCTTACCTCACGGCACCCCACGCACCCTACGAAGAGGCCAAACCGCGCCTACAGCGAGAATATGGGTTGTCCTTACAGGACAGGCTCCTCGCACTCGAGGACCCCGCATCTCTCGCCAAAAAACCCAGCACCAAGTACCACGAAATGTACTCTAAAGCTGTTGGGTATTTTTCAGAAGCTCTGATCACTCAAAAGTGGATCGAGACTCTACCCATCGAAGCACGAGGTATGGTCGCAGCTCAGCCTACCACGACCGCCCGGCTCGACCTAGCTGATACGCTACACGCGTACAAAACAGAGAATACTTCTCTGAACATACGAGGAGTAGAATCTACTCCGAAACCCATAAATACTGGTTTCAAAAAGGCCCTCTCGAAACAAGCTGAGTTCAAACCCCAACCAGTGGAGAGTAAGCCTCACAAACCGACGGCCTATGTCTGTCGAAACCACGCACGTTTCGGTAACGAAACTCGCAAATGTGCAGACCCAGAACACTGCACTTGGAAGACAAACACTGCTTCCAAAACTAGCAGAAAGGCATCGACTATAAGCCAGCCTAAAACCTGGGTTTCTAACGAAAATACTCAGAGGTCGGTACAAGAAAGTACCGTTCCAACCTCCGACGTAGAGAGTTCGGAAAACGAATAACTGCCAGTGTATCTGAGCCTATACACCGGCAGTCTACTGAGTATAAAAGGCTCTTTTTCAAGTGCAGACTAAATGGCACTGAATTTCTCATTGACACGGGAGCAGAAGTGAACATTCTGCCCCACAATGTCACAAAAAAATTGGGCTTGAAAATTCTTAAGTCCAACGTTAAGCTCACAGCAGCTAACGGAGCCCCTATAGACACACTAGGGCGAGCTGACACAACAATTAACATCGGCCTCGGAGACATGACCACCGATTTTATGATCACGAAAGTCGATCTAGCGATCCTAGGTATTCCATTCCTCGAGTCTTGGGATATCGGAATACGGGTCAAACACAAGTACATTTATAAAGATAAAATAAAGAGCTATGCCGATCAAAAAATAGCTGCAGTCATGAACAAAAAATTCACTGACGAACAAATAGCAGCTACTATCCCTCATCGTGACAATACCCCTCAACCAGAGGACGTGCAAATCACGGAGGACGAAAACATTCGCTCTATCATTGACAAATACAATGATAAAATGAGCAAACTTCAAGGTAAATGGAAAAACAACGGGGTTTACCACCGTATAACCACGGAAGGAACACCAGTACACTTCCGAGCAAGACCCATGGCGGGCGAAAAACGGGCTCAAGTCAAAAGTACTTTTGACAAAATGCTTTCAGAAGGCATAATTGCACCATCAGATTCCGAATGGGCATCCCCGTTACACTGTGTGCCAAAAAAAGACGGGTCATGGAGAATCACCGGCGACTACCGTTTCCTGAACGCGAAAACGAAGAAAGACGCCTACCCTCCTCCTCACATTCGCTCTTTCCAAGCGAATTTACATGATACACGAATCTATTCGACAATAGATTTAAAATCGGCATATTATCATATTCCGATGCACCCAGATGACGCTCATAAAACTGCAATTATTACACCTTTCGGTCTTTATGAGTTTAAGAAAATGAGCATGGGTTTGGCCGGAGCGGCTCAAACATGGCAAAGATACATGGACAGCATCATGCGAAAATTTGATTTCGCATTTGTATACCTAGATGACATCCTGGTGGCTTCTAAAAATTATGAAGAACACATGAACCACCTCAAACAAATTTTTGACAAGCTAGGGGAACACGGACTTCGAGTAGGTTTTGATAAATGCATTTTTTCAAAACCTACCGTCGATTTCCTAGGTTTCACTATCTCGAAAGAAGGGATAATTCCTAAACGAGATAAAATAGAAGCCATAGAACAATTTCCTAGACCAATAGACGTACGAAGTCTACGCAGATTCCTAGGTATGTGTGGTTTCTACAAAGCATGCTCAAGCAAATTCGCTCACACGGCACAACCCCTGTATGACTCCATTCAGTCAAACAAAAAAAATGACAGAACACCTATCGAATGGACATCAGAGAGAGAAAAAGCTTTCAACAGCCTAAAACAAGCAATGATCAAAGCAACATTGCATAACATTGCTCACCCACACCCTACAGCAGAGTGGAGATTAGTCTGCGACGCATCCGACACACACATCGGAGCGGCACTAGAACAGGAAATTACAGACAAACATGGCTCGAAATCTTACCAACCATTGGGATTTTTCAGTAAAGAAATTCCGGAACAATGGAAGAACAAAGCATCATTCGACAAAGAAATGTTCGCCGTTTACCAAGCTTGCATTCACTGGCACAATGACTTGGACGGCAGATCTTTCCATATTTGTTCGGATCACAAGCCTCTGCTAGGCACGATGCTTAAGAAAAATGCACATTTTTCTAAAATGAGATTAAGATGGCTAACATACATCTCTCAAATGACGAGTGACATTCGTCATATTTCCGGAGAGAGCAACGTCGTCGCCGACGCACTCTCCAGACCTTTCGATCCGGTTGAAATTCAAACAAAATCGATTTCAACCCAGACGGACGAGGGTCCACCCATAGCCGAAATTTCGAAAATTACGGCTGCAATAGAATGCAATCTTCTACTGCACATTTCAAATTCACAAATTCGTTCTCCCCCTAACGCGGAGGACAAATTGAAACTCACACGAGTCGAATTCTCGCAAGGAGAAATTTGGTGTAACCTAGACCTAGGACACCCTAGACCTTATATTCCAAACGAAATAAGGGAAGAAATAATAAGCCAAATTCACAATTTGGGACACCCAGGTATACACTCTACAGTGTATAAAGTTAAACAAAGATATTTTTGGCACGGACTCCGTGCAGATGTCTCCAACTGGGTCCGAGCGTGCGAAACTTGCCAACGAGCAAAAATCACGCGCTCCGTGAAGCTCCCTTACTCCGAATTTGAAACGGCTAACAAATTTTCACACGTACACGTTGATATTACCGGACCCTTACCTTTAGCTAAAGGAGGGAAACGTTACATTTTAATGATGGTTGATAGAGCAACGGGTTGGCTAGAGGCAGTCCCTCTTAACAACATCGAAACAACCACGATCACAAACGCCTTTATCAATATTTGGGTAGCTTCAAAGGGCGTACCTAAATACATCACAAGTGATCAGGGCACTCAATTCGAATCAGATCTATTCAATTCCATTATGGAACGTCTCGGAGTAAAACATACTCACACGTTACCATACAAACCATCTACAAACGGAATGGTAGAACGCAGAAATAGATCTTTGAAAGAGGCTCTCAAAGCACAAAACGAAAATTGGCTCGACGCACTTCCGAAAGTTCTACTCGCCATGCGTACGGCAGTAGACCCAGCAACGGAAACTACACCGTTCCAAAAAGTTTACGGAATTGACGTACCACTCCCAGGAGACATTTTCGTAACTTCTACAAACCTTTCGGAGCCTCTCTTCTTCCGGCCTACGCATATTAAACATAATAATACGAAATATGCCGTAAACATGCCCAAAAATTTGGATACATGTACACATGTCTATATCAGAGTGCCCACACAGCTCACCTCTCTGCAATGTCCTTACACGGGACCATTCAAAGTGGTTAAAAGAGATAAGTTTTCGGTTACAGTGCAAATTGGCGAACATACAAAAAAAGTTCCCAAACAGCAAATAAAACCAGCTTACACTCTAAAAACAGACGAAGCTGTGTCACTAAACAAAAATCAGGCAGAAAATAAGGAGGAAACTCCCCGAAAATCTGCCAGAAGGCACGTCCCCTCTACCAAATTCGACGAGAGGTGGGTAACGGCGCTCGAAACACCCCAGCCGGCGTCGTCGTTAGTAACACGACGTCTTGGGGGGGCCCCTGTGGTGAAAACCACCCCCTCTTGGCAACAGCCCTTTTCAGGGCTACCAAAAAGAGGTAGACACAACACAAAAATATTTACAAGACGTCGAGTTATAACTCCGTCAAACAAAATATTTCACCAGAGAGAAAATACGAATTTCTCTCTCAAAAGTGAAATATTAACTAATAACACACAAGGCGACCTCCCTAGACACTTACTGGGCGAGAGAGATGCGACAAGCATCTCGAAACAAGTCGCCTTGAATGAGAAATCTCAAACAGAAAAACTCAAGGTCGTCCAGCCACCCCCGGGGACCCCGTCGCAGCGACGGACGTGGGGAAACCACCTCGAAAGACCAGCTCAGCTATCATACTCGCAGATACTGAGAAAACAATGTGCGAACCAATGAGATTACACAGTCGAATTAATGAAATTAAGCGGACCAACCAGGAGGCGGCAGGAGGCGGCCACCTCCCTATAAATACCCCGCTGGGAGCCCTCCGAAATTCATTCCACTCTCCGCTCTCGACGACGACACCTCTGAAGTACGAAGAATTCTACACGCTCTACGCTGACGAACCTTCTGCATTACGAGTTCATCTCAAGAACGGCTTCCTACTGCTTTCTACAAGGCATACCTTCTCTCCACACAGATCTCGCATTGGCATCTACGAGTCCAGTGATTATTCATCCTGCTCATTGCCCAACGTAGTTCATCTGTCAGGACGCCACCCGGTACATCTATCGATATTCTCTTTAGATCGTACGCCCGAGGGACGTTCCGAGCCGTGTCGCCCGGGTTTCGTAGCATTAAGCTCGTAACCGACCGCTGTGGGCACGCCGGTAAATTACTCTGCTCATCCGCTCTAATTTACCGTCCAAGGAAGTCTTTTTCAAGGCTACGAGGTAGGACCCTGACATACGAGCATTGGAAAGACGCTCTGTCAAGCGAGTCCACCTCCCAAACCCTCTATTTTTCACACATAGAGGCATCGAAACGAGCTAAAAACTCGGTTATTTCGATGGAACGTCGGCCGTCTTACTTCCTCATGCAAGGGGAGGCAGACGACGGCGAAGCCGGGCCGCGTAGCCACCGTAGTGCTCCCTACAGGCTACCCGGCGAATCCGCTGAACCCAGCGACGGCGCAAGGCGCGATCCTCACGCCCGGATCGCCTTCTCACCCGACGTATTCGTTAAAGAAACGTTCGATCAAGCCTCGACTATACAAAAGATCGAGGATACCTTTCAGACTCGCTCTGAAGCCGATCATTACGATTCGACCAAGCTGTCCGAGTACCCACGATATTCGACGCAGGCCTACCCGGTCGATCCGAGTGTCAAATACACTCCAAATGTGCAAAAAGCGAAGGATACTTTTCAGTACCTCAACCAAGCTCAACATATTCCCCTGCAGATATAAATCTTAGGCCGGAATATTACAAAACGGCTCAGTACCAAACTGATCGAACCCAGCACCCGCTATGCGAGCCCAGTGCTCCACGCGGCTGCGACACGAACTACCTCCCATTTCAGTCCGCCAAGCTAGTTGACCTTGGCGGATCCGCTCACATTCCTTACGGGAATGACCCGGGGACTAACCCGCATAACCGGAATATAAATGTCCGACTTGGCCTACCTACGCCAAGTAAAACATATTTAAATCCACTACAGTTACCTATATAGTTATAAAGTTAGTTGTATTATATCTCATGATTAGGTACCTAATGGAGATGGGATGCAGCACCCTATTCTTTTTGGATTTTTTCTCAAACACGGATAAAGACCAGCCATGACATTCTAACATGAGCCAAAACAGAATGGAGTCGCGCTTCCTAATGGTTTTTAGCTCTAATCTGAGAACGGAACAAGATATCGCGATTCTGGCTTCACCATCGTGTTTAGCACTGAAAAAAACGTCGAAATGAGGCGTCACTCGGCAAAAAATGGATACAGTAAGTAAGTATCCAAAAAATGGGGGTCGGAGAGGTAGTCCACAAAAATTTGGGATTTTTTCTGATTTTTATTTGCTGAAAACCTAGTATCAGGCACCACATAAACGCTCTCCATGTTTCACTTCGATATCTCAACAATTGTGGGGAAAAATTAGGAGGAGGGTGGTAACTTCTCTTGAGGAAAATGCTCAGATTCCATTCTGTTTGGGCTCCTGTTACAGCTCGATATCGCTCAGTGTTGAGAAAAAACAAAAAGAATAGGGTGCATCCCATCTCCACTAGGTACCTAATCATGAGATATAATTATGAACTTTGTCCGATTGATCTGGGGTCTTTGACGTCTACAAGAAAAAAGGATCCCTTAATTCTTTTGAGGAGTGTATATATGTCACCGGCAATGTATGAAATCCAGGCACTGTATACAATGACTAGTCGTTCTATACAATGCCTGCACTTTTCAGGCAAAGTATGAAATTCCTCCATTTTTAACTGTCTTTAGACACAATGGGTAGGCAATGTACACAATGCCTAGGCAGTCTATATAATGCCTACCATTGATTTAGGCAAAGTATAAATACTCATCATTCTGACCTATATGTCCAACCAATCTGAATTTTTACTAAGGGATTGACTACTTGATGTTATGTATTTTTGAGATGCGAGCTTGCGAGCATCCAGACTACCAAACTATACATACATAACATTCTGACCTATATCTCCAACAAAGGTGCCCAGACCAGGTAAGGATTGATCAGAAGGACACTTTGCCGAGAGCACGATCAGGCATTCTATACAATGCCTAAGTAAAGTATAAAATGAGATTAATTTTACACGTTGCCTGCTCCATTCAGGTATTGTATACAACGACTAGGCATTGTACACAATGCCTGATTTTAAACTTTGCCAGTAACATATATATAAATGAAAAGTGATAAACCCTAGGATTCGTTTCAGAATACCTCAAAACGAATTTCAATGACGACATTTTTCTAATAGGTATTCCGATTTAGGAATTTTTGGAGCCATTCCAATAGCTTAATTTTCATACCAAAATTCGTTGTCATCTGAACATTTATACTTGTAAAATAGAAGTTTCAGTCATCGCAAGAGCGAATTTCCTTACATTATCAATAGTAACACAATATGTTAAATTGTATTGAAATTTGAGCAATTTCAGTGAAAAGAAATAGTTAAAAAACAATTTTATGGCAAAAAATACTTGTACTAAATAAAATTCCGTTATTCATGAAAGATTTTGGATTTTTTGTGCAGTTTAATGGATTTTTCAGCAAATATTTATGGAATTCAAGTACGTATTTCAGCATAATTTTGTGCAAAATTTTTGTATTGTAGGGGTCAATAATTTTTTTTTTTTTTTTACTGAAACCCTGCTAAAAATTATGAATTTAACGATTTTTGGCCGTTTTTAACCATTTTTAGTGATTTTTTGAATCGACCAATTTAATGTACTCAAAATTTGTTGGCCTGTGAACTCATCTTTTCGTTCGGAAAACTTGAAAACGGGATTCTTATCTCAATCCTGAGGAGAGTTATCGTCCAGAAGGACCTATATATATTTTTCAAAAAGCGCAAATTTCAGGAATCGTTTTAGAATGCCTCAAAACGGATTTCAATGAAGAAATTTCTCAAAAATATTGATTTTAAAAACTTCTGGGTCATTGCAGTTTTTTACGAAAATTCGCTAACTGACTACTAAATAGAAAAATTTGTTTGCCATAGAATTTATAGTTGAAGATTTCTTCCACACTAAGTGCTCAAAATTTCAAAAATTGAACAAAACAAATTTGATACGAGTATGCTGCATGACTGGAACTATAGTTTGATGTAGGTGCCAGGAAGTTAACAATATTGATTCACCCAAGAAGAAGGGTAGGATTGTGGCTGCTGAACTTTAACTTGGAAATGAAATGAATTATGTAAGCTTTGGAAAATATGACAGAAACAATTATAGCTTATTGTAACTGATGATACGAAATTTATCATAACTGATGATACGAAAAATATATGATCCTATCCAAAATTATGAAGCATGTTAGTCCACTAATGGAAAATTTCGACCAACCTTGCACAGAACCGATACTGAATGGACAATGTCTGAATTCACCATCCAGTTGGTTGTGTATCGCTAAAGATCAACGCAATGATGAAGAAAAACTATTTGTTCCTCAATTAAGAATTGATACTTTTTACACAAACTGTTAAGTGTAACAACGGGAAAAAGGAAAGAAAAATGAGACGATATGAGGGAAAATGGGTACCGATGTATTTTCATAGCCAATATTAGTCGAACCAACTTTCAGTAATGACCTACATACGTGCTACTCCTCATCAATGGTAAATTATATTCCAGAACACCATTATGACGTAACGCAAAAAAGAAAAAAGAAAACATAACAAAAACCGATAAAACTTGATTCAACAAAACGTGCAATGGAACACATGTTCGATCTTTCAACAATAAATTGAGAAAAAAACTATAATACGAATTAATGAGAACATTTACGCATGAAGAATATGTATCGAAAACAATGCTACAATCGTAAAGAGGCAGGGCGAGAAAGGGATGATCTAGCTGTGATCAGATATCGTTTACCAATATAAAGTGATAGCTGGTTGGGATGTAGATTCGTGGCCCTGATCCTTGAAATGAACAGCATTCTGGTAGATAAGAATTTGATATGGGACAGATGTACAATCCCTAATGTTTGACACAAACAACTCCATACATAGGTATTTATATTATCACCGTTTCAGCGAATTTCAATACAACCGAAATTAAACTTTTGCGTTGGCCCACAAATAGGAAAAGACACCTTTCTTAATAAAACCCCGAATTTGAAGTGGCTATATTTTAAATCAAATGTCGAATAATGAGCAACTTCACCGATTTCATTATATTCCATCTGCTGATAGATTTTGACGAAAGCTTCCTAAACAGGTGCAATATGGAGTGTGTTGGATGATTGGACGCGGCCAAAATAGGGGTGTAAACAAAGCTGACTGACGTCATAGGGGAACCACTACACCCCCCCCCCCCCCTCACCGTCCACCGGTGACGTCAACTCGTTTTCTTCGTATCGGGTTTTTTGTCAAACCATATGGAGTTTTGAGCTGAAAATTTGGCAACGAGGGTTTTCAAGGCCCAGAATCTGATTCTTAAATCAAAAATGAGAAATCCCAACATATTATGTATAATTTTGGACGATATCTGACCCTACAAACATGGTAAACTATGGCCTGTTCCACAAAAAATGAATAACCACAAAACGGAATTTAGTTGAAAAACGTTTTAGTGAAAAACAAAAAATAAAGAGCTACGATGTTAAGCGAGTGATTCAGTTCGAATAACCACACATGAGTGTTTGAGTTCGGAAGCGAGAACGTTTGGTACCTACGTATAACAAGAACAAACAAAAATTGTGAAGAATCCGGAAAATGGAGAGGGTGGTGGGAGGGGGGGGGGGGGGGGGGGGGGGGGAGGGAGAAAAAAACCACCCCATTTTAGAGGAAGAACATTTCTCAAATACAAGATGTGATCACAAAACCAAATACAATCATGGGAAAATTCACCATTTGAAAAAATTCATCTACTACATTCTTTCAGTAGGTACATGCACGTTTGAACGGCGTTAATTTGGACTGGCGAGTCAAAAGGTGTTTGAGTCTGAATGATCACAGTCGAGAATCGGTAGGTAGGTAATCAAGTAATTAAAAGAGCATTATCTTGCACAGACGTTCGCTCGATTGGTAATATGGGGTCTTCGCATAGTTTATGAATATGTTTCGAACCGATGAAACAAAAAGAAAGTCCGTAAGTACTTAGTGATTTGGGTTAAAAATAGACACTTTTCATGTAGGCAAGAGTAAAACAGTTTTTCAACCCTTCATCGAAACCAATCAATCAAGATTATGAAAGTCACATCTTGGGAGTACATTGGTAATGAAACCTATAAATATGAGTCAATAAATAATTCTGAATAACTCAAGGAGTTACATTGCATTGTACTAACATTTCTACGACAGAACATAGTTGCCTACTAAAATAAATATACAATCATGTAGTTGATAGGTAGGTACACCGACAATTATGGCTAAATTTGGTTTAAGGTAGGTAATACCTAACAATCTGAGTAGCTGCCACATGTCAACTGAATTGTTTAGTAAATTCGGTTAAAAAATTGACTGAGTATTGAGCGATCTAGAGGGCAAACGATATATACATATAGGTACTATTTCATAAACAGATGAACAGATGCTGAGTAGGTACAGTAAAATTTGTGCTAAATAATAGGTAGATGAACAATAAATAAGGAAATTGACGATTTCAATTACTATTTTAAATTAAGAGTAAAATTGTGCTATATGACTATTTCATGATAACTCAAAACATTGCGTACATGCAGGGGGTAGCGAATCGGGAGGGGGCAGAAACAAGAATAATACACAACGACTTCGAAACTGCAAATAAAAATCAATATCAACAGTGAAGGAAATCATTATCACCATGTTAAAAAAAAAACACGAGTATCGTAGGCGTTTTTATCGATCGGATTTACATTTAAAAAAAATAATAGAAATAAATAAATTATATTAAAAAAAAATCTACGAATAAATTTCTGAATCGTACAATTTTCGAATGGAATTTTTTCTACATAACAGGCACCCGAGGTAGATATCACGAAAATGTGACCGATTTTTGTTTATTTAAGCGCCTAAATGTAGGCCATCATACATTTTTTCTCCCATATCAATTTTTTCCGCTAAAAAAAAAAAAAAAAATTAATATTTTTCTTCACTTATCCATGAGAATATGTATATATATTACGCGTTATTTCTAAACCTAATAGTCTTGATTCAAGAACATCTTTATCTCCCATGTTCCCATTACTCTAGCATTTAGCCAAGTTCATTCACATAAAAATATATTTAGAGTCGTGCTAGCACTACTAAATAACAAAGAATTGGAGAGAACACATAATTTGAGCGTTAACAAATATTAAATATAAGGTATTATCACATGTTTAGAAGGGGTCATCTGATGTGCCATAGCCCGAGGTTGAGGGTGCTCAGCTGAGGGAGTTTCATGATCTTCTCGAGGCCGGCCGTTGTGATGTGAGTACAGCCGTACAGATCGATGCATCTGAGGTGCACTAGGCTCTCTGCGATGGTGAACAGCCCTTTGTCCGTGATCCTAAAGCACTGACCGATATTGAGGGTCTCCAGGTCGTGAAGGGTCGTCGCTAGCTTGCAAACCCCCTCGTCGGATATCTGACAAGCCGACATGGACAGGGCTTTGAGGTTGAACAGCCCCTGGGAAACGTACACGAGGGCCTGATCACCGATTTTATCACAGAACGAGACGTCCAGGGAAGATATGCCGGAACCACCTTCGGCGAGATACGCCATCCCGATGTCGGATATGTTATCACACGACCTCAAGTTCAGTTCTTTGAGGCAGGGCATTTTCGCCAGGTATTTGAGACCGCTATCGGTAATGTTGATGCAGAAGCTTAAATTGATACTTTTCAAACTACTTAGACCTACGGAAACGTGTTTCAGAGCCTCGTCCGAAAGACGTTGACAGTCTTGAAGGCCTAGGTACTCCAAGGCAAGGTTCCCGTTCGCTGGTTTTCGGGATTCTCGATTCAGCCCAGCCAAATGGCTGATCCCTTGATCAGAAACGTGCCAACAGGATCGCAGGTTCAGTCTCTTCAAATTTTTCAATCCCCAAGCTACAAGCAGTAACCCAGTGTTAGTGATGTTGCAGCATCCCCCGAGTTCCAACACTTCCAGGTTTTTCAGGTACTGGGCTATCTTTCCTAAGCTATTATCAGTCACCTGCTTGCACAAAGACAAATCCAGTTTTGTCAGATAGGGTAAGTCTGTAAGGAATGCATTCGCTAAAGCTATATCAGTCACATTGAAACACCCACTGAGGTTGAGGGATTCGAGGTTGGGAATACCTTGCACGACGTCCCTCAGCCCTCGCCAAGTCCAAGGAAATGCCTCGCCGAAGTCTAAGGACAACACCTGCACTTTCCTTATTCCTCGTTTGACGAGGCTGGCGTAGAGGGAAGGGTTCGCCCTACGGAGGTGAAGTTTGGCTTCGACTCCTCTCCACACGGACTTGTGGTAGGAAGCGTCTCGCCAGGCCGTGCAGACTTGGGCCGCACGCCCTTTGTCACGTACTTCCAGGTAACTGAATATGAGTGCCAATATCTCCGGGTACAGATAGGAGACGTGGGTAGTTGGAGGAGGAGACTGCGGAAGGTTCAAATGCGGCTGGTGTAGAACGGTCGTGCCGTAGGGAGTCCTCAGCCGGGACAAGGGTAACTCGGTTATCATCGATTGCGTGTCCTCGACGTCCATCCTCGATAGGTTAACCCGTAGAAATGCGTCCACTACGACATTACTGGTGTGTCGTTCAACACTCGCATTCACGAAACCCGCACTGACACCCCGCGCATCGACGACGCTCCAACACCGACTCAACGGAAACAACTGACGAGGAGACGAAGGGAGAGAGCACGGCTGCCCCAAGTCGGCCTTCCCCTCCCGACCGCCTCGCCACCCGCCGCCAGGCAACCGGTGGTGGTGGAAGGGCTGGGCAGGAGGGTCGGGCGGCAGGTGGAGGGACCGCGAGGGAACAGGTGGTGGGGAGGAGGGGGCTGAACAACCGCGCTCCCCCCATCCCTCCCTTCCCCCATCGCCCACCAACTCAACGCACACGCTCTCTCGCCCGTTCTCGCTCCCGCTCTCTCTCACAACCTCGCCCTCTCGCTCTCTCTCTCTCACACACACACACTCACACACATCGCAGCCACTCAGACTAAGCCAGGGCTACCAACCCAACGTTCGACGCCGTCGGCGGGTTCGTTCAACCCCCCTCCCCCCTTGACGGCCGAATGACTGAAAAACATAACATGTGTGATGGAAACAACAGGAAAGAACCCTCTTCTTTGAACTGAATAATTCACTAATCTCTCCCGCTTGATGGACGCGAGCTACGTAGCCAGAATCTGTTCAATGACTACCTGGGTATCTACATCACGATCCAATAGGTGCATATAAAGGATGCAACAATCACATGTAACAACAACGATCACATAACACCAATCACAAATCTAGGTAGATAGATAAGTACCTTCACACCGAGAACTACTTTGTAAGAATTAAATTAGAATAACATTGATATTAGAAGCCAAAAGTCCCAAAACGTAAATAAACGAATTTAAATGGCCATAGGGAAGAAGTTTTTCTCTATTTCGTGTATAATAAATATATAAAATATCGTGTAATGTATATCATGTATATAATATACATTATATATAGTATATTATATACATTATATATAGTATGCATATAATGTATATGCATTATCGTATAATGTATATATATAAATATCGTGAAATTCAGTGCATTAATGTTATGCATAGGTACCTACCTAAATGTTAGGCGTGAACTTCTCAAATATCGATTACTTAAATCCACAAGTTGATTTTTTTTCGATCTTATTTCAACGAACTTGTAGTGGATTTATATAGGTTTGACTTGGCGTAGGTAGACCAAGTCGGACATTTATATCCCGGTTATGCGGGTTGGTCTCCAGGCCACCCCCGCGAGGAATGCGGGCGGAGCCGCCAAGGTCAACTGGTTTCGCGGACTGAAAGGGGGGATAGTCCGTGTCGCAGCCGCGTGGAGCGCTAGGCTCGTGTACCAAGTGCTGGGTTCGATCAGTTTTGTACTGAGCCGTTTTGTAATATTCCGGCCTTAGATTTGTATCTGAAAGGGGAATATGTTGGGCTTGGTTGAGGTACGGAAAAGTTTCCTTCGTTTTTTGTGCATTTGGAGTGTATTTGACACTCGGATCGGCCGAGTAAGCTTGCGTCGAATATCGTGGGTATTCGGACAGCTTGGTCGAATCGTAATGATCGGCTTCAGAGCGAGTCTGAAAAGTTTCCTCGATCTTTTGTATAGGCGAGGCTTGTTCGAAAGTTTCTCGAACGAATACGTCGGGCGAGAAGGCGATTCGGACGTGAGGGCCGTGCCTTTCGCTGTCGCTGGGTTCAGCGGGCTCGCCGTGTGGCCGGTAGGGCGCACTGCGTGGACTACTCGGCCCAGCTTCGCCGTCGCCCTCCTCCCCCTGCAAGGGAAAGTAGGAAGGCCGGCGTTCCATCGAATTGATCGAGTTTTAGCTCGTTTCGATGCCTCTATGTGTGAATAATAGAGGGTTTTGGAGGTGGACTCGCTTGCCAGAACGTCTTTCCAATGTTCAGATGGCAGGGTCCTACCTCGTAGCTTTGAAAAAAGCTTCCTTAGACGGTAAATTAGAGCGGAGGAGCTGAGTAATTTACCGGCGTGCCCACAACGGTCGACTACGAGCTTAAGGCTATGTAATCCGGGTGACACGGCTCGGAACGTCCCTCGGGCGTGCGAGCTAAAGAGGATATCGATAGCTGCACCGGGTGGCGTCCTAACAGATGAACTACGTTGGGCAATGAGCAGGATGAATAATCACTGGACTCGTAGATGCCAATGCGAGATCTGCGTGGAGAGGAGGACTGGCTTGTAGAAAGCAGTAAAAACTCGTTCTTGAGATGACTTCGTGTAGCAGAAGGTTCGTCAGCTTGGTGCGTGTAGAAATCTTCGTACTTCAGAGTGTGTCGTCGTCGAGAGCGGAGAGTGGAATGAATTTCGGAGGGCTCCTAGCGGGGTATTTATAGGGAGGTGGCCGCCTCCTGCCGCCTCCTGGTTGGTCCGCTTAATTTCATTAATTCTACTGTGCAATCTCATTGGTTCGCACAGTGTTTTCCCAGTATCTGTGCATATGATAGCTGAGTTGGTCTTCCGAGTTGGTTTCCCTGCGTCCGTTGCTTTGACGGGGTCCCCGGGGGTGGCTGAACGGCCTTGAGTTTTCCTGTTTGAGGTTTCTCATTCAAGGCGACTTGTTTCGAACTTTTTGTCGCATCTATCTCGCCCAGTAAATGTTTGGGGAGGTCGCCTTGCGTGTTAATCTTTAATATTTCACTTTTGGGAGAGAATTTAGTATTTTCTCTCTGGTGAAATATTTTGTTTGACGGAGTTGTAACTCGACGTCTTATAAATATTTTTGTGGTGTGCCTACCTCTTTTTGGTAGCCCTGAAAAAGGCTGTTGACAAGAGGGGGTGGATTTCACCACAGGGGCCCTCCCAAGACGTCGTGTTAATAACGACGACGCCGGTTGGGGTGATTCGAGCGCCGTTACCCACCTCTCGTCGAATTTGGTAGAGGGGACGTGCCTTCTGGCAGATTTTCGGGGAGTTTTCTCCTTACTTTCTGTCTGATTTTGTGACACAGATTGTCCTTGTGATACAGCTTCTTCCGAGTGTAGAGTATAAGCTGGTTTGATTTGCTGTTTGGGAACTTTTTTAGTATGTTCGCCAATTTGCACTGTAACCGAAAACTTATCTCTTTTAACCACTTTGAATGGTCCCGTGTAAGGACATTGTAGAGAGGTGAGCTGTGTGGGCACTCTGATATAGACATGAGTACATGTATCCAAATTTTTGGGCATGTTTACGGCATATTTCGTATTATTATGTTTAATATGCGTAGGCCGGAAGAAAAGAGGTTCCGAAAGGTTCGTAGAAGTTACGAAAATGTCTCCTGGGAGTGGTACGTCAATCCCGTAAACTTTTTGGAAAGGCGTAGTTTCGGTCGCCGGGTCTACTGCCGTACGCATGGCGAGTAGAACTTTGGGAAGTGCGTCGAGCCAATTTTCGTTTTGAGCTTTGAGAGCCTCTTTCAAAGATCTATTTCTTCGTTCTACCATACCGTTTGTTGATGGTTTGTATGGTAACGTGTGAGTATGTTTTACTCCGAGACGTTCCATAATGGAATTGAACAGATCTGATTCAAATTGGGTGCCCTGATCACTTGTGATGTATTTAGGTACGCCCTTTGAAGCTACCCAAATATTGATAAAGGCATTTGTGATTGTGGTTGTTTCGATGTTGTTAAGAGGGACTGCCTCTAGCCAGCCCGTTGCTCTATCAACCATCATCAAAATGTAACGTTTCCCTCCTTTTGCTAAAGGTAAGGGTCCGGTAATATCCACGTGTACGTGTGAAAATTTGGTTGCCGTTTCAAATTCGGAGTAAGGGAGCTTCACGGAGCGCGTGATTTTTGCTCGTTGGCAAGTTTCGCACGCTCGGACCCAGTTTGAGACATCTGCACGTAGTCCGTGCCAAAAATATCGTTGTTTAACTTTATACACTGTAGAGTGTATACCTGGGTGTCCCAAATTGTGAATTTGGCTTATTATTTCTTCCCTTATTTCGTTTGGAATATAAGGTCTAGGGTGTCCTAGGTCTAGGTTACACCAAATTTCTCCTTGAGAGAATTCAACTCGTGTGAGTTTCAATTTGTCTTCCGTGGTAGGGGGAGAACGAATTTGTGAATTTGAAATGTGCAGTAGAAGATTGCATTCTATTGCAGCCGTAATTTTCGAAATTTCGGCTATGGGTGGACCCTCGTCCGTCTGGGTTGAAATTGATTTCGTTTGAATTTCAACCGGATCGAAGGGTCTGGAGAGTGCGTCGGCGACGACGTTGCTCTCTCCGGAAATATGACGAATGTCACTCGTCATTTGAGAGATGTACGTTAGCCATCTTAGTCTCATTTTAGAAAAATGTGCATTCTTCTTAAGCATCGTGCCTAGCAGAGGCTTGTGATCTGAACAAATATGGAAAGATCTGCCGTCCAAGTCGTTGTGCCAGTGAATGCACGCTTGGTAAACGGCGAACATTTCCTTGTCGAACGATGCTTTGTTCTTCCATTGTTCTGGAATTTCTTTACTGAAAAATCCCAATGGTTGGTACGATTTCGAGCCATGTTTGTCTGTAATTTCTTGTTCTAGTGCCGCTCCGATGTGTGTGTCGGACGCGTCACAGACTAATCTCCACTCCGCCGTAGGGTGTGGGTGAGCAATGTTATGCAATGTTGCTTTGATCATTGCTTGCTTTAAGCTGTTGAAAGCTTTTTCTCTCTCTGATGTCCATGCGATAGGTGTTCTGTCATTTTTTTTGTTTGACTGAATGGAGTCATACAGAGGTTGTGCCGTGTGAGCGAATTTGCTTGAGCATGCTCGGTAGAAACCACACATACCTAGGAATCTGCGTAGACTTCGTACGTCTACTGGCCTAGGAAATTGTTCTATGGCTTCAATTTTATCTCGTTTAGGAATTATCCCTTCCTTCGAGATAGTGAAACCTAGGAAATCGACGGTAGGTTTTGAAAAAATGCATTTATCAAAACCTACTCGAAGTCCGTGTTCCCCTAGTTTGTCAAAAATTTGTCTGAGGTGGTTCATGTGTTCGTTATAATTTTTAGAAGCCACCAGGATGTCATCTAGGTATACAAATGCGAAATCAAATTTTCGCATAATGCTGTCCATGTATCTTTGCCATGTTTGAGCCGCTCCGGCCAAACCCATGCTCATTTTCTTAAACTCGTAAAGACCGAAAGGTGTAATAATCGCAGTTTTATGAGCGTCATCTGGGTGCATCGGAATATGATAATACGCTGATTTTAAATCTATTGTCGAATAGATTTGCGTATCATGTAAATTCGCTTGGAAAGAGCGAATGTGAGGAGGAGGGTAGGCGTCTTTCTTCGTTTTCGCGTTGAGGAAACGGTAATCGCCGGTGATTCTCCATGACCCGTCTTTTTTTGGCACACAGTGTAACGGAGATGCCCATTCGGAATCCGAAGGTGCAATTATGCCTTCTGAAAGCATTTCGTCAAAAGTCTTTTTGACTTGAGTCCGTTTTTTCGCCTGCCATGGGTCTTGCTCGGAAGTGTACTGGTGTTCCTTCCGTGGTTATACGGTGGTAAACCCCGTTGTTCTTCCATTTACCATGAATTTTGCTCATTTTATCATTGTATCTGTTAATGATAGAGCGAATGTTTTCGTCCTCCGTGATTTGCACGTCCTCTGGTTGAGGTGTATTGTCACGATGAGGGATAGTAGCTGTAATTTGTTCGTCAGTGAACTTTTTGTTCATGACTGCAGCTATTTTTTGATCGGCATAGCATTTCATTTTATCTTTATAAATGTACTTGTGTTTGACCCGTATTCCGATATCCCAAGATTCGAGAAATGGGATACCTAGGATCGCTAGATCAACTTTCGTGATCATAAACTCGGTGGTCATGTCCCCGAGGCCGATGTTAATTGTTGTGTCAGCTCGCCCTAGTGTATCTATAGGGGCTCCGTTAGCTGCTGTGAGCTTAACGTTGGACTTGAGAATTTTCAAGCCCAATTTTTTTGTGACATTGTGGGGCAGAATGTTCACTTCTGCTCCCGTGTCAATGAGAAATTCAGTGCCATTCAGTTTGCACTTGAAAAAAAGCCTTTTATACTCAGTAGACTGCCGGCGTATAGGCTCAGATACGCTGGCAGTTATTCGTTTTCCGAACTCTCTGTGTCGGAGGTTGGAATGGTACTTTCTTGTACCGACTGCTGAGTGTTTTTGGTAGAAACCCGGGTTTTAGGCTGGCTTATAGTCGCAGCCTTTTTGCTAGTTTTGGAAGCAGTGTTTGTCTTCCAAGTGCAGTGTTCTGGGTCTGCACATTTGCGAGTTTCGTTACCGAAACGTGCGTGGTTTCGACAGACATAGGCCGTCGGTTTGTGAGGCTTACTCTCCACTGGTTGAGGTTTGAACTCAGCTTGTTTCGAGAGGGCCTTTTTGAAACCAGTATTGATGGGTTTCGGAGTAGATTCTACTCCTCGTATGTTCAGAGAAGTATTCTCTGTTCTGTACGCGTGTAGCGTATCAGCTAAGTCGAGCCGGGAGGTCGTGGTAGGCTGAGCTGCGACCATACCTCGTGCTTCGATGGGAAGAGTCTCAATCCACTTTTGAGTGATTAGAGCTTCCGAAAAGTACCCAACAGCTTTCGAGTACATCTCGTGGTACTTGGTGCTGGGTTTTTTGGCGAGAGATGCGGGGTCCTCGAGTGCGAGGAGCCTGTCCTGTAAGGACAACCCATATTCTCGCTGGAGGCGCTGTTTGGCCTCTTCGTAGGGTGCGTGGGGTGCCGTGAGGTAAGCTGAGTCGATAGCTTCCCTCATTTCTTCTGGTACCCACTTGTAAATAGCTGAGAAGCATTCGTTCTGCGTTCTCAGGTGTTTACGCACGCAGTATTGATCGAACTCGGCGAGTGCACGATCGATATTTTTCTTTTGGAAGATTGGTTTTTGATAATCTCCCATCTCCTCTAAAAGTGCTTGAAAACCACCTTGTGTAGAGGGATGTTGCGTGAGATGTGGGGCGTAGAGGCCCGGCGGGGGTCGCACGCCCGCAGTGGTTCCCTGAAATCCACTAGCTTCATAAGAGGGAACGAAATGCTCCGTGTTAAGCCTGTTCAAAGGCGGGGTCACCATTTGTAGTGGATTTATATAGGTTTGACTTGGCGTAGGTAGACCAAGTCGGACATTTATATCCCGGTTATGCGGGTTGGTCTCCAGGCCACCCCCGCGAGGAATGCGGGCGGAGCCGCCAAGGTCAACTGGTTTCGCGGACTGAAAGGGGGATAGTCCGTGTCGCAGCCGCGTGGAGCGCTAGGCTCGTGTACCAAGTGCTGGGTTCGATCAGTTTTGTACTGAGCCGTTTTGTAATATTCCGGCCTTAGATTTGTATCTGAAAGGGGAATATGTTGGGCTTGGTTGAGGTACTGAAAAGTTTCCTTCGTTTTTTGTGCATTTGGAGTGTATTTGACACTCGGATCGGCCGAGTAAGCTTGCGTCGAATATCGTGGGTATTCGGACAGCTTGGTCGAATCGTAATGATCGGCTTCAGAGCGAGTCTGAAAAGTTTCCTCGATCTTTTGTATAGGCGAGGCTTGTTCGAAAGTTTCTCGAACGAATACGTCGGGCGAGAAGGCGATTCGGACGTGAGGGCCGTGCCTTTCGCTGTCGCTGGGTTCAGCGGGCTCGCCGTGTGGCCGGTAGGGCGCACTGCGTGGACTACTCGGCCCAGCTTCGCCGTCGCCCTCCTCCCCCTGCAAGGGAAAGTAGGAAGGCCGGCGTTCCATCGAATTGATCGAGTTTTAGCTCGTTTCGATGCCTCTATGTGTGAATAATAGAGGGTTTTGGAGGTGGACTCGCTTGCCAGAACGTCTTTCCAATGTTCAGATGGCAGGGTCCTACCTCGTAGCTTTGAAAAAAGCTTCCTTAGACGGTAAATTAGAGCGGAGGAGCTGAGTAATTTACCGGCGTGCCCACAACGGTCGACTACGAGCTTAAGGCTATGTAATCCGGGTGACACGGCTCGGAACGTCCCTCGGGCGTGCGAGCTAAAGAGGATATCGATAGCTGCACCGGGTGGCGTCCTAACAGATGAACTACGTTGGGCAATGAGCAGGATGAATAATCACTGGACTCGTAGATGCCAATGCGAGATCTGCGTGGAGAGGAGGACTGGCTTGTAGAAAGCAGTAAAAACTCGTTCTTGAGATGACTTCGTGTAGCAGAAGGTTCGTCAGCTTGGTGCGTGTAGAAATCTTCGTACTTCAGAGTGTGTCGTCGTCGAGAGCGGAGAGTGGAATGAATTTCGGAGGGCTCCTAGCGGGGTATTTATAGGGAGGTGGCCGCCTCCTGCCGCCTCCTGGTTGGTCCGCTTAATTTCATTAATTCTACTGTGCAATCTCATTGGTTCGCACAGTGTTTTCCCAGTATCTGTGCATATGATAGCTGAGTTGGTCTTCCGAGTTGGTTTCCCTGCGTCCGTTGCTTTGACGGGGTCCCCGGGGGTGGCTGAACGGCCTTGAGTTTTCCTGTTTGAGGTTTCTCATTCAAGGCGACTTGTTTCGAACTTTTTGGTCGCATCTCTCTCGCCCAGTAAATGTTTGGGGAGGTCGCCTTGCGTGTTAATCTTTAATATTTCACTTTTGGGAGAGAATTTAGTATTTTCTCTCTGGTGAAATATTTTGTTTGACGGAGTTGTAACTCGACGTCTTATAAATATTTTTGTGGTGTGCCTACCTCTTTTTGGTAGCCCTGAAAAAGGCTGTTGACAAGAGGGGGTGGATTTCACCACAGAACTCCTCTTTTTTTACACGATGGATAATTACAAAATATGGCAACCAAGGTTTTATAACAACATGTAACCAATTCATTTTTTCCAAAACTCGAGATAAATATTTTAACAATCGCACCTAAACACAAAACTACGATTCCAAATTTGTATTGAAAGGAAAATTACATACATATACATGCTAGTAACATCTGATACCATGCAGGTCCGGTCTGAGGATAAAATTGCAAGTGTGCAAGACTCACATTTTATGCCTCTATGGAATTTCCCCCAGGTAAAAGGGGGGTCGAGGGGTCTCCCCCGGAAAAATTTTCGGAATTTAAGATCTAAAAAACTGTTTTTCTGCACATTTGAGCCTTTTAGAACATTAAATGTATGTCACTCAATTTGATTTATCATTGATTGACTTGATTGGTTCAATACTCTTTCTTGTACCTTGAACCACCACTATTATGTTAAATAAGCTAATGAAAGCTTCTGGGTCACGTTAGAATGATGTTTACACTTATATTGCAAGTACTCTGAGAATAAGTAGCTAATGCGGGAATCACTGTCCGCCGGACATAAGATAAATTTCTATATCCCACAGGTAAAATAAAATAAAACAACAGAACATAATGAGCCAATAATTACCGAGTTTAATAATGGCGCACACCCAACAAAAGTTTATTAGCTATTATGATAAGTACATACGTAGTCTCTTTATTATACATTTATACAAGGGATTTCTTGCTTTCATTTCGGAGAATGAATTAACTGTATCCAAATAATCAATTGACTGAGACAGTTCGTAACCGAAATTGGCCAATTTTATGCCCCTCCAAAAGGTACGAATGTGCGGCTGCAAACAATTTTTTTCGGAAGTCTTATATTCACTGATGCAATTTGGAAATAAATGCATGCATTACTGGATCGTCCCATTGTCTGGTTTGTATATGATTTTGGTGAGAATAGCTAATAGATATATTGACTTTACTGGACGTACCCTCTCCATTAAAACCTCATATGAATGTGCTACGAGGTCCCCCCCCCCCCCCCTCGACACACTCATAATCATAATAAAGTATGAACTGCTTGAAAAAATTGAACGAAAATATCACGATATATCAGTATTGCAACACCCCCCCCCCCCCGCCCCCCTAACCAGTACATATACATATATACAGGCTGTCCCATGGAAAGGTTACACCCTTCTTCATTTCCCTTAAATTCGGCGCAAAAAATTGGGACCAACGCCATTCTTCATAATGTATTACGTTAATCTCAGGAAAAATACTTTCGCGCGCGCCACTTGGGCCAATGTGGCGCAAATGACATCAACTTTGTTTTTTCAAATAGGAACCCCCATCTCTTATTGCAAATTTGAATTATACGTTCATAACTCAATTTTTTTAGTTCGCGCAAACTGGCGCGATTCCGCTTCAAAAGTTCGCAATTTCGTTCTAAAAGTGCAAAATTTGTGAAATATTGAGTTTTTGAAGATATTCACTCGCCAAATGTATTACATGATTTTGGGATATTTTTTCGTGCTGAACCTCGTAATGATGTTCACTTATTGATAGTTTTAACACCAACTTGGGAAAGCACCGAAAAATTGACCAGAATTGCACTTTTTTTTACACATTTTCACACAACACAAAGCGTAGTAAAATAAAGTTTTCTCGGTGGTTATCGTCTTGGTGTTGCAAATATCAGTAAATGAACATCATTACGAAGTTCAGCACGAAAAAAGACCCCAAAATCATGTATTACATGTGGCAATTCAATCTATTAAAAAACGCTGTGTTTCAACATTTTTGCACTTTATAAATTGAGCACTTTTGGAGCGGAATCCCGCCAGTTTGTGAGCGCTGTAAAAATCGAGTGATGGGTCATTTCATCATGAAATTTCACGTAGAATTCGAATCTGCAATAAAAATTGGGGGTTCACGTTTAAAAAACGAAGTTGATGTCATTTGCGCCACATTAGCGTAAGTGGCGCGTGCGAAAGTATTTTTTATGAGATCTACGTAAAAAATTATGAAGAATGGCGTTGATCCCAAGTTTTTACGCTGAATTCAGGGGCAATGAAGGGGGGTGTAACCTTTCGGTAGGACACCCTGTATATACTTCGCGCAAACTTCAGGGATCGTTTCCGAATGACCCATTTTTGATTTAAAAATTTTCCGAGCCATTGCAATAGCTTCATTTTCCTCAAAACGCCGCTAAAATATAAAATGAATACGTGGGTGACGCTCATTCTCAACCAATTTTCGAGATTATTTCTTGGTTCGATCCCAATTTTAATTTAGTTGTGCGAAAAACCTCAACAAATTTTGAATTTTATGACGGCAGAGAGAAAATAGAGAGGGTAAAGCCACACTACGACAAATTCACAACCTACTTTCGTGATTCTCATTGTGTTGGATCTTAATTTTAATCTGTTTGTCCAAAAAATCTTGGAAAGTTTTATTCGTCCTCAGGAGAGGGAATCGAAAGGGTAATTATCGATATTTTTAAGCCCTGACGTAGCTACAAATTTTATCGATTTTCGTGACTTTTTAAAAAATTTTCATTAATCTTTGTTCAATTAAAAATTTCGTTTAGTTTTGGAAGGGTGGAGAATGGATGAGGTAATTCTGATAAATCGTGACGTTTTCACAATTTTCATACATCTACTCTTTTTTGGTTCAATTCAGATTTCATTCCAGTTATGCAAAAAACCATGGGACTCATAAACTTATTGTCGTTGGGCTAAGCAGAAAGGGTAATTTCGATCAATCATATTTTAATTTTTCTAATCTGTTTGTTCTTTTGTTCGATTCCTACATGAAAAAATCGGAGATTTCATTTCGGTTACCTACGGATTGTTTGTGGGGAGGAGTGAGGGAAGGGGACATGTAGTACCTACCAAGAGTACTTGCAAATATTTCAATGAAAAATGCGTTCATAATTTTGTAAAAATGTAACTCAAAGTCGAACCAATAATGTGGGTAAGGAGTTATTGAAACCGTTGTTGATTGGTGCAGGTAATTTAGCTACAGTGATAGCTAAATAGTTAGTCTTGTTCTTATGAAATTTTAGTATTCCATTTAAGTACTTCGTCGGTATGGTTCAGTTAATTCTATTGTTTTATCGTTGCACTTCAATTATTCACTGCTGATTGTTCTCCATTATACTCCATCGCAGAAACCCAACAGTAGACGCACAAATCAAATAAAAATAATCTCGACGAAAATTACAAAGTAAAATTAGACGCCAAACTATGAATACATAGTGAGAAAGCTGTTGAAGTAAAACGAGATCTATGAAACAATGGCAAGGTCAGAATACAACTTATTTATATTAACAAAACGATTTAATAATTTGTAGCTAAGTATTAGGTTCTACGAAATGATCAAAGGAACGGATCGGTCTTTAGATTGGTTTGTAGGACAGTTAAAAGTTAGGTAAGGAAAGGACCTCACTACTACCAACCTCAAAGAAGTTGGGACAATCTCTAAGTAGAGAAAAAGAGAGAGAAAAAGTTTTTAGTCATCTCGGAAGTTTTGAAAATAGGGAAAACACTTTCAGACACAATCTTGTAGGAAATTTAATGCTCTTTAATGTTGAATTGATTTTGTTGTTGTTGTACGGTGCACTGTTTTTTAGTTGAGGACAAAAAATACTGAAATAGGAACTTTTCCTCACAGTCAGGACTTTTGGTAAGTCTCTCTCCCAACGCATTCCTGATACGTTAAAAATTTTCGTTCAAAATGTTATCTACAAACTCTTCGTTGATTGGACTTTAAGGAGCCAAAATCAGTTCTAGATGGAAGCGCTTTCTGAAATGGATGGGTGGCGATCAGTTCGGAACCATGTTTATCCCGTGCGTAGCGGGCTGAAATTCGATTCTGGGTGGAAAAAATAATTTTATGATCTATTCTTATAGGAAATTCAGTGCTCATTCCGAATATATCCCGTGTTCTTATACCTAATACGGCATTTATGCATTTTTCGTGGAAAACCCAGTTTTTTCAAGATATTTTTCAACTTTTCTCCAACAAATAGGATTCAAAACAATTTTTGTTCCATAAAAAAGTTATTGAGGATAAAATTCTGCGTCGATTGACCACCAGAAAGTTCCGAATAATTCGATTTCTAGAGAGTATTGTATTTCAATGGTTATAGTACTCGTAAAACACCCGTTTTAGATAAAGGAACAAGGGTTATATTCAGAATCAGAGCAAAAGTTCCTATAAGAATAGCTTTAAATAACTTTTTTCTCATCAAGAATTGCATTTTGACTATCTGTGAGTAGTTGAGATTCATTCAATAGCAGCATCACGCGTCAGATGTTTAAAAGTCTCTACCGCTGATGAAAGATTGAGTTGTACGTTTCGGTACCGGAACTCACTGCAAAAAATCAACAAAATTCTTTTGGTCGGGGTCCGGACAGGCCGTTTCTTAACGTATTTGAGAGGAGAAGTTTTGCGTTTGTTAGCAATGTTTTTAATTTTAAATTTATTTCATTCTAGAAGTTAAAATTTTTAAATTAAGGATTGTACAAAAAAAAAAAAAAAAAAAAAAAAAAAAAAAAAATCGTTACGATGTATAATGTTTTCTACTTACCTTGATGTTTTCTACTTACCTTAATGTTTTCTACTTACCTTGAGTTGATACTTCCATCGAAAAAATAACCGATTAGACGACAAACTGGTCGCCGCATTAGACGAAGCATAATGAAGTAATCAGGAAAAACAACGTAAACTTCACAGTTCCAGGTCTGATCGTGCGGCTCAGTGTTGAGGGCCAAGTTGCTCAGAAACACCTCTATCGAACCCACAGTACCAAATAACAGAATTCCAGGTACTACTAAAAGATTTAGAGGAGACACAACTGCTACAAAAATGAAACTCAGTTATCTGCGCACACTTCAGAAGTATAATTAATAGTATAGTAGTACTTATAAACACAAACAAATCGTTCTTCGGAGCACAAAAAACCAATCCAAATTTCCATGTAGTAATGAATCAACTCAGGCCGAACCCAGTCAACCGAAACCCCCAACGTAACAATACAACAACAAAACCCGAGTTGATAGTGTCGTTTACCGCATATTTTCTACACACTCACACCTGTGAAAATTTAACTGAGTTTTCAAATATCAAACAATTTTAGCTTACACCCAATTTTGAAAAAAGAGGAACAATCAAATTTATCCGGAGTCACGAATTGAGGGTCTCTCGAGGCTTCACTAAACGTCCGCTTTGGGTAGTACTGGCAACTTGCTCATCACTCCCCGCGACTCTTTGACGACCATCGGAGTCACTTTCTTCATCAGTGTCGTCTTCTTTGGAGTTGACAACTAATTCTTTCCCAGGTTCATTTTGTATAAGAGCTGAACCTTCTGAACGAACCTCCAATGGGAAAAGGTGTTGCAGTGGTCTCCACAAAATCCCATCCTTAGTTTTGACTCATGTTAGTCTTGAGATACCTACCATCCCTTCCATGCAGAAGTTCTAGAACCTTTGCAAGTTTCCATTCAAGGCGTTTTCTCGCACTTCCAATGAGCACTATGTCCCCTAGTAATCCGAGAGCCCACCCCCTTTTTCCTACCTCATCTTAGGGAAAAGGGTTAATCCTCTAGAATCGAAGAAATCCATCCCTTGGACAAGAAAAACCCTTTTCTGACTACCAACCCGGGGGAGTTTAGGCGTAGGAAATTTTTAAATTATGAAAATTTGGACAAAAATTACCTTATAAGAGGGACGCAAACGTGAACCGTTCACATTTTTACTCCTGAACTTAAAACTACCTAGTGAGACAAGATCAGAATTGGCAATAAAAAGTCAGACAACAATTTAAAATTCAAAATTTGACTGAAATTTACCTCATAAGAGGGATGAAAAAATCCAACGACATTCAACTAATCAGGGTAATATCCCGTCAGACAACATTCAATGGGTACAACGACACCTGACACCCAAATTTAATTTGAAATTATTGAAGAAGAAAAAAAAGACAAAAAAAAAAAAATCACCTCATATGAGGGATTCATGAATTTGACGTCAATCGTTCAGATTTTTCCTGCTGAATTTGAAACTACCTCGTCAGACAAGATTAGAAGGAGCGTTCAAAATTCAGACAGTAACTTAAAACTCAAAATTTGACTGAAATTTGCTACTATAGTGGTTGCTCGGTAACATCCCCTTCTAGACATAACTTTGGTGTCTATTCCCTCTAGTAATTTAGCTTCATTCCCCCTAAATTCTCCAACTTGAACCGGCTTACATAAATGGTGGCAGCAGTGGGATCTTAGTGTCCATCTCTGTGCTCCATTCAGCCATTCGTGACTATAACAGTAGTACCATTTTTCCCCCTATTGTCCTCCCCCTTTAGCTTGAACTTGTCCACACTATGATTACTCCTACTGAGATGCCCAAATCAAGTAACTCTGTGGCAATCTTCTCACACAACACCCCACATCATAACGGTCCCAGCCATGACCTTGATGTTATTGAACTCCATTCCTTTGCCCACCAGGTCGGCACCATGTCCACACTGCCATTGACAACCTGGACAGCCAGGATTATAGCAGACCCATTGGGCTTAATGGCAACGATATTTTGGACCCTAAAGCCCTCTGAAGGCCATTTTACCCACTCGGAGGAAATGAGGATTCAGAGCACTTTCAGAGTTTTTTACTATCTACTGTATCTGTAGTGCAGAAGCGAACTCAGCACACGAGCAGGGCTTTGGAGCAGTTGGAGTTGCTCGGCTGCATCACAACAACTGATACCTTATGAAGTCAAGGTCAGACAGTGCAGGCAACCTCCCAGCTCGAGCCCACTAGGGGGAGCAGGCATTGGTAGCATAAAGATGTTATACTGGCTGAGAACCCACCAGTCTTAACCTGTGCATGGATGTAGGCTCTTGGGGCACCAGGTGAGAAGCCTAGCAAACAGGAGAGCACACAGGAGAGCAAACATCACGGTCTAACTGAAGCAGCCTTCCAACATTTACCTTGCTAAAAACCTACTCATAGATTAGATTTGGTAGAAGTTCGAGCAAAGAAGGCGCAGCTTCAGCTGTGGCTTCAATGGAGGATCTGTCAAGGTCCTCACAGTTTGCAGCTTTGGTGGTCACTGCCACGAACTCAACTCCAAGGTACTACCGAACCTCCAGCATGGATCAGGCAGAAATGAGGGACTCTTCAAGGAAAAAGCACTTCCCATCCACCACTTTTGCCTTTTGTTGGCAACCTGATTGCACCAAATGACTGACCCACATTTATTGAGGTTGACCACCAAATCACACTTGGCTAGTTCCTCAGCAAAGGCATTGAGGACAATCTATAAGCCCTCAAGGGTTTCTGCAAGCAGGATGGCATAATTCGCAAAAGCCAATGGACCCACTCACACCCCAAGAGCAAGATCAAATCCTATTTCAGCTCGCAGCTTACCCAAGATTGTAACCACAATTTAAAGCGGAGGGGTTTTAGAAGATCCCCCTGTCGTACTCCCCCCCTTCCCCGTACTTTTCATCTTTCACTACTACCCCCACAGTGTCCAGCTTTTGCCAGAGGTCTATCATGCTTAATGAAGCCCTGCGTTCTTTTGCACTCTACCTGACCCTGCGTCCCGGGGTGCACCTTCTTTCACTTTCACACAGTTCCTACTGAATGTTAGGGCATTCAATAGACAGAAATTCAATAAGTCAAATAAAGGAAAACTCGCCTGTCAGAATCTCAACAAAGGCCTTTACAACATCCAGAGTGGCAAGCGAGATACAGACCAATGGAATGACTGTTTGGAGTAGGTACTATTAGGTTATCCACTGTGACATCTGCTGACCAAATCGTCCCTTAAACGTCTATTAGGAAGTGAGATGCCAGAATCTTTTGGGAGTGACAGAAGACTACTTACGGTATAGCCCACTTACCCCTTTCTTTGGAATGAAAATTGTCTGGGAACAGAGCATTGCTTTTCCAATAAAAACAACAAGTTGTGGATGAACAGCCTATCATTCTTCGAGGCTTTATTGCAGTTGGGGGAAAATTGCAGCAGAAGACACGGCACTTATGTGCCTCATCATGAAGCACCGGAATGAACGTAATGCTTTGTAACGAATTCCTGGTGAAGACTAGTGGTACACCAATAAATAACAAAGAAAAAAATAGATAAAACAAATGGGGAGGATGCTGAGGTTTACCCTATGCTGGCCCTAAGGATCAACTAAGGTCCTAAGGTGAGAGAGGACGATGGAAGGAAGTATACAATGACTGCAAGTTCAGTTATGACCTCCTAGGGACACTGGTGGTGATACTGCAGAGCACTCCTGCCAAGATTCCCATCTTCAGTTACTCCAGGGGCATAAGACGGTCGCACCCATGACCTTGATGCTGTCTGTCGTTTTACCTTGGATATTGCTTACTGCAAGTCATTTCTGTCATTTTTTCTTATCTTAGCCTGTCAGGTCTGCTACATGTCCACGCTGTCATTGACAACCTGGACATCCAGGAGTAGGCAGACCTATCAGGTTTGAAGTCAACAATATCCGGCTTCTTGCCTCGGTTAAGGTGGGGTTTTGCATTTAGTGTCTGCATCCAGCATCCTGTTATTGTTTGTTGCTGATGATGGCCTAACCGTAACAAACAATAACAGTACTCTCTGGTATCACCACCCGCATCCTGAGGGGTTCTTACTTGAATGGTCATTCTATAGGGGCACTTCCTTGTATCCCATTCTTCCTTCTTATCCTTCTGCAACTTCCCTCATCGTAAAGTCGGGTAAAGCGTCGGGTAAACCTGGGCGTCCTCCCCACTTTTTATTTATTTGTTTAGTCATCAATTTAGAGGTTTTGGTTTGCCCCCTCTGCCTTTGAGGGGAATTTTATTTATTAAAAAAAGTGTGTGTATAAATATGAAAAAGTGTTACACTCTAGGATTCGTTTCGGAATAGTCTAAAACAGATTTCAATTAAGAAAATTTTCGAAATTTTTCATTTTAAATTTACTGGAGCCGTTGCAATAGCTTCATTTTCAGCATTCCGTATCAAATGGTCTAGTAGAGAGCGATTAATACACGGCTTTCTGGATGATTTCATTCAATTCTTTGGGATTTTATATTTATTTTTATACATTTTATAAATGACAACCAACAAATGTTACAGTTACCTGGCAAGTTTTCGAGATCTCGATTTTTTAAAAATATTTCAGCCCTCAAGTCTCTACCCTTTAGGGTTGAGTGAAATTGATGCCGATGTTAGGCATCAGCCGTATATATGATTTTTGAGCCACATTTCATTAAGTTAGGTAAAGTTTGGTCAAATAGTTTCGGAAAAAAGCTTCTGAAGGCGGACGGATGTATTTTTTCAATTCGATTTTTGCGTTCTACGAATTTTGAAACGTAAAGCAACACATTTTGATAGGGGGGGGGGTTAAAATAAATTTTTCTTGGTCGATTACGAAGGTTCATTACCTATTGAAAATAATAAACGAATAGGTATAACTAGATCAGATATGGAGTAGAATGCCGCTAACCTCACCTTTCAATTCAACCTCGCTATCAATTCGTTGTAGAAGTATGATTAATACTTCTGGGTTTTCGAGAAAACCATGTTTTTCTGACATAAAAACCCCACATTTCTCCCCTTTAAATTAGTTTTTCCCAGCTTTTGATTACATTTTCATAATCCACGTTAAATTGTTTTTAAGATCACATGATTTTCATATTTGTTTAACACCATTCAGACTCACATATTAAAAAAACAAAAGTAAATTCTTCAAAAAATTAGAAAAATTTAAAAATGTTTAAATTAGCCTCGCCCTCAAAATTGATCTTACAGACTGTACACTTTCACATAAACTTGCTTCATTCTATGGTATAGTAAATATTACTTTTACTTTGCTAAAAGGGGTAGAAAATTGTGTTTTTATGTTGAAAAACGTGTGTTTTTCCAATGAAATCTTGGGTTTTATTGAAAAATTACTCTCTAGGAAATTTTGAGTGACAATAATTCTGGCCATTAACCAAGTGCAAAATTATGGTGTGAATGATGAAGCGAAATTGCATGAACTCGACCGGTGAAAACCATGTACCTAAATAATGATATAAATATTAGTAATAAATATATGACTGTATACGTTATATGTTAAGCAGCTAGCGCCTTCCATTTATGGTATCGGCAAGTTTGTTTCTCTTCTGAGTAAAGCGGGACTGCCAACTGACGAATTTAGAGGTCCCGATTAATGAAGATCTTGTCCATTTGTCTGAAGTTTGCGTCCACTATTTTTAAATGAAAGTAGAAAATTCTTCCTGAGAATTTTTTTTATTGATTTTGAATTTATTTTTTGATTGAAACTTAGCAGGGGGGTTCCACCTAGACGGGAGGCGTACGAAAAGTAGTACAGATCGGCCAACATTTCTGTGCGCGCGACCAGAACTGGTCGGGTCTAGGCGAGGGGGTTGTCGGGGGTACGGAATGGAAAACGGTAGTTTTCATTCTTTTAAGAAAGTAAATAAATATAGAATATAGGCTTTGTACAATGCGGAGAACAACAGGCTATGTTTTTAGTGCGGCTAATAGCGAAACGTCCGCGCGCACAGAAATATTGGCTCCGCTGTAGGTAAGTAGTTTAAACTGAATACTTATCGTAGAAGAGTGCGGTTGATGTCAAACTTCATGGAATTTCATCTGCTTCCATTTAAAGTCATAAAACAAACTTACGGGTATCCCTAATTTCACAAAAAAGAGAAGTCGGTATTAGTTTATGAACGCTTGCAGTCTATTCGATGAGCGGAAATAGCAGGAGGGGGTTATTGCAGGATGTTAAAACAGAAACCCTTATCATCGTTCAACGGAAAAAATTATTTAAGTAGGTAGGTAGGTAGGTACTACCTCAATAATCTTAGCGACGCGACGTGACGAGTGGCAGTCTTCAATATCCTTTTTCACATCAAAATTTTGGGGAAGATACGGTGGAACCTAAAACTAAAATAATAATACCGTCGTAAATAAACATGACTTCACGAAAGTCAATGAAAAACGTTCCCTTGAGGAGAGTTACGAAGGTTAAAACACAGTTATTCGTGTTGGAGGCCATTTTACAAATCTTCGCTGACTAATCACGCCTGAAGCTCGGGAAAATCCAGAATGATGAAAATATAAATGGATAAGGACGATAATATTTATGAACTTCAAATAGGACAATACGATAGGTGCAGGTAGAAAACAGGATAACTAGAGAAGGTACTTTTCAACAACCTCAGGCAAACGAAGAAAACTGCAGAAACAGCGCGCTTTACCGTAGTAAATCAGTAAATACTATTAATGGGGACATGCTACAGAATGTCTAGAATGACTTCTGCTGTCTTCTAGAATGACTTACTTCTTTGTCTAGAATGAAAGTAGATGTGTGCCAGGAGAGCAGCCACTACAAGTGAGACGTGATATGATGGCAAAACGATACATCTTTGCACTTTACTCTAGGGAACTTAAGCAATACCCACTGTAAAATGGTTGAAAAGTGCTACTCTCAATTGAAGTTCTTACAGAACTCACCATTGTTATGCGAGCATGTATCCCTGGTACAATCTTCATCAAAAGAACCTCAATTCAGTATACTATTCGCAGCTCTATCTCGATCCCAAGTGTTTCTTTTGCTTTTGAAACTGTAAAACTTGAACCTCAGTAAATACAAAAATTGTGAGTGGCCTTTTATTTGGCCAGGTTTTATCCGAGCTCAATGTATCATTATTTAGACATGGACCCGGACGGGTCATTTAGAAATGGACAAAAAAGTGTGCCATGTTCAAACAGGGACATCACATAGAACTTTTGCAACACTGACACATAAAACTTGACGTATAAACATACCTACATTTCAACCTCTGAACATCGTCTATTTCTTGAAAATAAAAAGTTCTAGTCATGCAGCATGATCGTATGAGCGAATTTTCGTAAATAGTCATCGTATTACATAATGTTAAATTGTTTTGAAATTTGAGCTTTTTGAGTGCAAAGAAATTGTTAACCATAAATTTTATAGCAAATCATATCCTACACTAAATCATATTCTACGATATACGCGCATCTAGAATGAAAGTAGATGTGTGCCAGGAGAGCAGCCACTACAAGTGAGACGTGATATGATGGCAAAACGATACATCTTTGCACTTTACTCTAGGGAACTTAAGCAATACCCACTGTAAAATGGTTGAAAAGTGCTACTCTCAATTGAAGTTCTTACAGAACTCACCATTGTTATGCGAGCATGTATCCCTGGTACAATCTTCATCAAAAGAACCTCAATTCAGTATACTATTCGCAGCTCTATCTCGATCCCAAGTGTTTCTTTTGCTTTTGAAACTGTAAAACTTGAACCTCAGTAAATACAAAAATTGTGAGTGGCCTTTTATTTGGCCAGGTTTTATCCGAGCTCAATGTATCATTATTTAGACATGGACCCGGACGGGTCATTTAGAAATGGACAAAAAAGTGTGCCATGTTCAAACAGGGACATCACATAGAACTTTTGCAACACTGACACATAAAACTTGACGTATAAACATACCTACATTTCAACCTCTGAACATCGTCTATTTCTTGAAAATAAAAAGTTCTAGTCATGCAGCATGATCGTATGAGCGAATTTTCGTAAATAGTCATCGTATTACATAATGTTAAATTGTTTTGAAATTTGAGCTTTTTGAGTGCAAAGAAATTGTTAACCATAAATTTTACAGCAAATCATATCCTACACTAAATCATATTCTACGATTCAAAACATATTTTGGATGTTTAGAAAATTTTCCGTTTTTTAAATCGATTTTTCAGCAAATATTAATTGAAATGTTCACCATGATTTCGTAAGAACATTTCTTAATGTTCTAGTTCATAGTTGATAAACTTCTTTTGACTAAAATTCTGCTAAAAATACAAATTTACAACTTTTTGACGTTTTTAGTCATTTTAGTGATTTTTTAAGCACATTTTTTGAAATTTCACCAATTTAATCTGCTCAAAAAGTGCTGGCCAAGGAACTAATCGTTAACTTTGATTTGGAAAGTTTGATTTTTTTGGCGCAAGAACGGAATTTGTATTTCAATCCTAAGGAGAGTTACCGTCAGGAATGACAGATACAGGGTGTCCCCAACCCCCCCCCCCCCCCCCCCCCCCCTGCTAAAATTGTTGATAATGGGTCGAAAAAATAATTTTTTTTTTTTCAAACTTGATATTTTCTATATGGATCTCAAAAGAGACAAAATTGCGCAATTGACATCAACTTCGTTATTTTACATGGTATTCCCCATCACTAGATTTTTCAAGTGCGAGCAAACTGGCGCAATTCCGCTCCAAAAGCGAAGTATAATACATGATTTGGGAGTATTTTTTCGTGCTGAACCTAGTAATAATGTTCATTTATTGATATTTGCAACACAAACTTGGGAAAACACCGAACAACCAACATTTTAGTACGCTCTGTGCTTTATTTATGAAAATTCGCTCATACGATCTTGCTGCATGACTGCAACTTTTTTTTTCAATTATGAAATACTTTTGATAAATTCTGGGAAATCTGTCAAATTTCAAGAAGTTTCATGGTCGAAATTTAGTGTCGGTTGAGGAGGTTATTGAGTGGAAGAGTAATTCCAAAAATCATGATATTTTTTGTTTTTTATCTTATTTTAACTCTCACTAAAATTGTATACAATCCATTCGTAGAGACGTCCCTGTAATGCATGCATTACTTACCAATATGCTTCGGATAAGGTCTGTAATATTCCAATCAATTTCATTAAATAAAGTGACTGTTGTTAGAAAAAGTATTTTGCAGTGGGAATATTCTAGGCTCTTGAACACTATTTTTCTAACTCCCGAAAACAATCGATCCACACGTAGGTGGGCACTCGTACACTCAAATGGCAGAACGGTTCGAGTTGGGTTTTCGTTTCAATAATGACAGTTCAGCTACCACTGTATCAAAGTTTTTCCCTATACTTCTCTCATTAATATGATAAATGAATAAGCCTTCAGTTTCATAAAGAAAATCATTGTTCACTTGTTCAAAGTCATTACAAAAAATCGTATCGATGTTCAGGGAACCCTCAATGTATTCAGCCAAAGCCATTAGGATTATTTGATTAAAAATTAATATTTTAGGCTAAACCAATAAGGGTCACTGCAGGCTTACACGTGGCTGACAACGCGCCGGCCGTGGTTCTTGAAGTCCAAAAGGCCCCTGGTGTCCATCTTCATCAGTTCACCCACATCCTTAATGCGAGTTGAATAAGCAGAGTCGTCTTTTCTGACATAGATACGTCCCTCAGAGGTCCAAGCATAACGATAACTATACGCCTTTATCCATTTCCTTGCGAGCCAAAACAGATGTCCATTTTGAGCGGTTAGCCGTTCATTAATGAAGATTCTACTCTCGGGAAATGAAGAATGTAAATCCTTGGCCGTTTTCTCCTTGTTCACCCTCATCTGCTTCATCCACAATTTTTTAAGGCTGCTATTGTTAAACTTCACAATCAGACGACTGCCTTCTTTGGCGGGAGACGAAGCTGCTTTTCTCAGATTTGTTCTCAAACGAAAGATCGATCCAATGTCACTCTCAGACATATAAACTCCAATCTGACTTGCTAAACTTTTCAACACATCTCTCAGATTTTCCCCCACTGTCTCTGGAATACCACTGATCAAATGTAATACACGCGCACACGCAATACACGCAATACACGCGATACACGCGATACACGCGATACACACGATACACGCGATACACGCGATACACGCGCACACGCGCACACGCGCACACGCGATACATGCGCACACGCGCACACCCGATACACGCGATACACGCGATACACGCGCACACGCGCACACGCGATACACGCAAAACACGCGCACACGCACTACACGCGATACACGCAATACACGCGATACACGCGCACACGCGATACACGCGATACACGCAATACAAGCGCACACGCGCACACGCAATACACGCGATACACGCGATACACGCGCACAGGCGCACAGGCGCACACGCGATACACGCGATACACACGATACACGCGCAACGCGCACACGCGATACAGGCGCACACGCGCACACGCGATACACGCGATACACGCGATACACGCGATACACGCAATACAAGCGCACACGCGCACACGCAATACACGCGATACACGCGATACACGCGCACAGGCGCACACGCGATACACGCGATACACGCGATACACGCGATACACGCGATACACGCGATACACGCGATACACGCGATACACGTGATACACGCAATACACACAATACACGCAATACACACAATACACGCGCACACACGATACACGCGATACACGCGATACACGCGATACACTCGATACACGCGATACACGCGCACACGCGCACACGCAATACAAGCAATACACGCGATACACGCGATACACGCGCACACGCGCACACGCGCACACGCGCACACGCAATACAAGCAATACACGCGATACACGCGATACACGCGCACACGCGCACACGCGCACACGCGATACACGCGATACACGCAATACACGCAATACACGCACACACGCGCACACGCAATACACGCACACATGCGCACACGCGATACACGCGATACACGCAATACACGCGATACACGCGATACACGCAATACACGCACACACGCGCACACGCAATACACGCACACACGCGCACACGCGATACACGCGATACACGCAATACACGCGATACACGCGATACACGCGATACACGCGATACACGCGCACACGCGCACACGCGATACACGCGATACACGCAATACACGCACACACGCGCACACGCAATACACGCGCACACGCCACACACGCGATACACGCGATACACACGATACACGTGATACACGCGCACACGCGCACACGCGATACACGCGCACACGCGCACACGCGATACACGCGCACACGCGCACACGCGATACACGCGATACACGCAATACACAAGCACACGCACACACGCCCTACACGCGATACACGCAATACACGCAATACACGCGCACACGCAATACACGCGATATACGCGATACACGCAATACAAGCGCACACGCGCACACGCAATACACGCGATACACGCGATACACGCGCACAGGCGCACAGGCGCACACGCGATACACGCGATACACGCGATACACGCGATACACGCGATACACGCGATACACGCGATACACGCGATACACGCAATACACGCGCACACGCAATACACGCGATACACGCGCACACGCAATACACGCGATACACGCGATACACGCAATACAAGCGCACACGCGCACACGCAATACACGCGATACACGCGATACACGCGCACAGGCGCACAGGCGCACACGCGATACACGCGATACACACGATACACGCGCAACGCGCACACGCGCACACGCGATACAGGCGCACACGCGCACACGCGATACACGCGATACACGCGATACACGCGATACACGCGATACACCCGATACACGCGCATACGCGCACACGCGCACACGGGCACACGCAATACACGCGATACACGCAATACACGCGATACACGATATACAAGCGCACACGCGCACACGCAATACATGCGATACATGCGATACACGCGCACAGGCGCACACGCGATACACGCGATACACGCGATACACGCTATACACGCGATACACGCGATACACGCGATACACGCGATACACGCAATACACGCAATACACGCGCACACGCAATACACGCGATACACGCGATACACGCGATACACACGCACTCGCGATACACGCGCACACGCGATACACGCGATACACGCGATACACGCGATACACATAATACACGCGCACACGCGCACACGCAATACAAGCGATACACGCGATACACGCGATACACGCGATACACGCGCACACGCGATTCACGCAATACACGAGATACACACGATACACGGGATACACGCCCACACGCGCACACGCGCACACGCGATACACGCGATACACGCAATACACGCGATACACGCGCACACGCGATACACGCGATACACGCGATACACGCGATACACGCGATACACGCGATACACGCGATACACGCGCACACGCGCACACGCGCACACGCAATACACGCGATACGCGCACACGCGCACACGCGCACACGCGCACACGCAATACACGCGATACACGATATACAAGCGCACACGCGCACACGCAATACAAGCGATACACGCGATACACGCGATACACGCGATACACGCGATACACGCGATACACGCGATACACGCGATACACGTAATACACGCGCACACGCGCACACGCGCACACGCAATACACGCGCACACGCGCACACGCGCACACGCGCACACGCAATACACGCGATACACGATATACAAGCGCACACGCGCACACGCAATACACGCGATACACGCGATACACGCGATACACGCGCACAGGCGCACACGCGATACACGCGATACACGCGATACACGCGATACACGCGATACACGCGATACACGCGATACACGCGATACACGTGATACACGCGATACACGCGCACACGCGATAAGCGCGCACACGCGATACACGCGATACACGCGCACACGCGCACACGCGATACACGCGATACACGCGCACACGCGCACACGCGCACACGCGATACACGCGATACACGCAATACACGCGATACACGCGCACACGCGATACACGCGATACACGCGATACACGCGATACACGCGATACACATAATACACGCGCACACGCGCACACGCAATACAAGCGATACACGCGATACACGCGATACACGCGATACACGCGCACACGCGATTCACGCAATACACGAGATACACACGATGCACGGGATACACGCCCACACGCGCACACGCGATACACGCGATACACGCAATACACGCGATACACGCGCACACGCGATACACGCGATACACGCGATACACGCGATACACGCGATACACGTAATACACGCGCACACGCGCACACGCGCACACCCGATACACGCGCATACGCGCACACGCGCACACGCGCACACGCAATACACGCGATACACGATATACAAGCGCACACGCGCACACGCAATACACGCGATACACGCGATACACGCGATACACGCGCACAGGCGCACACGCGATACACGCGATACACGCTATACACGCGATACACGCGATACACGCGATACACGCGATACACGCGATACACGCGATACACGCGATACACGCGATACACGCGATACACGCAATACAAGCGCACACGCAATACACGCGATACACGCGATACACTCGCACAGGCGCACAGGCGCACACGCGATACACGCGATACACGTAATACACGCGCACACGCACACACGCAATACACTCAATACACGCGATACACGCGCACAAGCGCACACGCGATACACGCGCACACGCGCACACGCGCACACGCGATACACGCGATACAAGCGATGCACGCAATACAAGCGCACACGCGCACACGCAATACACGCGTTACACGCGATACACGCGCACAGGCGCACACGCGATACACGCGATACACGCGATACACGCGATACACGCGCACACGCGCACACCCGATACACGCGCATACGCGCACACGCGCACACGCAATACACGCGATACACGATATACAAGCGCACACGCGCACACGCAATACACGCGATACACGCGATACACGCGCACAGGCGCACACGCGATACACGCGATACACGCTATACACGCGATACACGTGATACACGCGATACACGCGATACACGCAATACACGTAATACACGCGCACACGCAATACACGCAATACAGGCGATACACGCGATACACGCGATACACGCGATACACGCGATACACGCGATACACGCGATACACGCGCACACGCGCACACGCGCACACGCGATACACGCGATACACGCAATACACACGATACACGCGCACACGCGATACACGCGATACACGCGATACACGCGATACACGCGATACACATAATACACGCGCACACGCAATACAAGCGATACACGCGATACACGCGATACACGCGCACACGCAATTCACGCAATACACGAGATACACACGATACACGGGATACACGCCCACACGCGCACACGCGCACACGCGATACACGCAATACACGCGATACACGCGCACACGCGATACACGCGCACACGCGATACACGCGATACACGCGATACACGCGATACACGCGATACACGTAATACACGCGCACACGCGCACACGCGCACACGCACTACACGCGATACACGCACTACACGCGATACACGCAATACACGCGATACACGCGCACACGCGATACACGCAATACAAGCGCACACGCAATACACGCGATACACTCGCACAGGCGCACAGGCGCACACGCGATACACGCGATACACGCGATACACGCGATACACGCGATACACGCGATACACGCGCACACGCGCACACGCGATACACGCGCACACGCGCACACGCGATACACGCGATACACGCGATACAAGCGATGCACGCAATACAAGCGCACACGCGCACACGCAATACACGCGTTACACGCGATACACGCGCACAGGCGCACACGCGATACACACGATACACGCGATACACGCGATACACGCGATACACGCGATACACGCGATACATGCGATACACGCGATACACGTAATACACGCGCACACGCGCACACGCAATACACGCGATACACGCGCACACGCGCACACGCGATAAGCGCGCACACGCGCACACGCGATACACGCGCACACGCACACACGTGATACACGCGATACACGCAATACACACGATACACGCGCACACGCGATACACGCGCACACGCAATACAAGCAATACACGCGATACACACGCACACGCGATACACGCGATACACGCGATACACGCGATACACGCGATACACGCGATACACGTAATACACGCACACACGCAATACACGCGATACACGCGATACACGCGATACACGCGATACACGCGATACACGCGATACACGCGATACACCCGATACACGCGCATACGCGCACACGCGCACACGCGCACACGCAATACACGCGATACACGCAATACACGCGATACACGCAATACACGCGATACACGCAATACACGCGATACACGATATACAAGCGCACACGCGCACACGCAATACACGCGATACACGCACACACGCGATACACGCGATACACGCGATACACGCGCACAGGCGCACACGCGATACACGCGATACACGCGATACACGCTATACACGCGATACACGCGATACACGCGATACACGCGATACACGCGATACACGCGATACACGCGATACACGCGATACACGCAATACACGTAATACACGCGCACACGCAATACACGCGATACACACGATACACCCGATACACGCGATACACGCGCACACGCGATAAGCGCGCACACGCGATACACGCGATACACGCGCACACGCGATACACGCGATACACGCGCACACGCGCACACGCGATACATGCGCACAGGCGCACACGCGATACACGCGATACACGCGATACACGCGATACATGCGATACACGCGATACACGTAATACACGCGCACACGCAATACAAGCAATACACGCAATACACGCGATACACGCGATACACACGCACACGCGATACACGCGATACACGATATACACGCGATGCACGGGATACACGCCCACACGCGCACAGGCGCACACGCGATACACGCGATACACGCGATACACGCGATACACGCGATACACGCGATACACGCGATACACGCGCACACGCGCACACCCGATACACGCGCATACGCGCACACGCGCACACGCGCACACGCAATACACGCGATACACGATATACAAGCGCACACGCGCACACGCAATACACGCGATACACGCGATACACGCGCACAGGCGCACACGCGATACACGCGATACACGCTATACACGCGATACACGCGATACACGCGATACACGCGATACACGCAATACACGTAATACACGCGCACACGCAATACACGCGATACACACGATACACCCGATACACGCGATACACGCGCACACGCGATACACGCGATACACGCGCACACGCGCACACGCGATACACGCGATACACGCGCACACGCGCACACGCGCACACGCGATACACGCGATACACGCAATACACGCGATACACGCGCACACGCGATACACGCGATACACATAATACACGCGCACACGCGCACACGCAATACAAGCGATACACGCGATACACGCGATACACGCGATACACGCGCACACGCAATTCACGCAATACACGAGATACACACGATACACGGGATACACGCCCACACGCGCACATGCGCACACGCGATACACGCGATACACGCAATACACGCGATACACGCGCACACGCGATACACGCGATACACGCGATACACGCGATATACGCGATACACGCGCACACGCGCACACGCAATACAAGCGATACACGCAATACACGCGATACACGCGCACACGCGATACACGCGATACACGCGATACACGCGATACACGCGATACACGCGATACACGTAATACACGCGCACACGCGCACACGCAATACAAGCAATACGCGCGATACACGCAAAACACGCGCACACATGACACGCGATACACGCACTACACGCGATACACGCAATACACGCGATACACGCGCACACATGCGATACACGCGATACACGCGCACACGCCCACAAACGCGATACACGCGATACACGCGATACACGCGATACACGCGATACACGCAATACAAGCGCACACGCAATACACGGGATACACGCGATACACGCGATACACGCGATACACGTAATACACGCGCACACGCACACACGCAATACACTCAATACACGCCCACACGCGCACAGGCGCACACGCGATACACGCGCACACGCGCACACGCGATACACGCGATACACGCGATACAAGCGATGCACGCGATACAGGCGCACACGCGCACACGCGATACACGCGATACACGCGATACACGCGATACACGCGATACACGCGATACACGCGATACACGCGATACACGTGATACACGCGCACACGCGATACACGCGCACACGCGCACACCCGATACACGCGCATACGCGCACACGCGCACACGCGCACACGCAATACACGCGATACACGATATACAAGCGCACACGCGCACACGCAATACACGCGATACACGCGATACACGCGATACACGCGCACAGGCGCACACGCGATACACGCGATACACGCGATACACGCGATACACGCGATACACGCGATACACGCGATACACGCGATACACGTGATACACGCGATACACGCGATACACGCGATACACGCGCACACGCGATACACGCGATACACGCGCACACGCGCACACGCGATACACGCGATACACGCGCACACGCGCACACGCGCACACGCGATACACGCGATACACGCAATACACGCGATACACGCGCACACGCGATACACGCGATACACGCGATACACGCGATACACGCGATACACGTAATACACGCGCACACGCGCACACGCAATACAAGCGATACACGCGATACACGCGATACACGCGATACACGCGCACACGCGATTCACGCAATACACGAGATACACACGATGCACGGGATACACGCCCACACGCGCACACGCGCACACGCGATACACGCGATACACGCAATACACGCGATACACGCGCACACGCGATACACGCGATACACGCGATACACGCGATACACGCGATACACGTAATACACGCGCACACGCGCACACGCGCACACGCGATACACGCGCATACGCGCACACGCGCACACACGCGCACACGCAATACATGCGATACACGCGCACACGCGCACACGCAATACACGCGATACACGCGATACACGCGATACACGCGCACAGGCGCACACGCGATACACGCGATACACGCGATACACGCGATACACGTGATACACGCGATACACGCGATACACGCGATACACGCGATACACGCGATACACGCAATACACGCGCACACGCGCACACGCAATACACGCGATACACGCGATACACTCGCACAGGCGCACACGCGATACACGCGATACACGCGATACACGCGATACACGTAATACACGCGCACACGCACACACGCAATACACTCAATACTAGCGATACACGCGCACAGGCGCACACGCGATACACGCGCACACGCGCACACGCGATACACGCGATACAAGCGATGCACGCAATACAAGCGCACACGCGCACACGCAATACACGCGTTACACGCGATACACGCGCACAGGCGCACACGCGATACACGCGATACACGCGATACACGCGATACACGCGCACACGCGCACACCCAATACACGGGCATACGCGCACACGCGCACACGCAATACACGCGATACACGATATACAAGCGCACACGCGCACACGCAATACACGCGATACACGCGATACACGCGCACAGGCGCACACGCGATACACGCGATACACGCGATACACGCTATACACGCGATACACGCGATACACGCGATACACGCAATACACGTAATACACGCACACGCAATACACACAATACACGCGCACACACGATACACGCGATACACGCGATACACGCGATACACGCGATACACGCGATACACGCGCACACGCGCACACGCGCACACGCGCACACGCGATACACGCGATACACGCGATACACACGATACACGCGCACACGCGATACACGCGATACACGCGATACACGCGATACACGCGATACACGCGATACACGCGATACACGCGATACACATAATACACGCGCACACGCGCACACGCGATACACGCGCACACGCGCACACGCGATACACGCGCACACGCGCACACGCGATACACGCGATACACGCGATACAAGCGATGCACGCAATACAAGCGCACTCCTGCGCACACGCAATACACGCGTTACACGCGATACACGCGCACAGGCGCACACGCGATACAAACGATACACGCGATACACGCGATACACGCGATACACGCGATACATGCGATACACGCGATACACGTAATACACGCGCACACGCGCACACGCAATACACGCGATACATGCGCACACGCGCACACGCGATAAGCGCGCACACGCGCACACGCGATACACGCGATACACGCTATACACGCGATACACGCGATACACGCGATACACGCGATACACGCGCACACGCGATACACGCGCACACGCAATACACGCAATACACGCGATACACACGCACACGCGATACACGCGATACACGCGATACACGCGATACACGCGATACACGCGATACACGTAATACACGCACACACGCAATACACGCGATACACGCGATACACGCGATACACGCGATACACGCGATACACGCGATACACGCGCACACGCGCACACCCGATACACGCGCATACGCGCACACGCGCACACGCGCACACGCGCACACGCGCACACGCAATACACGCGATACACGCAATACACGCGATACACGCAATACACGCGATACACGATATACAAGCGCACACGCGCACACGCAATACACGCGATACACGCGCACACGCAATACACGCGATACACGCGATACACGCGCACAGGCGCACACGCGATACACGCGATACACGCGATACACGCGATACACGCGATACACGCGATACACGCGATACACGCGATACACGCGATACACGCGATACACGCGATACACGCGATACACGCAATACACGTAATACACGCGCACACGCAATACACGCGATACACACGATACACCCGATACACGCGATACACGCGATACACGCGATACACGCGATACACGCGATACACGCGCACACGCGATACACGCGATACACGCGCACACGCGCACACGCGATACACGCGATACAGGCGCACGATACACACGATACACGCGATACACGCGATACACGCGATACACGCGATACACGCGATACACGCGATACACGCGATACACGCGATACACGCGCACACGCAATTCACGCAATACACGAGATACACACGATACACGGGATACACGCCCACACGCGCACACGCGATACATACACGCGATACACGCGATACACGCTATACACGCGATACACGCGATACACGCGATACACGCGATACACGCGATACACGCGATACACGCGATACACGCGATACACGCGATACACGTAATACACGCGCACACGCAATACACGTGATACACACGATACACCCGATACACGCGATACACGCGCACACGCGATACACGCGATACACGCGTACACGCGCACACGCGATACACGCGATACACGCGCACACGCGCACACGCGATACACGCGCACACGCGCACACGCGATACACGCGATACACGCGATACACGCGATACACGCGATACACGCGATACACGCGATACACGCGATACACGCGATACACGCGCACACGCGATACACGCGATACACGCGATACACGCGATACACGCGATACACGCGATACACGCGATACACGCGATACACGCGCACACGCGCACACCCGATACACGCGCATACGCGCACACGCGCACACGCGCACACGCAATACACGCGATACACGATATACAAGCGCACACGCACACACGCAATACACGCGATACACGCGATACACGCGCACAGGCGCACACGCGATACACGCGATACACGCTATACACGCGATACACGTGATACACGCGATACACGCGATACACGCAATACACGTAATACACGCGCACACGCAATACACGTGATACACACGATACACCCGATACACGCGATACACGCGCTCACGCGATACACGCAATACACGCGTACACGCGCACACGCGATACACGCGATACACGCCCACACGCGCACACGCGCACACGCGATACACGCGATACACGCAATACACGCGATACACGCGCACACGCGATACACGCGATACACGCGATACACATAATACACGCGCACACGCGCACACGCAATACAAGCGATACACGCGATACACGCGATACACGCGATACACGCGCACACGCAATTCACGCAATACACGAGATACACACGATACACGGGATACACGCCCACACGCGCACACGCGCACACGCGATACACGCGATACACGCAATACACGCGATACACGCGCACACGCGATACACGCGATACACGCGATACACGCGATACACGCGATACACGCGCACACGCGCACACGCAATACAAGCAATACGCGCGATACACGCAAAACACGCGCACACATGACACGCGATACACGCACTACACGCGATACACGCAATACACGCGATACACGTAATACACGCGCACACGCGCACACGCAATACAAGCAATACGCGCGATACACGCAAAACACGCGCACACATGACACGCGATACACGCACTACACGCGATACACGCAATACACGCGATACACGCGCACACGCGATACACGCGATACACGCGCACACGCGCACACGCGATACACGCGATACACGCGATACACGCGATACACGCGATACACGCAATACAAGCGCACACGCAATACACGCGATACACGCGATACACGCGATACACGCGATACACGTAATACACGCGCACACGCACACACGCAATACACTCAATACACGCGATACACGCGCACACGCGCACACGCGATACACGCGCACACGCGCACACGCGATACACGCGATACACGCGATACAAGCGATGCACGCAATACAAGCGCACACGCGCACACGCAATACACGCGTTACACGCGATACACGCGCACAGGCGCACACGCGATACAAACGATACACGCGATACACGCGATACACGCGATACATGCGATACACGCGATACACGTAATACACGCGCACACGCGCACACGCAATACACGTGATACACGCGCACACGCGCACACGCGATAAGCGCGCACACGCGCACAGGCGATACACGCGCACACGCACACATGCGATACACGCGATACACGCAATACACGCGATACACGCGCACACGCGATACACGCGCACACGCGATACACGCAATACACGCGATACACACGCACACGCGATACACGCGATACACGCGATACACGCGATACACGCGATACACGCGATACACGCGATACACGCGATACACGCGATACACGCGCACACGCGCACACCCGATACACGCGCATACGCGCACACGCGCACACGCGCACACGCAATACACGCGATACACGCAATACACGCGATACACGCAATACACGCGATACACGATATACAAGCGCACACGCGCACACGCAATACACGCGATACACGCGATACACGCGCACAGGCGCACACGCGATACACGCGATACACGCGATACACGCGATACACGCGATACACGCGATACACGCAATACACGCAATACACGTAATACACGCGCACACGCAATACACGCGATACACACGATACACCCGATACACGCGATACACGCGCACACGCGATACACGCGCACACGCGATACACGCGCACACGCGATACACGCGATACACGCGCACACGCGATACACGCGATACACGCGCACACGCGCACACGCGCACACGCGATACACGCGATACACGCGATACACGCGCACACGCGATTCACGCAATACACGAGATACACACGATACACGGGATACACGCCCACACGCGCACACGCGCACACGCGATACACGCAATACACGCGATACACGCACACACGGGATACACGCGATACACGCGATACACGCGATACACGTAATACACGCGCACACGCGCACACGCAATACAAGCAATACGCGCGATACACGCAAAACACGCGCACACGCACTACACGCGATACACGCAATACACGCGATACACGCGCACACGCGATACACGCGATACACGCAATACAAGCGCACACGCAATACACGCGATACACTCGCACAGGCGCACAGGCGCACACGCGATACACGCGATACACGCGATACACGCGATACACGCGCACACGCGCACACGCGATACACGCGCACACGCGCACACGCGATACACGCGATACACGCGATACACGCAATACAAGCGCACACGCAATACACGCGATACACGCGATACACTCGCACAGGCGCACAGGCGCACACGCGATACACGCGATACACGCGATACACGTAATACACGCGCACACGCACACACGCAATACACTCAATACACGCGATACACGCGCACACGCGCACACGCGATACACGCGCACACGCGCACACGCGATACACGCGATACAAGCGATGCACGCAATACAAGCGCACACGCGCACACGCAATACACGCGTTACACGCGATACACGCGCACAGGCGCACACGCGATACACGCGCACACGCGCACACGCGTGTATTGCGTGTGCGCGTGTGCGCGTGTGCGCGTGTATCGCATGTGCGCGTGTGCGCATGTATCGCGTGTATCGCGTGTATCGCGTGTATCGTGTGTATAGCGTGTATCGCGTGTATCGCGTGTGCGCTTGTGCGCATGTATCGCGTGTATCGCGTGTATCGCGTGTATCGCGTGTGCGTGTGTATCGCGTGTATTGCGTGTATTGCGTGTGCGCGTGTATCGCGTGTGCGCGTGTATCGCGTGTATTGCGTGTATCGCGTGTATCACGTGTGTGCGTGTGCGCGTGTATCGCGTGTGCGCGTGTGCGCGCTTATCGCGTGTGCGCGTGTGCGCGTGTATCGCGTGTATCGCGTGTATCGTGTGTATCGCGTGTGCGCCTGTGCGCGTGTATCGCGTGTAACGCGTGTATTGCGTGTGCGCGTGTGCGCTTGTATTGCGTGCATCGCTTGTATCGCGTGTATCGCGTGTATCGCGTGTGCGCGTGTGCGCGTGTATCGCGTGTGCGCGTGTGCGCGTGTATCGCGTGTATTGAGTGTATTGCGTGTGTGCGTGTGCGCGTGTATTACGTGTATCGCGTGTATCGCGTGTATCGCGTGTGCGCCTGTGCGCCTGTGCGAGTGTATCGCGTGTATCGCGTGTATTGCGTGTGCGCTTGTATTGCGTGTATCGCGTGTATCGCGTGTATCGCGTGTGCGCGTGTGCGCGTGTATCGCGTGTGCGCGTGTGCGCGGGTATCGCGTGTATCGCGTGTATCGCGTGTGCGCCTGTGCGCCTGTGCGAGTGTATCACGTGTATTGCGTGTGCGCTTGTATTGCATGTATCGCGTGTATCGTGTGTGCGCGTGTATCGCGTGTATTGCGTGTATCGCGTGTAGTGCGTGTATCGCGTGTCATGTGTGCGCGTGTTTTGCGTGTATCGCGCGTATTGCTTGTATTGCGTGTGCGCGTGTGCGCGTGTATTACGTGTATCGCGTGTATCGCGTGTATCGCGTGTATCGCGTGTGCGCGTGTATCGCGTGTATTGCGTGTATCGCGTGTATCGCGTGTGCGCGTGTGCGCGTGTGGGCGTGTATCCCGTGTATCGTGTGTATCTCGTGTATTGCGTGAATTGCGTGTGCGCGTGTATCGCGTGTATCGCGTGTATCGCGTGTATCGCGTGTATTGCGTGTGCGCGTGTGCGCGTGTATTATGTGTATCGCGTGTATCGCGTAATTGACTTTGGTACGGGTGTTGGAGGTCTTGAACGCTTCTTGTTGGTTTAGGAGTCTCACGTGTTCAATTAGGGTTGAATGGAATCTTTCTATGATTCCGTTTGACTCTGGGTGTTGGGAAGAAATATAATGAATATTTATTTTGTGTAAATCCAGAAGTTTCTTTATGAGGCTGCTCTGAAATTCGGCACCGTTGTCCGATACTATAGAATTAGGTATACCGTGGTGAGTAAAAAATTTTAGGAGTCCGTTTACTAGTTCCATGCTTGTGGACGAGTTTAGGGGGTATGCTTGCGCGTAACGGGAGAATGTACAGATTACTGTGAGGAATTTCGTATTTTCTATTGTGAATTTATCGATGTGAAGGGTCTCCAATGGCCGTGGGGCGGTTGGTGTTACGTTATATTTGATTTTGAGGGGAGATCTCTCATATTTGCTCCTAAGGCATAATTCGCAATTATTAATGAACTTTTGTATTGTTGTCTTTAAATTGGGCCAGTAGAATTCTCGTTTTAACTTTTCGTATGTTTCTTCTATTCCTCTGTGATTAGTGTGACCTTCATGGTAGTTGCGGATTATTTTGGTTTGTTCTTCGTTAGTTTGTATGTCTCTTAGTTTTTTGGTGTACCTCGTGATGTCTATTTCCGTATGGGTGAATTGTTTGGTGACTACTTGCACAAATTTCTCATAGGTATCAGTTTCAAAATATATACCATATTTGACCTTTGGGTGAATAAATTCCTTAACAAATTTTGTAATTTCGGATTCGAATTGTGATTCGCTGACTGTTACTATCATGCGCGTTTTGTTTCCGAATAATTTGATCGTCGTAACGGGTTTAAAAACAGGGTGTCGTACGGTAGTGAGTAATATTTGATTAGTGCATAGGTTCACGGGTTGGTCTCTGATACTTATTGTCGTTACGGTGTTGCCGATAAAATTCGAGTGTACTGTAAGGCCAGACAAAGTTTCTAAGTTATCGGAGTGAGAGCACTGGGTGTGTGCGAAATTAATTATGAGCACTGGGTGTGTGCGAATAATTACTGAAGAAGTGGTAGGTCTCGTATTGGTTATTTACTTACAGATGTTGGAGTGTCATGCTGTAAGGAGTCTTGCCCGTTGGTAATCCCAATAGAGTTCCGTCGTATTCGTCGAAGAAACACTACCGATCCGAACTGGAGTTGTAAAATGTAGGTTCCGATAGAGTTTACGTCGTATGCGTCGAAGAAAACACTATCGATCCGGAGACTGCGCCAAAAATAGAATAACTCACGTTGTTAGAGTTTTTAAAAACTGATTTATTGGAATATAACACAATACGGACTTGATACGGACTTGGTGTTAGAAATAAACAAGATGAAGATGGCTCGGACGGCGGAACAAGACTGAAGGTTGGAGCCGCCTACGGGCTGTATATATAGGATAGTAATGCGTGATCAGCAGTTTGCTGTTACAATACGCCTAGTGTCGCCTAGTGTGTACGTAACTTGTATGTATGTATGTATGTATATATGTATGTATATATGTGCATTTGATTGTTCTTGTTCTACTGAACTATGTATATAATAAACTTAATTTGATATGAATTTCACAGATAAAAAGAAAAAAGAATGATTTGATATTTCGAAAATAATCTTTGTCAAAAATAGAAGAGTGAATAGTTTTTCTGAATAATTGGACGGGTAGTGTCTTGGATAGGGACGTTGTGATACTTTCGATATATCGAGGTATCGATACTTCTCTTCCGATACCACCGATATTTGTATCGATACTTTGCATCCGATATTATCGTGGTATCGATACTTTCTCCCGATATTATCGGAAGTATCGATACTTGGTGACTAACACCACCCATATTTTCCTTGATTTTCCAATTTCAATCAATTTCAAAAGTTTTTATTTTCTTTTAACATGATATAAATAACTATATATTAATTGCTATGTAATTCTTATGCCGACCCCCAATAATTTTTTATGTAACGTCCGGAACGAAATTAAAGATGATTTTCACGTACAACCGAGTAGTTGAGCAGTTGCTATAGATTGTGTCACAATTTCAGTGTTTTTCACGCACAACCCAGCCGTTGTTAGGGGAATGAAACTTCCGCAGTTTTCATCGCAGAAAAATCGTTCGCCACTCGTTGGAAAGCGCTTGATTCATGTGATAAATGTTCACATTTCAAGCTACCAATTTCCCTCTCTTTACGTACCTGGCTACATTCCAAAACTAAGTTGATTCAGGCTAAGAATTGCATAGCAAATTATCCTCGTTTTCTACGCATTAGAAAAGAGAAAAGATCCGGCGAGGCGCGAAGCGCCGAGTATAGATTAGGGGGGTCCAGGGGGGCGAAGCCCCCCGGCGAGGCGCGAAGCGCCGAGTATATATATATATATATATATATATATATATATATATATATATATATATATATATATATATATATATATATATATATATATATATTTACTTTTACAGTCTTACGGCACAGGTGACCAGATCCAGTATTAGGGCACAGGTGCTGTAATACCGCTTCTGTAACATCCGTCTTTTTATATATAACACAGATTACAGGATTGCGGCGTCAACATTGTCCCTCTTTGTCTTGCGCTTTCGTATTCATCTAAATCAACATGATCGGGGATTTAGATTTTACTTTCCCAACATCCCAACAGAGTGGAAAGTATTGTCCATTTTTACTTTCCCAACATCTGAACAGAGTGGAAAGTATTGTCCACTTTTACTTTCCCAACATCACAGCAGAGTGGAAAGTAATGGCCATTTTTACTTTCCCAACATCCCTTCAGAGTGGAAAGTAATGTCCATTTTTACTTTCCCAACATCCTGACAGAGTGGAAAGTAATGTCCATTTTTACTTTCCCAACATCCTAACAGATTGGAAAGTAATGTCCACTTTTACTTACCCAACATCCCAATAGATTGGAAAGTATTGTCCATTTTTACTTTCCCAACATCTCAACAGAGTGGAAAGTATTGTCCACCTTTACTTTCCCAACATCCCAACAGATTGGAAAGTAATGTCCACTTTTACTTACCCAACATCTCAACAGATTGGAAAGTATTGTACATTTTTACTTTCCCAACATCTCAACAGAGTGGAAAGTATTGTCTACTTTTACTTTCCCAATATCCGAACAGAGTGGAAAGTAATGTCTATTTTTACTTTCCCAACATCCCGACAGAGTGGAAACTTATGTCCACCTTTACTTTCCCAACATCCCAACAGAGTGTAAAGTATTGTGCATTTTTACTTTTCCAACATCCCAACAGATTGGAAAGTAATGTCCACTTTTACTTACCCAACATCCCAATAGATTGGAAAGTAATATCCATTTTTACTTTCCCAACATCCCAACAGAGTGGAAGTAATGTCCATTTTTACTTTCCTAACATCCCAACAGAGTGGAAAGTAATGTCCATTTTTAAAATCACGGCTAAAGTATCTTCCATGTTTCTTGAATTTTAGACGAAGGGTCTAAGCAGTAACCATCATGGGGTCCAGAGGGGGCTTGTCCCCTGGCAAGGTCCGAAGAGCCGGTTTTTTTTTTTTTCTTTTCTTTTTTTTTTTTTTTTTTTTTTTTTTTTTTTTTTAAGCCGCGTCTCAAATATTCTGGTATTGTTCCTTGAATAATGCACTTCCGTTTTTGCAACTTGAGAAAACAATTATTTTGCTCAATATACTGTTTCTGCTACGTTTCAAGTACCTAGTGCTTATTCCAAATCAGAATTGCAATTCGGCCGAGAGAGCCATTTACCTTAGTAGAAAAATCCCAAAACACTTCTTGATGACACAACAATCGGATTCCAAAAACCTTTACTCGCTCTAAATAAAATGCGCTACATCACGGGGAATTTAACCCCATCTGTCATAATCACAACGCTAAAAGTTGAAATAACTTCTGCTATCCACCCAGCAAGCATTAATCTTGGAGACAACAACAAGCTCTCGGTCTTAGTAGACAGACTCGAAAAATTTGACACACATGCGCTCCACGCGGATGACTGGAAAAACAGAGGGCAGTGCCTGTAAGCTGCCTATATACTCATATACCTTGGACAATGGAGGAAGTAGACTACATCGGCTCTGCGCCTCCTAAGCCTAGGGTGGCCAGACATATATAATTCATAGTATCATTCTATATTTTTGAAAAAAAAAAAAAAAAAAAAAAAAAAAAAAAAAAAAACTATATATTTTGTTATTTTGTAACAAAAATACTATTTTTTGAGCTTTTGAATAATCTAAAATCGGTAGTGATATTACCAAGTTTTTATAGTAGAAGTAAGTAGGTACCTGTGGAATATTACGCCCCAATTTGCTGGCCCATTGTGATTAATTTGTTATTCTCAGTTACCCGCCTACGGGCATGTACCTTGAATTGTCATATTTTCAAGCAAAGATTGAGGTAGGTATGTTCTACAGAATCCCTTTCGAGCTGTTTAAAAAAGTAGGTAGTTCAAAATTTATCAAGGATCCCTATATTTCCAGTTCCTGTTTTCACGATAAATCATGGAAAACAATATTGCATGATCATATTCATTTCAATTTGTTATATTTATTTCAATTTATATATTTATTTAAATTTGTTTAGTAATTTGGTAATAAGAGTGACAAAAATTAAATTTTCGAATGACATTTATTTCTATTTATTTATTTATTTTATTGAATTTTTACTAAGATCACTTTCAATTAATTACAAGGAATATATCTCAATATACCTAATGCTAGATGAAAGGCAATAGCCCTTATGTATCAAGCAAGCTTCGTTCCGAGCTGAGTTTCGTAACTATTCACATCTTATACATGGGAGAATTACAAAAATTAAGATACTTTTAAAATGAATCTCTATCATCATGTACATAGATAATAATTAATACTGATTAAATTTATACAGTGTAGGTACTACTGAATACAGCTTCACGTTTGCTGTGTCCAAGCTTGACCCACCTTTATTATATTATTTTTTCATAAGCAGCGCGGGAGTGAAGTTGCGGAGATCTCAAATTTCCGTCGATAGACCGGTACAAAATATACAAAATAAAGGATGGGCTCCTCGTGGTTAGCGTCATAGATGGCTTTGGGTTAACTACATTTCCCTCCCATCTAAATCTTGTTTCATAATCATGGTCACAAGCATTCCTATCATGCCTGGATTCCGATGGAACACTGATAGAAGTGATTTTACAAATAACTGACGAGGGGTAAATAGGTATTCTAAATTTTTCATAAAGTTGGATGTTCGGATATCGGTGTGGCTTTCTCATTATTATTTTCATAATGGACCTTTGAATTATATTTAACGGTTTAATTGTAAGACTGATTGTACCAAAGAATAATATATGAAAGACTAAGCTTATCATTCCTGAATACATTCCTCACATTAGAAAACAAAAACGAAAATCTCCTTATTTTTTCATGTATAATGTCTAAATGTGATTACCACGTTAACTTATTATCAATATGTACACCCAGATAACGATAGGTAAATGCTCTCTCCAAAGTCGCACATGTACAACACGATTTTTCTAAACAGTTATCCATGATGGATAAACTAATTTTTCAAACGGATTTTTCTAAACTAATATCATATTATGACTCATATTTTCTACGATTTAATTTTTACTCCCTACTTAAATGTATTTAGTTTTGTTTGCATTTAGCGTGAGGTAACTGTCCAAAAACCAGTTATTCAATGAATCCAGAGCGTCATGAGCTTTAGTGTATACCTTCGTTCCAGGACTAACCAGAAACCAATATCGACGTATCATATGCCAAGAGATATGTTTTAGCGTCCTGCACGTGAAGAGGTAAATTATTATACTAGCCTAGTTCTCTCGCTCGCTACACTCGCTCGGTATGGCTGTATAGATCCCATGGTCATTACTGTTGAGTGGGACATGTAGAATCATTGGAAACGGTGTATCACTAAGGGTGATTTGAAATGTGTGGGGAATGTTGCTCGCTTCGCTCGCTCTCAGTGGGATGCATAGATGCGATTGGATATAGTTAGTACCCATACCATCGAGACCAACAGCCCATGGTTCAGGTGGGGGTGGAACATTTGAAAATTACTTACAATCCCTTTCTATAGACAATCCCAAGGGAATGAAATAAAAAATATCCTCATAACATATCCATAATTTCTCCCTTGATGGGAAAAACAAAAGATCATGGATATGTCTAGTACCTACTGCTTACCAGTAGGTACCTACTACTCAATTGTATATCAACCATGTAGGGCCTTCTTTTCACAAGATTATTCCATTATGGTTACAAAACAATATTAGTTTATAACTTGGAGTAATAAATCAGCATTCCTTGACACTACAATGTCCTAGAGGTCATGAGATGTTGTAATAAAATGGGAGCATTCCAAGAAGTGGCGAACGATTTTCCTACTATGAAACCCGACGACTACGATTTTCCTAGCCTTCACATTTCGAGTTAATAATAATCTAAAGTGCCAGGTCGTCACAAATTTTGGTGTCGTTACGCAAATTTTAGAATGAACCCCAGCCCAAAAACATATCCATGTTAAAATAATGAAAACAAAATACGTAAATAAAGTTTATAAAAGGGGCAAAACAAAAATAATAAATTGCTGTGTAATAAGTGCTGCGTTTTCTATGCGGTTCCACGAAAATTTTATTAGGTTTAATTATGATAGGCCATTTATCTGCGAAGAAGGCCATAGAGATCACGTGGAACCACGAACATTTTAGAATTATGCTACAAAACTGCCCACCCAACATGACAGACTTTTTTTGTTTTTGAAATTACTTTCACACCCGTCACCTCCAGCTATGTTTTTCAAGAGAGACCACTAAAGATTATGTGGAACTAAGAAAAGTTTAGTTTTAAGAACATATCAGTACTATTTTTACTGCAGACTGCTGTATAATAATTCGGTGCGTTCTCTATGTGAGGAAGTTATACCTCCCACCCAACTTGGCAGACTTTTTTTCTGTTGGAAATGACTGTCAAATGCGGCACCTCATGTGGAACCACCAAAATTTTAGTTATAAGATCATTTACTAACAGAACTGTCAGATGTTTGCTCGTATTTGTTTTCTTCGTCTATTTTTGTAAAGGTAGGCCATAATTTAATCTGCGTAGAAGGGCTATCCCTTTCCCTTTCTATTCGTACATGTTACAATATGTGAGGAAGTTATACTGCCCACCCAACTTGGCAAACGTTTTTTTCAGTAGGAAATTACTTTCAAACAAATTAAATCTTATAAAACTATGTGGAACCACAAAAAGTTTATTAGGTTTAATAAAGATATGCCATTATTTCATCTGCGTAGAAGGGCTATCGTTTTTACCGTCTATTTTTCTGTTGGATGTGTCTTTTAAATCAAGAGACAGGTTCGAAGTCAAACTTCAGACCTACATAACTTTCGACGAAATAGGAAGAGCGCGCTAGCTCAAAATGTAGCTTGTCTACATTTTTGTTCACTACAATCGGATGAGAATATTTCATGTATCTAAACTCGCATGTGACCAAATTGGAACTGCAACGAACATTTTAAGACCAACCCGAACCAAGACCGTCAAACATTGACTGTGTCTATGGCGGGAAAAAACATAGCGGAGAACACTTTTTTTTTGTCGTTTCCCGCCTACTGTCGCTGATTTATCCAGCAAGACATCATATTTCGGCAATTTTGACGGCACCATCGCGTTCTACTGATCCAGAAACGCAATTTTCTCGCTGACGTACGGAGTGCTCTCGATCAAATTTTAATGTGGCAACGGATAGAAGATCGAGCCTCGAAAAATATAAGGATACTAATTTTGGTGAATTTTAGACAATTTCCAAGGGCGTTTGGGGAGATTTTTATGAAATTCATGAAATTTCGTATATCCCGTGAACGAAGCGTCCTAGCGCAAAACGGATTTCAAAATCAGATTCAGCGACTCAAAATACATACTAGAAAGCATTTTCGTCGAATTTCCTATGTTTTAATGGAGAAATTGCGAATTTGAGATAAAAAATACGTTTTTAAAACAAAAAGTTTCTTCAGAATGAAGCCCAAGTGGTTCCAGTAAGTGCCCGCTCGGCTTTTTTAGCAAATTCAGTTTGGTAAATTTTTTTTTTTTTTTTTTTTTTCACCCACCATACAGAGGTCAATCAGTGGGTGGGGTTGGGGGAAGACCTGAAATGTTTGATAATTTTAGTTGTTGCTTATGGAGCACCTGCTTGTGATTGAGATATAAAATTTTGTTTTTCCCATGTCAAATCGACCAAAGAAATATAATATGAAGGAAATTTGGGAAATTTCATGAAATTGTGGTTTTTGTCACTTGCCGGTGAATGGAACGGCGTAGAACAAAACGGGTTCCAAATTCAGATTCAGCGCCTCAATTTACCTACAGGAACACGTTCTGATGAATTTAAAACAATTTTCGGGGGCATTTTGGGGAGATTTTCATGAAATTTCAGAAATGCGGTAAAAGGAGCGTCCTTGAGCAAAACAGATTACAAATTCGGATTCAGTGCCCTGATTTCCATAATGTAACACAAGTTGATGAATTTTGAACAATTTCCAAGATGAATTTTGGGAGTTTTTCATGAAATTCATGAAATTTAATATATCTGAAGAACTAAACGTCGTAGAAAAAAACGGATTTCAAATTCGGATTCAAAAACATAATTTACCTAGACATTTTGATGAATTTTAATCAAATTCCAGGGGCTGTAGAGAGGTCTCATACAAAATGGTCGGATTATTTTTTATACTATTCCGAAGCACCTATGTAAGCTGGGACCTCCAAATTTTGAATGTACCCTTCAAAAACTCTGTAGAAATGGCGTAAAGAATTATTTTTCGAATTTTCATGAAATTGTGGAATCTAGCGAACGCAGCTTCTGAGAGCAAAATGGACTTCAAATTTGGACTCAGCGCATCGAAAAATACAAGGGTACTAATTTTGGTGAATTTTGGACAATTTCTAAGGGCGTTTTGGGGAGATTTTAATGAAATTCATGAAATTTTGTATATCCCGTGAACGAAGTGTCTTAGCGCAAAACGGATTTCAAAATCGGATTCAGCCACTCAAATTACATACTGGAAAGCATTTTCGTCGAATTTCCTGTGTGTTTTAATGGAGAAATTGCGAATTTGAGATAAAAAAATACGTTTTTAAAACAAAAAGTTTCTTCAGAATGAAGCCCAAGTGGTTCCAGTAAGTGCCCGCTCGGCTTTTTTAGCAAATTCAGTTTGGTAAATTTTTTTTTTTTTTTTTTTTTTTTTCACCCACCATACAGAGGTCAATCAGTGGGTGGGGTTGGGGGAAGACCTGAAATGTTTGATAATTTTAGTTGTTGCTTATGGAGCACCTGCTTGTGATTGAGATATAAAATTTTGTTTTTCCCATGTCAAATCGACCAAAGAAATATAATATGAAGGAAATTTGGGAAATTTCATGAAATTGTGGTTTTTGTCACTTGCCGGTGAATGGAACAGCGTAGAACAAAACGGGTTCCAAATTCAGATTCAGCGCCTCAATTTACCTACAGGAACACATTCTGATGAATTTAAAACAATTTTCGGGGGCATTTTGGGGAGATTTTCATGAAATTTCAGAAATGCGGTAAAAGGAGCGTCCTTGAGCAAAACAGATTACAAATTCGGGTTCAGTGCCCTGATTTCCATAATGTAACACAAGTTGATGAATTTTGAACAATTTCCAAGATGAATTTTGGGAGTTTTTCATGAAATTCATGAAATTTAATATATCTGAAGAACTAAACGTGGTATAAAAAAACGGATTTCAAATTCGGATTCAAAAACATAATTTACCTAGACATTTTGATGAATTTTAATCAAATTCCAGGGGCTGTAGAGAGGTCTCATACAAAATGGTCGGATTATTTTTTATACGTTTCCGAAGCACCTATGTAAGCTGGGACCTCCAAATTTTTTATGTACCCTTCAAAAACTCTGTAGAAATGGCGTAAAGAATTATTTTTCGAATTTTCATGAAATTGTGGAATCTAGCGAACGCAGCTTCTGAGAGCAAAATGGACTTCAAATTTGGACTCAGCGCATCGAAAAATACAAGGGTACTAATTTTGGTGAATTTTGGACAATTTCCAAGGGCGTTTTGGGGAGATTTTAATGAAATTCATGAAATTTTGTATATCCCGTGAACGAAGTGTCTTAGCGCAAAACGGATTTCAAAATCGGATTCAGCCACTCAAATTACATACTAGAAAGCATTTTCGTCGAATTTCCTGTGTGTTTTAATGGAGAAATTGCGAATTTAAGATAAAAAATACATTTTTAAAACAAAAAGTTTCTTCAGAATGAAGCCCGAGTGGTTCCAGTAAGTGCCCGTTCGGCTTTTTTGGCAAATGCAGTTTCATAAATTTCTCTTTAATTTTCACCTTTTAGGTAGGTTATCTGCATATAATATTGAATATTTCTTGTGCATTTTCATCACCATACAGGGGTCAATCAGTGGATGGGGTTGGGGGAAGCCCTGAAATGTTTGATATTTTTAATTGTTGCTTATGGAGCAACTGCTTGTGATGGGGATATGAAATAAAGTTTTTCCCATCTTAAATAGACCAAAGAAATATAATATGAAGGAAATTTGGGAAATTTCATGAAATTGTTGTTTTTGTCATTTTGTCATCTGGTAAAGATCTTGGGTGTATCAATAGTTGTGAACATCATATCAATGTGGGAGATCATCCCCCCCATTCGTCAGCCTCCACGAAGAATTGCACCTCATAAGTTAGAGAGAGTTGAACGGTTAGTAAGAGAAATGGAATAGATAGAGGTGATTGAGCCATCAAGAAGCCCCTGGGCAAGTCTTATTGTATTAGTTCCCAAGAAAGATGGTTCCACTCGATTCTGCATCAACTACCGCCAGCTCAATGCGATAACAAGGAAAGATTCTGACCCATTACCAAAGGTTGATGAATTAACAACCCGGCTTGCAGGGAGTTCTTGATTTTCCACTCTAGATCTTCAGAGGCTATACTGGCAAATCCCAATGGCTGAGGCAGACCGAGAGAAAACTGTATTTTGCAGACCTCGAGGCCTTTGACACTTTAAATTATGCCATTCGGATTGTGCAATGCACCCGCAACGTTTTAACGAGCGATGACCGATGTCCTTCGAGAAGAGATTCAGCAAGGTCGAGTCAAGGTGTACCTTGATGATGTGCTGGTGGACAATTCTGAGTTCATAGAGCATCTGGCTTGGTTGATGAGAGTCTTGCTCGTTTTTCGGAAGGCTGGTGTTAAGCTGAATGCACAGAAATGCCATTGGTTTTCTAGATAGGTCTCTTACTTGGGGTTCATTATATCTGGACAAGGCATAGCTGCTGGCCCTCAGAAGAAAGTTAAAGTTGCTGAATTGCCTATACCATCCACTGTCAAGGAGGTGCGAAACCTTTGTGGGGTCTTGTTCGTACTACAGATGTTTCATCTCAAACTTTGCTCATCGGATTGCGCCTTTGTACAAACTTTAAGATGTCTCTGGTGATTTCAAATGGGACAAGGAATGTCAAGATGCATTTAATGACATTAAGCAGGCACTTACGAATCCCCCTATGCTGGGCCATCCAATACCAGGAGCTGTCTTTATATTGGACACAGATGCTAGTGAACGAGCAGTAGGTGCAGTGTTGTCCAAGTACAATATGGAGAAGAAAGGGTCCTTGCTTATTTCAGCAAGTGTCTATCAAAGCAGGAACGAAATTATTGTGTGACCAGAAGATAATTGCTAAGCCTAGTCAAAGCACTGCGTTACTTTCAGTCATATGGTCTCCAGAGTGGTGCTGAGTTCATGGTGAGAACAGATCATGCTGCTTTGCAATGGTTACGCAGTTTTAAGACGCCTTGTTCAGAAGCCCATGTACTGATTCTGGCTGCCAACATTGTGCCCGACTGGAACAGAAAAATTTAGCTGCAATTGATGTGCAAAGGTATGGGTGGAGTCAGAAGGAGAGCAGTGGGCCATATCTCAGCAAGCCGATCCAGAACTTCCAGTGCTCAAGTGGACCCAAGAAGGGAAACGATCATCTTGGAATGACATTTCCCAAACTAGTGCAACAACTAAAGGCTATTGGGCAATGTTTGGAAATCTGAAAATATCAAACGGAGTCCTTGTACGACTGGAATGAAACTGAAACAGAGACAGTGGAGCAAGTTCTTGTGCCACAATACCGGAGGCAGGAAGTTCTGATGGCAGCCCATAACATGGGACACCTTGGGAAAAGTAGAACACTGAGTGAGATACGGATGAAGTTCTACTGGCCAGGTCTTCAGGGAGCTGTTCAAGTTCATTGTGCAAATTGTGAAGTTTGTAGGCGCAGAAGAAATACCAAGACTAGAGCTCCTATGCAGACATATGTAACTGTTACCCCATTTGAGAGGGTAGGAATGGACATCCCTACCCACTGACAGAGCAGGGGAATAGATATGTGGTGGTGCTTATTGTCTATTTTACAAAATGGCCAGAGGCTTTTCCAACTAGTGACATCAAGGCTGAGACATTGGCTCGTGGACTGGAAGAGACAGTTATTTCACGTTTTGGGGTGCCAATAGAGCTGAACTCTGATCAAGGCACAGGGTTTGAATCCGAAGTTTTCAAGGAGGTTATGAGATTGCTCAGAATTTATAAGACAAGGACTTCTCCTGGAAGACCCCAGAGTGACAGACTGGTTGAGAGGTTCAACCATTCCTTATGGGAAATGTTGGCCAAGATGGTGGATGGAAATCAGCGAGACTGGGATATATGGCTACCTTATGTACCTTACTGGTGGGTAAGATTCCAGAGGAGAGAACCCTTGCGTCGGCTTATGCCCACGAGCTTTGAAAAAAGTTAACGACCTTACATGGCATGGCTCAAAAACAAATAAAACATGTTGCAGATCAAAGCAAGGTCCGCTATGATGTCAGAAGCAGATTTACAGAAGGAGATAAAGTTTGGTATTACTGGCCACGTCGCCAAGTTGGATTCTGTCCCAAACTTCAATTGGAGTGGATAGGACCCTGTAAAATTATCAAGGCAATAAGTGACGTGGTTTTCCGCATTCGGATCCCTCGCGGAAAACGTCGAGTGGTGCATGCAAATCATCTAGCTCCTTGCAAGAGCTCGACGGGGAGGGAGAGTGATGTAAGGGAATGACTACAGTGATTATTATTTCTAGGAAGTTGCATTGCAATTATGCAGTTATGTTATTGTGTTACTAATAAAAAAGCATAGTTGTGCTTTGAGTCTTGAACCAAATACTTGTTTTCGTATAAGTTAATTTAGTTTGTAGCCTAAACTCGACAGTATGTTTTGCCACTTTTGAAGGCACCATCGTGTTCTACGAGTTCAGTAACGTAACTTTGTCGTAGACATACGAAGTGTTCTCAATCAAATTTTAATGAGGCAGTGGTAGAAGAACGAGGGCTTGGAGGAAAAAAAGCCCATAAAAGGGGCTCCACGCCCTTTCCGCCCTCCACCCCATGTTTTGGGTGGGATTAGAAAATTTTAAAATCGCTTATGCCCCCTTTCTGAAACATCCAAGAAGATCCCCCCACTCATAAACACCCCCACTCAGTTTTTTCGGCCATGCATAGCATAGGCAGACAAACTGACAGACAAACACACGGAGTTTCATTCTTATAAATAGATAGTCCAGTTTTCTCTATCGCTTCACTGGCTCGGTGGCTGTATAGATCCGATGGTCTTTAGTGTCGAGTGGGACATGTAGAATGATAGGAAATGGTGGATCAGTAAGGGTGATTTGAAATGTGTAGGTAATGTTGCTTGCTTCGCTCGCTCTCTGTGGAATGTATAGATGCGATGGGATATAAATAGTCCATCCCGAGTTGGTAGGAAAAACACCGTTGAAATCCGACCTGTGTAGGGAATGTTGCTCGCTTCGCTCGCTAGGGGTGGCTTTTCACGCTCGCTCGTTGTGGGATATAGTCCCTATACCATCGAAACCTACAGCCCTTGGTTGGGTTGGTGGTGGAAATTTTGAAAATTCGTAGGATTCGTATTTGTACAGTTCCTATTTTCACATGAAATCTTGGAAAGTAATATTCATAGGTATTAATTTTATATTTTTTTATATTTATTTTAATTTAGATAGGCCATTCATCTACGTAGAAGGGCTACCAAATAAAGAGTATGTGGAAATAATAAAACTTCATCTATACTTCCATGTTAAAATATGTAAGGAAGCTACATTGCCCACCCAACATTTCGCCACTAACAGAACTGTCGGATGTTAAATAATTGTTCTTCTACTAATCCGTCCATTTACAATATGTGAGGAAGTTATACTACCCACCCAACTTGGCAAACTCTTTCTGTTGGAAATGTTACTGTGTCTCTAGTTTTTCTAATAATGTATTTCAACTTATTTCAATATTTTTATAGTAATCTTTTAATCGTTTACTGTAGGGTTGTTTAACTAATTTGCTAAACTTGTGTTTATCGCGTCTTTTAGTAGAAATCGTTAGACCATTTGTAATCCACGGAGTATGTCTATTGAAGGTGGGTTTGAAAGTTTCAACTGTAGTATGATACTCAATAACATTTTTCAATAAATTAATAAATGGGTCATTTCACGCGAACGGCCAAACTTTTTTTTTCGATATTTTTTAAAAGTCCTGATTTTCTAGTATGCTGTACCCTTTGGTAATACAAGCTAGGAGCCAAATTTTCAGACCTCTTCTTCGCCCAGCCTTTTCTCTACAACTGTCCGAAGTTTAGGGCTGTGCGCCAAACACTAACTTTTGTTTTAATTGCTCAACCGTTATTGTGCCCAAAAAAATAAGTAAGCTGGCCAATTCTTATGGTAAATCGTCTGCTCTTTCTGGTAGTCACGTCTAAATTTACAAAAAACTTGAACTTTCTTATGAAAACTCAAAATAAAAACTTCTTTTTCACATTTCATCAATTTGGCATTTTTTGAAAAAAAATTTTTTGATCTTAAATCATACCTACTAGTATGTAGAATACGAGGTTAGGAGAACGTAATGGGCCGACAAACGGTTTGTCGCCAGTGGTACTTAATGTACGGCCTGAACTCCCAAAAAAACGTAAGCTTCCCCATGAAAACTCCACATTTCATCAATTTCGCATTTTTTGAAAAAAAATATTTTGATCCTAAATCATACCTACTAGTATGTAGAATGCGAGGTTAAGAGGACGTAATGGGCCGATAAACGGTTTGTCGCCAGTGGTACTTAATGTACGGCCGGTACTCCCAAAAAACGTAAGCTTCCCCATGAAAACTCAAAATAAAACTTCTTTTGCACATTTCATCAATTTCGCATTTTTTGGATAAAATTTTTCTGATCTTAAATCATACCTATCAGTATGTACAATACGAGGTTAAGAGGACGTAATGGACCGGCAAACGGTTTGACGCCAGGGGTACTTAATGTACGGCCTGTACTACCAAAATAAAAGAAAAATTGAATTTTCATGATAAAATTTGCACCTATCTGATGTGCCGTCAAATGTGGTTAGTTCTAAGCAAATTTGATAAACTGGGAACTTTATAATGAAAACTCAATTTTTATTTTATTTAGGCAGTACAGGCCGTACATTTTGTACTGCTGGCGTCAAACGGTTTGTCGGGACCACTACGTCCTCTTAACCTCGTATTCTACATACTGATAGGTATCATTTAAGATTAAAAAAAAATATATATATATATATATATATATATAAATTTTTTTTTTTTTTTTTTCAAAAAATGCGAAATTGATGAATGTGAAAAAGAAGTTTTTATTTTGAGTTTTCGTGAGGAAGCTTACGTTTTTTGGGAGTACAGGCCGTACATTAAGTACTTCTGGCGACAAACCGTTTGTCGGCCCATTACGTCCTCTTAACTTCGTATTCTACAACTGGTAGGTATGATTTAAGATCAAAAAATGCGAAATTGATGAAATGTGAAAAAGAAATTTTTATTTTGAGTTTTCATGGGGAAGCTTACGTTTTTTGGGAGTACAGGCCGTACATTAATTACCACTGGCGACAAACCGTTTGTCGGCCCATTACGTCCTCTTAACCTCGTATTCTACATACTAGTAGGTATGATTTAAGATCAAAAAAATTTTTTTCGAAAAATGCGAAATTGATGAAATGTGGAGTTTCCATGGGAAAGCTTACGTTTTTTGGGAGTTCAGGCCGTACATTAAGTACCACTGGCGACAAACCGTTTATCGGCCCATTACGTCCTCTTAACCTCGTATTCTACATACTAGTAGGTATGATTTAGGATCAAAATATTTTTTTTCAAAAAATGCGAAATTGATGAAATGTGGAGTTTTCATGGGGAAGCTTACGTTTTTTTGGGAGTTCAGGCCGTACATTAAGTATCACTGGCGACAAACCGTTTGTCGGCCCATTAGGTCCTCCTAACCTCGTATTCTACATACTAGTAGGTATGATTTAAGATCAAAAAATTTTTTTTCAAAAAATGCCAAATTGATGAAATGTGAAAAAGAAGTTTTTATTTTGAGTTTTCATGAGGAAGCTTAAGTTTTTTGTAAATTTAGACATGACTACCAGAAAGAGCAGACGATTTACCATAAGAATTGGCTACCTTACTTATTTTTTTGGGCACAATAACGGTTGAGCAATTAAAACAAAAGTTAGTGTTTGGCGCACACCCCTAAACTTCGGACAGTTGTAGAGAAAAGGCTGGGCGAAGAAGAGGTCTGAAAATTTGGCTTCTAGCTTGTATTACCAAAGGGTACAGCATACTAGATAATCAGGACTTTTAAAAAATATCGAAAAAAAAAGTTTGGCCGTTCGCGTGAAATGACCCAAATGCTGACTGATTCAAATCTTCTTCATACACCGATAACCGATCCACGTTAGAAAAAAAAACTCCTACTGCCTCAAAGCCAATTTTTTTCTTAAATTTTAAGGCGTTTTTGTGATCATTCAAGATTTTATTGTGTGAATTAACAATAGTCACCACCGTGCTAAAGTGGTCGGTAATTGCTCTCTTTATTTCAGCAGGGTTAAGCTGTGAGTGCTTTGATCGGGCAATTATATGATCTAAGCAACTAGTTGACAACCCTTGAACTCGGGTGGGCTCAGTAACCCCATGGAAGAAATCATATTCAGATGATCATTACTATTATCTTCTTGCAATAAAACGATATTGATATCTCTTACAATGTAAGTAAAACAATCTCGATCAACATTTTCAAGTTCCGACCTCAAATCTCGAATAAACTTGATAAGGATTGGTTGTAGGGGATCTATAAATTCCATAGATTACATATCGTACCTTGTCACACACAAATCTAATTTTAAGTACTGTTGCATCACACAATGTTGATTCTTCAATACTGTAATCATATTTATCATTGCCATAAAAAAACCCTGTCATTATTATTTCTATTATTCGATGATTTGAGGCCCTGTACCCATTCATATTTTGCAATAGTTCGCAAAGTCTACCATAGACCTCAGTAAGAACAATAAAATCTGGCTTACAAGTAACAGTTTCCAACAATACTCTCATTTCATCAAAATTACAATTGTAGCTCCTTAAGTGCTTATGAAAAATAATTTTTTATTCCCAATAGCTAGTTCATTTTAACTCATGTAATCATTGAAAGATTGGTAAGACATGCAATTAGACGCAGTACCAAATCACAAAAACGTCTGCCAAGTTGGGTGGGCAGTATATCTTCCTTACATATTATAACATGGACGTATAGAATTAGTTGAAGAACAAAGTACGAGTCAAAATGATCGATAAGTCGTCGTTATAAGAAATAAACGTTTGCGCATGCGCACAAACTACTATTAATCCAACAGTAATGAAATTCATGAGGGAACTTCTAGGAGCTAAATCCCATAATCCTTGAAAATTTCATAAATATCGGTCCATTAGTATCGTAGTTATTTCTGTCTCGATCAATTTTAGTTTTGCGCATGCGCTATAGTTATTACTCCACCAATCTTGATATAATTCAGACGGCATTCTCAAACAGGCAGACAGACAGACGGACACGTAACCAAAATTGATCAGCAAGCTCTGAAACGCAAAAAGCAACAGAACATTTTGATTTTGGAGGACAAAACTTTTTTTCGACTTCAATCACGAACACATAGCTTTCCTAACCTCGATAGTGAGGAAGCAAAATTCATTATATCCATCACTGAAATTGTCTACATGTGGATCAACCAATTTTCAAAAGCAAATATCACGTTTCGGATGTTATCTAGATCGTCGAGGGTACGAATTACCTTCACTGGCTTAATTTTCCTCGTATGGACTAGAAAGTTCTTAATCCAGGAATATTTGATGCTTCTTTTCTCTGCTTTCTTCTTGATCATCCGTAGTATATCTGCTCTCAGTGGGGTCAAGTTTTCCGTTACGAATACTCGAGTGTTCGGCCAGGCTAATACGAATTTATCAGCAGTGAAACTTCGATCTTGAAAAAGTCAGGTCTTTTTGCCCTTCTTCTTCCGATCCCAATAAATCCACAACTTATTTACACCGATATAAATATATTTTTCCAACAAACCTACTATATTTTTTCGAAATTTTGTGCAAAAATACCATATATAAAGTGCCCGTGAAGGCAAACCTACCTAAGCAATAAAAAAATTATCCACCCATAGTTCATCTTCAACGTTAACTATTGGCCTAACCAGTCGTCAAAGTTAACAACACATCCTTATAAAATATCCCCCCCCCCCCCCCCCCAATTCTGCTAATTTGGGTGTGGCACATAGCTTCCTCGTTTGCGTATCATGAATGTATAGATCATTGAAAAGTTTTAAATGACCTTGAAAAATCCCTTAGCGGAAAAGATTAAATCAAGAAGTAGCGTAAAACGTCATAACTGGTCAATTAAGAAACGAAAAAATGATACTCAATGTTATTCACATTTGCTCATGCGCAGAATGAACGATGAAATAGGTACGGGACCACCTACAACCTAACCCGCGCATTCAATGACAATTTCATCAAAATCGGATGAAAACTGTGGAAATTAGGGTCGATACTAGTATTTCACGGTGGCACATGCGCAGTAGCTATTAGTGATACAATCATGTTTAAATTGATATGGGATGATCAAATTGTCATCCCCCAACTATCATTCAAATTTGAGCGAGATCGGATGACTAGGGTGTGGGAAAATGGTGCTAGTTAGAATTTACGTTTTCGCATGAGCAGAGTGAAGTATTGAGTCAGAAACGAGATCCAACTACTCCTGATTTACTATATAACCTCGATTTCATATCATCTAGTGGTACGATTTTGATCAAACTCTGGCGGTAGGTGGGTATACGTACCATTAAAATGAATTCATCACGAATTTTACTAGTGAAAAACTTTTTTGACGATTTTAAAAAGCTGAAATATAACAATCTTCACATTTACCCCCTCCCTGACCGCCCAGGTCCTCAGGACCATGAAAAATGAATTCATCGCGAATTTTACTAGTGAAAAACTTTTTTCAGATTTCAAAAAGCTGAAATATAAAAATCTTCACATTTACCCCCTCCCAGACAGCCCATGTCCTCGGGACCATGAAAAATGAATTCATCACGAATTTTACTAGTGAAACACTTTATTTCCGATTTTAAAAAGCTGAAATATAACAACCTTCACATTTACCACCTCCCTGAGCGACCAGGTCCTCGGGACCATGAAAAATGATTTCATTGCAAATTTTACTAGTGAAGAACTTTTTTTCCGGTTCTGAAAAGCTGAAATACAACAATCTTCACATTTACCCCCTCCCTGACAGCCCAGGTCCTCGGGACCATGAAAAATGAATTCATCACGAATTTTACAAGTGAAAAACTTTTTTTCCGATTTTAAAAATCTGAAATATAACAATCTTCACATGTGCCCCTCCCGGACAGCCCAGGTCCTCGGGACCATGAAAAAAAAAAATTCATCACGAATTTTAATAGTGAAACACTTTATTTCCGATTTTAAAAAGCTGAAATATAACAATCTTCACATGTACCCCCTCCCTGACCGCCCAGGTCCTGGGGACCATGAAAAATGAATTTATCACAAATTTTACTAGTGAAAAACTTTTTTTCCGATTTAAAAAAGGTGAAATATAACAATCTTCACATGTACCCCCTCCCTGACCGCCCAGGTCCTGGGGACCATGAAAAATGAATTTATCACAAATTTTACTAGTGAAAAACTTTTTTTCCGATTTTAAAAAGGTGAAATATAACAATCTTCACATGTACCCCCTCCCTGACAGCCCCAGGTCCTCGGGACCATGAAAAATGAATTCATCACAAATTTTACTGGTGAAAAACTTTTTTTCCAATTTTAAAAATCTGAAATATAACAATCTTCACATTTATCCCCTCCCTGACAGCCCAGGTCCTCGGGAGCACGAAAAATGAATTCATCACGAATTTTACTAGTGAAAAACTTTTTTTCCGATTTTAAAAAGCTGAAATATAACAATCTTCACATTTGCCCCCTCCCTGACATCCCAGGTCCTCGGGACAATGAAAAATGAATTCATCACAAATTTTACTAGTGAAAAACTTTTTTTCTGAATTCCGATCATTCTTCAACAATCTGGAACCGATGGACATAATTCATTTGAATCCCCAACCCAGAGGAAGGTTTGTCTCCACCCCGGAGGTGTGGCTCTAAAATAATCGTTTGTACCAATCTTTCACTTTCAAAACATAACCCATGGTGAGCCCCACGACAAGAGGATAGCTTTGCCGCTAATGACCCTTCTGGTTGAGGTGCGGCTGAAAAGAAAGAAAAAAAAGAGAGAGAGAAAAAACACGGTATGTGTGCCACAATCCTGCATTTCACGTTACTCACTTGAGCCCCTTCATTGGTTTTGGTTATACCTCGCCTTCAAGACAAGTGGTGCCGTAAGCCTGTTCGTAAAGTGAATTACAGGATTGTGGCATCGTTTTGTAGCACTGGGAGGTGACGCCGTAAGCCTGCGCCTCACCTTATAACGACGCCGTAAGTCTGTGTCTATATAGCTATATATATATATATACTTATATATATAAAAAATAGAATAACTCACGTTGTTAGAGTTTTTAAAAACTGATTTATTGGAATATAACACAATACGGACTTGATACGGACTTGGTGTTAGAAATAAACAAGATGAAGATGGCTCGGACGGCGGAACAAGACTGAAGGTTGGAGCCGCCTACGGGCTGTATATATAGGATAGTAATGCGTGATCAGCAGTTTGCTGTTACAATACGCCTAGTGTCGCCTAGTGTGTACGTAACTCCTCCCCGCCGAGACAAAATTTTGGGGTTAACAAAATTTTCAAAGTTCAAAATTTAAAGTTTCAAAGTTAAGTTAGTCCGCATTATTACAAATATGATATTACAAACATTACGTTACATTACATTTCCATTATAACAATGTCATAATACTACCACATAATACTAGTACGAAAATTGGTACAAAAAATTAGTACAAATTATTGCAAAAATACAAAATTAATACAAAAATGCAGAATTACAAAAATACAAAAATACAAGATTAATACAAATTAATACAAAAATACTAGTATGAAAATTAGTACATTAACAAAGTACAACCTAAAACCTATTACATGATAATACAGAGAAAAACAGAGTTTTGATTACAAATTACAGAAATTAGGTTACAGATGCTTGCACTGTATTGCACTGTATTGTATTGTACTGTACTACTGTTTTGTATTGTAATGTTGTACAATAAAAATACGGTTACTGATGGTTTGGGGAAAGCCTTACTTTTCTTTTGTGGCGGTAGTACTGGGTCATAATGTATGTGACGAGTGACACGAGGAATAAGTACAGGAGGATGGTCCAAAAGCTGGGTGTTTTGAGTTTCTCATAATACGAGATGGGAATTGCGCGGGCATCGGGCATGTGAACTAGGTTAAGGTCGAGACCTTTTAGTTGAATTTCCGATTCCGGATATTGAGAGGGTTGTAATTGTAGTTTGATGGAGTTCATGATCAGGGGTCGGCCGGACAGTTCCTTTCGGGGGGCAAACAAAGTTTGGTCATGGTATACTAATCGGTCCGTCCCTGGTTTCGCGAGATGGATTCCGTATAGGGTTCGGACTTCTGTCCCTTCTGTATTAATAATTTGAATCGTGTCTCCGTGTGGGAAGACAAGAAGGTATTGGTTGATTTCCGGTATTAAGTTCACGTAATTGGTGGGGATGTCAAGATTGACGTACTTGCATTGAGTGGTGGAACCTGTTTGTAGGAATTGAATTTCGCATGGTAGATCTAATTCCGATGTTAGGTGGTTTGGACAGAGAGATAGGTGACCGGCAGGGCACTCGTGGCGTAATGCTACGATTCTTGAGCTTGTTTGGGATTTGAGGAAGAATTTTTTCTTTGGGATGATGGTTACTATTTGAGCGTTTTCTAACTGTGTTGGTAAGGGTTCCACGTAATACAAATCGAAATTTTCTGGGTCCACAATGGGTATATCTAAGAAGTAAATGATTTCGCTACTTCCCACGAAACATTGGACTTGAATGTAGGATTGAATCTCAAACAGGGCCTTATTGGAGTAATCTAGGAACGTGTTGCCGTAGAATTTGGACAGTCTTTGTAATTCAGTGAAGAGTTCCCGAGAGTCGACTATGCTAGGATGTAATTTTCCTAGTTTGCAAAATGTGAGTGAGTTTTCAATGTCTTGTAGGGCGCTTAGAAGTAGGTTGAGGAGCGTTTGAAGGTGTTCTAGTGTAGTGATAATTGCGTTGACTCGTCCTAACTCCAAGTTTATATATTTGAGATGTCTTAATTCTTTGATGATCACGCGGTTATTGTGTGCTATGGTATCTATGGTTTTGTTAAAATTCTCTAATATTGCTTGGTTGATAGAATACTGTGACTTTATTTGTTCTTGAAGGTCCTCTTGCTTGTTTGATAAATGGTTCAAGATTTTATTGTATTTCTCCTCATCGCGGGAGTCTAGATTACCAGTGATGAATTTTACTAACGTGCCTAGCCCGTTAATCAGTCCCCGTTTAGATCTAGTTTTGGGTGGAGTTATTATGATATTGTCTAGTTTCTGGTCTATAAGTCTGAAGGTGTGGTTTACGGTGGCTGTGAGCATCATCGTTTTTTCGGCGGTGTGGGAGCTGTTGTGGAATGTTTTGAGGGTTTCGTTGTAAGTCAGTTGCAGGAGGTCGAGTTGATCCAAAATTTGATTGAGGTCGTAATAGTGTGAAAGGGTGTGGTAGCCCTTGACAATTTTTGCGGGTTTCATATTCACCGCAATGAGCCCAGGGTTTGAGGTTACATCGATAACCTCGATTCCGTACGTCGCCATGAGAAAAAGGGGGAGAACGATCCTGGAACAATGAAAATCGATAAGGAGTTTTAGGACAGTGAACCCTTTAAAATTTCGGAACACATTTGTTCTCGAAGTTGGGGAATATCCTTTTGTTCGAAGGACAGGGCTTCTTTATGTGTTAATTTTTTTGCAAATTGGCACATAAACACGCCACAGTCGTCGAAATTTTTTTGTTGGGGAACAGTCCTCAGAAGGGTGGTTCTCCAGTTTTCGGAATCGAGCATAACATTCCTTTTCTCGAGGTATTCGAAGGCTAGGTAAGATTGGATGTTCTCGAGGATCTCGATTGCGATTTTGTTAGCTGTTCCTAGCTTGAGTCTGTTTTCTGAAAGGGAGTCTAGGTACCTAATTTCTTTTTCTTTGACGTCTACTATGACCAAGGACCAATGGTTGTTTTCATGGATCAGAAAGATGATAAAGTCTTTTCCGAATATGTCGGACCTACTCGTGAATTTCCTTACTCTGTCGTAGCCCCCAGATTTCAGTAGAGGATAAAGGAAGGTGTTGAAACAGTGGGTCGAGGGTAAGTTTCTATTATTGCGACTCCTTTCGTCTAAGAGTTCCATATAGAAATTGATGATCATATCATCGACCCAGTTTCCTGGTTTTAGAGTAAGGAGGTTTTGTCTCGTTATTTTTAAGCCGTATTTGTGGGCAAGAGTTTCGGAGGGCGGTGCTTGATCATCCCAAGCGTTTTGCACGTTGGTTTGGTAAAACTTCCGTGGGGTTTTGATGTTTGTTAAATGTATTTTTTCTTTAGTGTTGTGGTGACGGGGTTGTATGAGGGCTGTTTTTGTTATTGGATCAATTTCCTTTAACTGTTCTTTATTAAATTTGGGTTTTGACTTACTTTGACGTTGCGTTGTTTTGACAAAAACTTCAGGTGGCAATTCTGGGGGGTCTATTCGTCCTATGTTTTTTGTGTTGGTCAGGTTTTCTTTGTGTTCTCTGAACTTGTCTGTCATGTGAGTGTAAAGAGCCTTGGTTTTTTCCTTGTGTTCGTTGAGGTAATTATTTGTTATTAGTTTATCTAAATCTATTTCTACTAATGGTCTGTTGTTTATGTGTCCGTAAAGTAGTTCAAAAGGGGTTAGTTTCGATACTGAGTGTATCGTATTGTTGTATGCGATGATCGCGTAATTGACTTTGGTACGGGTGTTGGAGGTCTTGAACGCTTCTTGTTGGTTTAGGAGTCTCATGTGTTCAATTAGGGTTGAATGGAATCTTTCTATGATTCCGTTTGACTCTGGGTGTTGGGAAGAAATATAATGAATATTTATTTTGTGTAAATCCAGAAGTTCCTTTATGAGGCTGCTCTGAAATTCGGCACCGTTGTCCGATACTATAGAATTAGGTATACCGTGGTGAGTAAAAAATTTTAGGAGTCCGTTTACTAGTTCCAGGCTTGTGGACGAGTTTAGGGGGTATGCTTGCGCGTAACGGGAGAATGTACAGATTACTGTGAGGAATTTCGTATTTTCTATTGTGAATTTATCGATGTGAAGGGTCTCCAATGGCCGTGAGGCGGTTGGTGTTACGTTATATTTAATTTTGAGGGGAGATCTCTCATATTTGCTCCTAAGGCATAATTCGCAATTATTAATGAATTTTTGTATTGTTGTCTTTAAATTGGGCCAGTAGAATTCTCGTTTTAACTTCTCGTATGTTTCTTCTATTCCTCTGTGATTAGTGTGACCTTCATGGTAGTTGCGGATTATTTTGGTTTGTTCTTCGTTAGTTTGTATGTCTCTTAGTTTTTTGGTGTACCTCGTGATGTCTATTTCCGTATGGGTGAATTGTTTGGTGACTACTTGCACAAATTTCTCATAGGTATCAGTTTCAAAATATATACCATATTTGACCTTTGGGTGAATAAATTCCTTAACAAATTTTGTAATTTCGGATTCGAATTGTGATTCGCTGACTGTTACTATCATGCGCGTTTTGTTTCCGAATAATTTGATCGTCGTAACGGGTTTAAAAACAGGGTGTCGTACGGTAGTGAGTAATATTTGATTAGTGCATAGGTTCACGGGTTGGTCTCTGATACTTATTGTCGTTACGGTGTTGCCGATAAAATTCGAGTGTACTGTAAGGTCAGACAAAGTTTCTAAGTTATCGGAGTGAGAGTGAGTTTCTCCTCCCTCCTCCGGATCAAAGTTGGCTATCACTGAGTCGGAAGACTCATACTCGTTTTCGATTGCGTTTAGATTTTGCGAGACAGATTTTGGACTCGGCGAGACAGACTTTGTTTGCGGCGGTCAGGACAGCGCGTCAGCGTTCGTGTTTAATGCTCCCTTTTTGTATACTATCTCAAAGTCGTAAGCCTGAAGTTTGGTTTTCCAGGCGAACAGCCTTGAGCTAGGTTCTTTGTGGGAAAATAACCACTGAAGGGGGCGATGGTCTGTGTAGATTGTGAACTTCCTTCCAAAAAGGTATGGTCGGAAATAACCCACAGCGTAGACTATTGCAAGGAGTTCTTTCTCGATGGGCGAGTATTTCTGTTCAGAGTCATTTAGTGTACGACTGGCGTAGGCAATCGGGAGGTCCGCATTGTTAGTTATTTGGCTGAGAACAGCTCCTAATGCTACGTTACTCGCGTCCGTTGTGAGGTGGAAAGGTTTGGTAAAGTCAGGATACTGAAGTATCGGATCATTGCACAGGAGGTTTTTACACGTTTCAAAGCAGTTTACGTAATCGGGGTCCGTTATGTCTATCGTCGCATCCTTTTTTAAACATTGAGTTAAGGGTTTAGTCAGTCGGGCGAAGTTGTTGATAAATTTTCTGTAGTACCCTAACAGTCCTAGAAAACCCTTGATTTCCTTTGGTGTTTTAGGAATAGGATATTTCTGTATGGCTGATATTTTATCGGGGTTAGGTTTTACTCCCTGTGGGGTTACTACATGTCCTAAATAACTAACTTCGCGTTTGAGGAAGTCTGTTTTGTCGAGTTGTACCTTTAAGTTCGCGTCCCTAAGGCGTTTAAAAACGGCTTCTAAGCGTTGGATGTGCTCTTGCAGGCTAGTACTGAATACTATTATGTCGTCGAGGTAGACACAACAGTACTCGTTAGCAATTCCGCGTAATATGGTGTCAATAGCACGTTGGAAAGTCGAGGGTGCATTACGCAATCCGAATGGGACTCTAGTCCATTCTAGATGGCGTGTGGGCGTGCTGAACGCTGTTTTCTCAATACTGTTCGGATCCATCTCAATCTGGTGAAATGAGGATTTCAAATCGATCGTACTAAAGTATTGGCACCTCCCTAATTTGTCTAGTAATTCTGAGACTTGGGGAAGAGGGTATTTGTCCTCTATCGTTTTTTGGTTAAGCTTCCTGTAATCGACAACAACTCGAAATTTTTGTTTACCGCTATTGTCTGCCTTTTTTGGGACAATCCAAATGGGGGCGTTCCAAGGGCTTTCAGAGTTTCTAACGATGCCTTGTTGAAGTAATTCCTCCATTTGTTTGTCTAGTTCCTCTCTGTATATTTCGGGGAACCTATAGTTTTTCGCGTATACCGGTACATTGTCTGTCGTCCTAATCACATGTTTTACTTTGTTTGTGAAGGTCAGGTAAGTGCCGTCTTGATGAAAGATATCCGCGTATTTTATTACTAACTGGGAGATAGCTGTTTTTTCTTCCTCGTTCATATGGTCCATCCTGAGTTGTCCTAGATCGAATTTGAATTTGGGACAGTCGAAATTGTTGAAGTTTTGACTCGGATTTTGTGATTCGCGTGATGGTGTTAATTCGTTCGGGGTAATCTGTTCAACTGTTACAGGGAATGTTTGTACGAGTCTCGTGGGTTTTTCTTCTGAATTTAGGACGTGAACATGGGCTTCGAAGTTGTCTACTCGTACTAAGCATTGTGGTATTTCTATGGGACCTATCTTTTGGTAAGGGACGATAGCGTCACCTTCTTTAACATTGTTTATTTTCAATTTGATTTGTTGGACGCACCTACTGTCAATGTTATGGATTTCGTTGGTTTTGAGGTTTAAAAATTGGAGGGGTATGTCAACCTTTGGTGTTCTTAGGACGTTTTCATGCAGCATTATTCCAGCTCGCAGTAGTCTAAGATTGTCTAAGCCCAAGAGGAGGTCAAATCTGCTGTGGAAATCGAAGATGTTAAATTTTAAATTTAGACCTTTGGTTTGGAAGAGTTCGCCACATGGGACCATTGCGTTAGTTTTTGCCTTAGAAATTCCGTGTACGGTTTTTACAAGGAAAGTACTTTGGGAAATTTTGTCGGGGAAAAATTTGTTGGCTATTTCGGGGTTTATAAAACTTGCAGAAGCACCAGTATCGATTAGAATTTTTAGGTTTAGTTTAGGCATAGTTATGTACGTTAGTTCGTCAGTCGGTTTAGAGTATAGTGACATTAGGTCGTATGTGGGGGTTCGAGGCTGGTGTGGTCTAAAAAATCTGTGATTTCGTCTATGTTATGTTCATAGATCGGGTCGATGTCCTGGGTCTGTTCATCTTGTAAGATTTGCCAAGTTTCGTGGTCCCGATTTTGTTCCTCAGAGTCGGGAATTTGGGGTTCGTCATTTTCGAGGTTATGGAAATTTGGGTTGGATGTTCTCCAAGACATAGGCGTCCATTTTTGAGATTGGGGTTTCGCCGTTGGGGTTCTATGGGAATTAGTTTGAGATGTTTTGGGTTGTTGAGCAGGCCTATTGTATGTTTGCGCGTTTTGGTTTGGGGAGGTTTGGTTTTGATATTGATTTGGGGTATATTGAGGTTTCGGTTGGTATTGAGGTTTCAGTTGCCAAGGTGGGCCGGGCCTCGACTGGCCGCCTTGGGCAAGGCTTTGCAATAGTTGGTAGGCTTTAGCAACTGGTGTTTGGTATTGGTTTTGAGTGGGTCTGGGCGTGAAGCGCGATGTTTGTGTGGTTGTAAAACATCGTTTACAAATCAGCAACACAAGCAATCATATACGAAGACTTTACCTGCAACCGTTCAGATGAAATCCGCATTCCTCCATTCCACCATCACATTATATCACTTCACCTATACCTATTTTTCCTTCATAATATCCGTTTTTTCATCACTTCACACTGATTCAATATATTCATCAACTGCAATTAATATCTGTTGTTTCATTAGGGAAAAATATCATAACAATGATAAGCCGTGATAGGCCTTTCCAGTGCCTACGGGATTGGATTCCTTCTATTAGTGGCAGTTACATTGGGCTTATATCCTCCCTCCGTATATCTCTTTGGTAGGGTCAGCTTGTACCAATTATTTATGTGTATCCTAGTTTTTCATATTTTAAATTAATGTAGGAAATTTTGTATGCCCTTTTTTTGTATTATTTATATTGTTACAAGTGACTGTGAATGAGTTGTGATTTTGTGTTCTCAACACCCGCCTCAGCTGATTCACCTTGCATCCCTGACTGGAACCTGCCTTGTTCTATCCGCCATTACACTTCGTTCAACCGTTAAATTCAGACCTTTTATCATAATTAAAATAGTATCCTATAACATCCGTGCGTTATTAACAGTTATCCGGTTCGATTTTGGTACCAAATCGCTGCATATTTCATCATCTTTCCCGAAATATCACTGGGAATTGCTGCCGGTGTGGATACTGCCACATATCTACTTGTACTTGGTTGGTTCATCATTTCCAATCAGTGCCACCTGCATGCTGATCGATCTCCAGCTCAGGACAAAGAGATAATTGTGGTGAGATCTTTCTTTATTGCATCTTTATCTTCAGTTCACCTTAAGGTCTGTTTGGCTGTATCAATTCTTCCTACCTACCTTCTACAACTACCTATCTTCTACCTACCTTACTGGGAGTTGGGCCTTCATTCTTCATCTATCTACCTACCTCTTCACCTATGGAATGAACATTTCTGAATTTATTTAATATCTGTGATACTTATCTGTTACCTATATCTTCTTTCTTCTGTGGCCACTCTATAGGTAGGAAACTTCATCTCAACAAGTTACCTCACGTAGGTACATACCTACTGTTTAATAAATCTTCACAAGCTATTTATATTCACATATTTATTTAATTATCCTAGTCAAATTATCACACTTTCTAGTCATTGGTTATTATAGTGCAATAATACCTAAAAATACAGTCCACTTAGGCACATGAGGTATTACTAGGAAACTAGGGTACCATAGTAGTTACCAGGAGCCTCATTGTGCTATCATTACCATTTTTACCATTCGTACTGTAGGGAGGGTTTTAGCTGAAAACAAACAGCAGGCTCTTGCTTAGGTACAAAACATTGTTTGGTCCGATCGAGACGGATAAGTACTAGTTTGTACATTGCACTGTGATAAATAACCAGTCTGTGATATTTTGTGTGAGGTAACATATTTGAATTTTCTGTGATATTTAGGTAGGCTTATTATTTATTTATATATTTATTACTCATTTATTGTTGTGTTCTTTATTGCATTGTTATATTTATCAAAATCTATTTTTCTAATCACCATCTAGTCATCTATTATAAGTAGCCATGGATGGCGGAGATCTCCTTGGGGGTAATGGCAATAGTAATGTGACGCTTAGGGGTCTAGTGAAAATCAGGTCGGCACTTGAGTTTGCTGCCCGTGAGATCCAAATGGTTAGGAATAGGGGGCTCACTGCTCTTACTCTCGAAGCTGATCGAATGGTGTTTAGGGGTATGGCTTCATGCTTAGACACTCTTCTAGCCAAGTTTCAAGCCAAATGGAACGAAGCTGAAGAGTATGCTGATACTCACCCTAATTCAGCATTTCCTACAGAAGGAGATTATAGATTGCTTGAGGACACCAAGCTTCAGTATTATGAGGCTAAGGGTTATGAAATCCATATCCTTTCTCTCACAACCCCTCCTGAGCGTTCCTCTCTTCCTGCCCTTGATACGAGTCAGCTGTCAGCGGCTCAGCGCCCACGTGCCATTCTGCCGAAGATACCCATCAAAACCTTCAGTGGCGACTTTTCCCAGTGGCCAGCGTTTAAACAACTTTTTACGTCTCTAATCAAAACCGAACCTTCACTATCCCTTGCAGAACGGTTTCATTATCTGGTGAGCTACCTTCAGGGCCCAGCGTATGACGTCATCAAACATATACCGATGTTCGAGGAAAACTTTGAGCAGGCTTGGGAAGCTCTTCTTAAGGTTTATGATGACAAACGTAAAATCGCTTGTACCCATCTTGAGCGTTTGTTGTCTTTTAAACCATCACCTGGAAAACCTACTTATGCATCTCTCCAGTTGTATCTCTCTGGAGTGATGGAAAGCATTACATCCCTCAAAAATCTAGGCATTCCCAATTTGGAGAACTACCTTTTGTGTGAGTTGGCTCTTCGAGGATTGGACCCTGTCACCCGTGAGGCCTTTGAAATAGATAGTATTGGGTTTGACTTTCCTACTTATGAGGCTTTGGAGGAGTTCATTCAGGGTCGGTGCCATGTACTTAGGATAACCCAGGAACCTGTCGGCAAGCTTAGCACTTCGAGTGCCCTTTCCAAACCAGATCCCAAATCTTCTGGTAAGGCCAATAAAAATCCCAATAGGTTTGGTTGGTCTCGGAACCACCAACCCCACTCTGCACTCCTTGCACATACCTCCAAATCTACTGCCGGTCAGCAAGTGAAACCTGGCAGGCTCAATAGCTCTCAGGACATGGTCTGCTTTGTTTGTAAGGGTCCTCATTCCATCTTGTCTTGCCAACAGTTTAAGGCGGCTCAACCCCAGCAACGCTTGGATATGCTGAAGCAGTTTCAGGGATGCCGAAACTGTTTGCACCCTTTCCATCGTACCAGGGAATGTACATCAAAGTTCTCATGTAAAGAATGTGAAGGTAGACACCACACTGAACTCCACCTTCCGCAGTCAACTCCTAACAGCCAACCAGTTCCATCCTCCAGTAATCCACCACCAGGCTTCATTGGTGCAAGTACGTCTGCACAACCGCAGGCAGTTTTACTGGGTACTGTTGTTGCAGCCATCAAGGGTCTGAATGGAAAGATCCATAGTTTTAGAGGCCTGCTTGACCCAGGAAGTATGTTCTCCTTCATAACTGAAGATTGTGCCAAGCAATTAGGTCAAACCACCCGACCTTTCTGCCATAATATTTCTGGTGTCAACCACTCACCTCTCAAAAATGTAAAGGGAAAGGTGGCAATTACCTTCTGTGCTCCTTCTGCATCATCACCTCTTGAAACCGAAGCAGTTGTGGTTCCCACAATCACCCCACCTTTGCCGCAAATCTCATTAGATTCGGATATTTGGCTAGACTATAAATCATACTCATTGAGTGACCCGAGTTTCACCATACCTGGCCCTATCTCTTTCCTTATAGGTGCGGATCTGTACCCGGATATTGTAACTGGGACACCTGTGGTTATCCATGATCATGGACCACGATTGATGAATACTGTTTTTGGATATACTGTCCTTGGGCGGTATGCTTGTGACACGTCAACTACTGGAGTGTCGTTGCTGACTCGTTCAGACATTTCACACTTGATCAAGCGTTTCTGGGAGGTTGAGGAACCTTCATCAGTACGACCTCATGAGTCGCAGGAGAACATTGCCTGCGAGAAGCACTTTCTTGAAACCCATCAGAGGACCCATGATGGGCGTTACATTGTGGCCTTGCCCTTCAAGACAGGTCATGCTCCTACACTCCCTGTAGAATCTAATAAGGTGATCGGCCGCCTTTGCTCACTGGAGCGAAAGTTTGCTAAGGACCAGGAACTCCATGATGAGTACCACAAGTTCATGGATGAATATATATCATTGGGCCATATGTCACCTACCTGCTCTGAACCTAAGTATCTGATACCACACCATCCTGTTTTCAAGACCTGTGCTGACGGTTCCAGAAAACTTCGTGTTGTCTTCGATGCCAGTTTCCGAACACCTGCTGGATCACTAAACGATCATCTATTCAGTGGTCCAAAGTTGCAAGCTGATATCTGTGACATAGTCTTGCATTTCCGTTGCTATAAATATGTCTTGACATGTGACATTGTTAAGATGTTCCGTCAAATTTTAGTAAGGCCAGAAGACCATTGCTACCAGCAGATTGCCTGGAGATCAGACCCATCGCAGCCTGTGCAATATTATGATCTCAACACTGTCACATATGGTCAACGCTGCTCACCATATCTAGCACAGCGTGTCCTTCATCAACTTGTGATGGATGAGGGCAGTGATTTTCCTGATGCATCTTCCGCGTTGTTGCACCACACATACGTGGATGATATTGCTTATGGAGCAGACACACCTGAACGTCTATTCAATTTGAAGCATCAACTGATCCATCTCTTGTCTAAGGGTGGTTTTGAGTTGGATAAATGGCATACCAACTACCTTCCATTGTTGGAAAACACTACCATAACCCAATCACCAGTGGAAATACATTCCGAGGAGCCTTCTATCACCAAAATATTAGGTATGCAGTGGAATCCAGCCAATGACACTTTCTCATATCATGTAACCCCTCCACCGAACACCTGTACCAAGCGAAGCATCTCGTCAGTGATAGCGCGTCTGTTTGACCCCCTAGGATATTTGACACCTGTCATTTTCCAGGCAAAGTGCATCCTCCAAGAACTTTGGAAACAGAAGATTGGTTGGGACGAGGAGGTTTCAAATGAAATCATGGCAACATGGAACCGGTTCATAGCAGAGCTTCCATCCCTGGAGTCCATCGCAATACCTCGACAATTTCCACATCCTAATTCCACATATCAACTCATATGCTTTTCTGAGGCTTCAGAAAAAGGTTATTGTGGCGTAGTTTACTTGAGAGCTTCTCAAGGTGATTGTGTCTCATTAACTATGCTCAAGGCCAAAACCAAGTGGCTCCATTAAAATCACTCACCGTTCCACGTTTGGAACTTTGTGGAACACTGCTTCTAGCTCGTATCATAGAGTCTCTCTATCGTCTGAGGCAAACTCTTGACATCCAAGATGTGTTCTGCTTCACCGACTCCACCATAGTACTGGCGTGGTTGAAGACCCCAGCATATCTTCTCCAAACGTTCGTTGCTAACCGTGTGCAGCAAGTTCTGGATATCACCGATCTAAGCTCTTGGCATCATGTCCGTGGTTCGGACAACCCTGCAGATATTGGGTCCAGGGGTTTGTCTCCCAATGCACTTGGCTTTAGTGACCTCTGGTGGTCAGGGCCGGCCTGGTGTTATGAACCCATTGACTCTTGGCCAATATCAACAGATACCTCCAACGTCTTTGTACCTGAAATGAAACATGCTGCATTCTCACTTATCACTGTTAAGGACAGTTCTGAATTTATGCATTTCACTGAACGGTATTCATCCTTTACTAAGATGATCCGAGTATTAGCGTATGTTAAGCGCTTTATAATTAATTGTCGTATTCCTAAACGACATAGATGTGCAAGATCCACTGGCCCATTATCACCATTTGAACTTCACCGAGCAAAACTTCATTCTATCCAGCTTGTACAACATGTTTATTATCCTGAACCTTTTGCCAATAATATAAATCCTGACAGTTTACCCCATGATCTTCGTCGGTTGGCAGTTTTTGTTGACAAGGAAGGACTGTTGCGTGTGGGTGGGCGCCTGCGCAATGCCCCCTTGCCTGAATCTCAACGGCAACCAATCTTGTTACCCTCTCGATCCCATCTTACCACCTTGGTTGTAGACCTGTATCACCGTCAGAATCATCATGTGGGTCCAACCGCCTTGCTTGCCAGCATCCGACATGACTATTGGATTCCTGCAGCTAGAAATTTGGTGAGATTTGTCAAGCACAGATGCGTAACCTGTATAAGATACTCCAAGCACGTCTTGTCACCACTGATGGGGAACCTTCCTGCATCACGTTTCAAGGCAGTGCGTCCATTTTTGCACACAGGAGTAGACTTTGCAGGCCCCTTCTTGTGTCGTGAGACCCTTCGCAGGAACTCAGGTGTCCGTAAAGCATATCTGTGCATTTACATATGCATGACCAGCAGAGCCGTCCACCTTGAGCTCGCTCTTGGCCTATCAGTCGCAGAGTTTTTGGACACATTCGACCGTTTCGTCTCCAGAAGAGGTCTGCCATCTGTTATGTACTCCGACTGCGGCACCAATTTTGTAGGAGCAGCTAACTACCTGAAGGATGTCTTCAAGTGGTTCCATGATGAGGAGACCACCTCAGCAATCATCAACAGCACTTCACACTTGTCCATCCAATGGAAGTTTAACCCACCACTCTCTCCTCATTTTGGTGGCAGCTGGGAGTCTGCAGTAAAGGCGGCTAAGTCGTTGATATTTAAGACGGTGGGCAACCAACCATTCACCTGCTGGGAGTTGGCTACCATCTTTGCCAAGGTGGAATGCATACTCAATTCCAGACCTCTGCAGCCCATATCCGATGCACCTGAGGACTTGGAGACCCTCACTCCGGGCCACTTCATCCTTGGCCATCCTCTTAATGCCCTTCCAGAGTTTGACCTCACAGACGTCCCTAGTAATCGCCTCAAGCGTTGGGAACTGGTCCGTGAACGAATCCAGTTCTTTTGGCATAGGTGGACTGAGGAATATATGAGAGGATTGCAGGATCGAGGCAAATGGACAAAGAAGACACCAAACCTTGATGTCGGCGACTTGGTCTTCATCAGCGACTCTAATCTTCCAGTCTCTCGTTGGCCCATGGCCCGAGTCATTGAGGTGCACCCTGGTGCGGACAGTGTTGTAAGAGTGGTGACACTCAAAACTGCCCATGGAACATACAAACGACCAGTTGTCAAGCTCATACCTCTTCATCTGTCATCATTGTAAGAAGTTGTACATACTCTTGCCCTTAGTTGCTGATTGGGGGGAGTATGGTTGTAAAACATCGTTTACAAATCAGCAACACAAGCAATCATATACGAAGACTTTACCTGCAACCGTTCAGATGAAATCCGCATTCCTCCATTCCACCATCACATTATATCACTTCACCTATACCTATTTTTCCTTCATAATATCCGTTTTTTCATCACTTCACACTGATTCAATATATTCATCAACTGCAATTAATATCTGTTGTTTCATTAGGGAAAAATATCATAACAATGATAAGCCGTGATAGGCCTTTCCAGTGCCTACGGGATTGGATTCCTTCTATTAGTGGCAGTTACATTGGGCGTATATCCTCCCTCCATATATCTCTTTGGTAGGGTCAGCTTGTACCAATTATTTATGTGTATCCTAGTTTTTCATATTTTAAATTAATGTAGGAAATTTTGTATGCCCTTTTTTTGTATTATTTATATTGTTACAAGTGACTGTGAATGAGTTGTGATTTTGTGTTCTCAACACCCGCATCAGCTGATTCACCTTGCATCCCTGACTGGAACCTGCCTTGTTCTATCCGCCATTACACTTCGTTCAACCGTTAAATTCAGACCTTTTATCATCATTCAAATAGTATCCTATAACATCCGTGCGTTATTAACAGTTATCCGGTTCGATTTTGGTACCAAATCGCTGCATATTTCATCATCTTTCCCGAAATATCACTGGGAATTGCTGCCGGTGTGGATACTGCCACATATCTACTTGTACTTGGTTGGTTCATCATTCCAATCAGTGCCACCTGCATGCTGATCGATCTCCAGCTCAGGACAAAGAGATAATTGTGGTGAGATCTTTCTTTATTGCATCTTTATCTTCAGTTCACCTTAAGGTCTGTTTGGCTGTATCAATTCTTCTTACCTACCTTCTACAACTACCTATCTTCTACCTACCTTACTTGGAGTTGGGCCTTCATTCTTCATCTATCTACCTACCTCTTCACCTATGGAATGAACATTTCTGAATTTATTTAATATCTGTGATACTTATCTGTTACCTATATCTTCTTTCTTCTGTGGCCACTCTATAGGTAGGAAACTTCATCTCAACAAGTTACCTCACGTAGGTACATACCTACTGTTTAATAAATCTTCACAAGCTATTTATATTCACATATTTATTTAATTATCCTAGTCAAATTATCACACTTTCTAGTCATTGGTTATTATAGTGCAATAATACCTAAAAATACAGTCCACTTAGGCACATGAGGTATTACTAGGAAACTAGGGTACCATAGTAGTTACCAGGAGCCTCATTGTGCTATCATTACCATTTTTACCATTCGTACTGTAGGGAGGGTTTTAGCTGAAAACAAACAGCAGGCTCTTGCTTAGGTACAAAACATTGTGGTTGAAACGAGGGGTTTGGTCTTGGGACGTTCCGGCTCGTTGACGCAGCGGCAGGTTGATAAGCTGGATGAGCGGAGGAATAACCTGGGGAAGGTTTGTTCCTGGGTTTTAGGTTGAAGTCGTTTGTCAACATAGTGAGAGCCATTCCCAAACTGGTTGGGCCTTTGGTCCTTAAGAGGCCACCCAATGGTTCCGAAATACCATGAGCGAACACTCTTAGGGCGTAATTTTTCATATACTCCGTTAAAATCGGAGCAGCGCTGCCCATATTCAGTTTGATGTAGGCAACCTGCGCATTTAATAGATGGCAAAGACGGTCGTGGAAATTGAAACAATCCTCTTGTGGGAGCTGTTTCAATTCACTCATTTCTTGTAATAGAGTATACGTATCCCTTTTGTCGCTATAAGTTTGAAGTAGCGCTCCCCTTAGTTCCTGATAGTTATCTATAGAATTTATGAATATTTTTTCCGTTACTTTGGGACCTAACTTTGAAGTGAATGTCCCCATGATTACTTCATTTTGAAAGTTATCTGGGTCGTTGTGGTCGTGGAATTTCTCAAATATTTTATCACATTGTTTTATAAATTTGGGTAAAACGAGGGGTTCCCCGTTAAATTCCGGGATTAACCTATCATATTCTTTTCGGAATATTTGGGGTATTTGTTGGTTTGGACCTAGTTGTGGGTTTACTTGTGGGAAATTGTGTTCGGGCGGAAGTGGTGGATTTTCAATTGGAAGTTGTGGTTGATTTTCAGGGGGAAATTGTGGTGGATTTATTTCGGGTATTTCGGGTATGGGGTTCAGTGCCTGACGAATCAGGGCGGCCCCATTTATTGGTGGTGGTCCGAGTGGAAGGGGAATATTAGCGACGTTATTAGAATCCATGGTTCTGTGGAGTCGTTGTGAGCTCCAATCCCAAAAGCTAGTTTGGGGTTTCGGTTCTTTGACTTTGGGAATTTTGGTGTGGAATTCAGTTATCAGTTAGTTAAACAGTAGACATGCACATACAATACAAGGAAATAAAATGAAATTTATGAATTAATTAATTAATTAGAGTAAAAGATTAGTCAAAATAAAAGATGAAATAGCACAAACAATGAAATTGGTTGAATTAATGAAATAAAATCGAATGTAGTTGACGCGGGAACTTAAATTACGATCTTGCGAAGGTCGCGAGAGGTGAAGGTCGTCAGAGTGCGGGTGCCTCTCCCCCTCCGACAAGACGAGAGATAACGTCAGGCTCTCGCGGGGCGAACAGGATGTGAGTTGGCTGAGATAAAGATTGTCAGCCAAGGTTCCGTCGGGTGAACGACAAAAGTTATTTGTGTCCAAGTTAACTTGTTTACTTGGAGTGAACGACAAAAGTTATTTGTTTCCAAGTTAACTGTTGGTGAAATCGCACCAGGTGTGGGCGAGTTTGAATTGCACTAGGTGTGTGCGAATTCGAATTGCACTGGGTGCGTGCGAGAAATAATACGATGAGCACTGGTTGCGTGCGAAATTAACGATGAGCACTGGGTGTGTGCGAAATTAATTATGAGCACTGGGTGTGTGCGAGAAATAATACGATGAGCACTGGTTGCGTGCGAAATTAACGATGAGCACTGGGTGTGTGCGAAATTAATTATGAGCACTGGGTGTGTGCGAAATTAATTACTGAAGAAGTAGTAGGTCTCGTATTGGTTGTTTACTTACAGATGTTGGAGTGTCATGCTGTAAGGAGTCTTGCCCGTTGGTAATCCCAATAGAGTTCCGTCGTATTCGTCGAAGAAACACTACCGATCCGAACCGGAGTTGTAAAATGTAGGTTCCGATAGAGTTTACGTCGTATGCGTCGAAGAAAACACTATCGATCCGGAGACTGCGCCAAAAATAGAATAACTCACGTTGTTAGAGTTTTTAAAAACTGATTTATTGGAATATAACACAATACGGACTTGATACGGACTTGGTGTTAGAAATAAACAAGATGAAGATGGCTCGGACGGCGGAACAAGACTGAAGGTTGGAGCCGCCTACGGGCTGTATATATAGGATAGTAATGCGTGATCAGCAGTTTGCTGTTACAATACGCCTAGTGTCGCCTAGTGTGTACGTAACTTATATATATATGTGTGTGTGTGTGTGTGTGCACATTTTACAATTTTCGTAAATAAAATACATAAAAATAGATTCAATATGCTTTTCAAACATTTCAAAAGAAAAGAAAATTTTTCGTCAGTTTACCTATTTCCGGCTTCTGCTCTGACGAAATCAGTATGTGTAACACTTTTTAGATGGCTACCTTCTTTTTCAGTATAATTAAAGAGTAAACATTATAATTCTAATTTGAAATAATTGAAGATAATAAAGTTCAAGTTAAAATGTCATACTAATATCATAGGGTGATGAATTACAATTTAAATTCAGAAATTACTTAATAATAATCAATTAGTTATAAAAGGACCCTATTCATTATAATAATGTTGATACTTCTCCACTATTCTCATCTATGTCCCATATCCAGTCATTTATCATTTTTTTAATAATTTTTGAAGTCAATTTCTTTTTTTGATTTGCAAGGTAGTAAATTGTACAGGCGTGGGGCTATAAACGTGAATGATTTCAGGAACTTTTCTATATTTGGTTGGGGGAGTTTAACCTGTTTAGTTCTGTTTTCCTGCTTTATTAATGTATCTTTACTTATTGGCATTATTTTTATTTTATTGAAGAGAGGAAGGGAAGGTGTTGTTTTATTTTTTCCTAAGATTAATCGAATGAATTTTTTTTGAATTTTGGTTAAGGATTTTAAATGGTTGTTTGCCGTTGTGTCCCAGCATTCAATTCCATATTGTAATCTGGACTGAACTAGCGCAAAATATTTATTTCAAAGTACATTTATGGGACATTTTTTCCTCAGAGAATAGAATTTTCTAAGTGCAATATGCAATTCTTTTTGTAATTTTTCAACATGTGTTATCCAATTTAGCTTCTCATCTATTGTCAGACTAAAATCATAATAGTTTCTAGTAGTGTTTATTCAATTTACACCAAAATACTAACGTCTTCTCAAATCAAGAAATATGATTCATTTATCCTTTCGTGGTTTTTCACAGTAAACTATAATCTCTTATTAATTTCGAATGTTCTATGGATAAATCACTTTTAGTAAAACATACTAATAATTTTCTCCAGATTCTATTATGTACCTACCTATCAAATTTAGTTAAATTTAATCCTAAAAGGGGGCATAGCCACTCCACCACCTTCCCTTTGCTATAGAGGCAGGAAACTACTCAGTGATAAAGCTACTCAGTTTAATTACAATTCCAAATGAAACCATATTTCTCCAACTCAGACTCAGTACCTCCTTTTCATCATTAAAATTTCTTCATAAATGTTTATTTTAAAATGAATTCATTTCCCTGTTAAATTTGAAAGTTTTCACCTGCCACATTCGTCTTAAGTTCATCAAACCATTGAGTTACTCACATGAAACTTAATATCCTTTTAATGTAAGATGTAGATGTATTTTATGATTCCATTTATTTTAATGATTATAATTACTCTGAAAACCATAACATGTTGTGAAGTGAAATAGGCAAATCAATAACCTTCAATGGTCTAGCTAATTCTCATCTAACATATGAAACTTTGTTCTCATTCAAAATCTTGTGTTACCTTTTGAAATATTCTTCAATTTAATAAATTTTTTTCTTATAAAAAAATTAAATTTATTTAAAATATTGTTTCTAGCAAAATTTAACACCTCACTGGAGAACTCACCTTAAAATGTTTTCTGTGAAAGGAAACTGCTCTGAAAATCCCTAAATGAATTCCTAAATTATTCAGCCCTACCAGAATGAAATTCCTAACGTTCACCTACGTAATAACAACAAAATTTGATTAAAGATTAGTGAAACTATTTAGTGCTAGTCATGAGTAAGTGGATAGATAGTCATGGAAACATTGAGAATTGAAGATGTGAAACTGAAAACTATGGTTCAAATTGAAATACTCAACTTAGTAAATTAAGTATTTGAATAAATAAGTTCACTTTCCTATTTTCAACAAAAAGAGAGATTGGAATCAACAATGGGACAAGTTTGAGAATTCAAAATTTGAAATCTACTTAGTGATATATCTATTAATTCAAAACATAAATTAAGAATCCTATCATCAGTTCCTTTCGACAGAGTTCTGGATGCATCCTCCAAAGCCTACCTATTACGTGAGGTGTGAGAAAATTCCAATAAAAAAATTATTAACCAAATGGCATTCCCCCACCTGTTTTTTACACGTAAAAAAGTATCGGAAGTATCGATGGTATCGATACTTTTGAGCCGATATTGGAGAAGTATCGATACTTTACTTTCGATAATATCGGGTATCGATACTGCTAGAAAAATATCGGATCGTATCGAGTATCGATACTTAGGTGGTATCGCAACGTCCCTAGTCTTGGAAGCCTGCAACCATGTAACCATCCATATATTATGGCTTCGCAACTTCTAATGTAGACTCAATATGTATGTATGTGTCATTCCAGATGATAACTGTCCGTAGAATTGTGCTAGAAACTTCAAACAAATTTTAAAATGTTAAGGACACAAAACGAAAGTTCATGTTCGTTGGCCAGCATGATCGGATTACATCTTCGGGTTGAAATTTTCAAAAATGTAGTCAAAAATTTCAAAATAGCCTGTTTTTTGCGATTTGTTGTGCGAAATAATTTTTTCAGCATACTAACATGTGGTATATTCGGAATCAGCGTAAAATTTCCTATAAGAATATGTATCAAGTTTTCAAAATATATATATGTATAAGTATATGTCGGCCCCTGATTAGGTCTAGTGCATAATTCAAATGGAGGCGGCAAAAACGAAAACCGACGTTGATGTGGAACAAGTTACCGCGAGGAGCGCTAGTGAAGCGGAACTCGGACGGCTGAGCTGCCAACCAACGAGAGGATGGCAACACTGCAGATGATACAGAAGGCCGCTTGTCCATCTCCCTCGGCTCCTTCTGTTCCCGGATGACTGCCGACGGTGACGTACCTGCAAACCTAACGAACTGTTTCTTGAGTTTCATGAAGTGGGATTTGTGTCCTGTAGTTATCCGAGTTCATCCTTCGGGGAAATTTGTCGTTATACTATTCCTTCAACGATCGTAATTGAAAGTGTTTCTAATTTCAAATAGTTAGTCTGCCTGATGTATTTGCTATCTTCCCACCGCGGTTCTCACCTGACTCTACCATGCCTACAGTACAAGTGTGAATAAAGATATCTAGACTCGTGTATTGGCGTTTCATTTCTATTTGACATCAGAAGTGGGATGGAACGTGAGGAACGTGAGGAATCCGATGAAGAGCGCGACGGCGAGGATGATGCAAGACCTAATGAGAAGACGATGATCGAGCGCATTGTGGCACGGTATAAGGACTGGCCTGCCGGCCCACAACACTCGCAGTTCATGAACGAAGCCGAAATTCCGGGTGAGTTCATTTCTTGTTGGATTGATTCGCAAAATTATGAGAAATTCTATATTGTGCAAGCCTTACCTAAGGGAGATGCACTATTTAAATGTTGCTTAAAACCATTGTTTTAACCATTAGGTACCTACATAGGAACTTAGTACTTTTGTACCTATGCGTCTTTGGTTTTTTTTTTTTTTATGTCTGCCATGTTTTATAACGGATCGCCCTTTTCAGCTCGTTGGATGAGTAGTCACGATCAGGCTATGACGTCACAAACTAGCGATCAACCGAATACTTTTGAGAATACGAGCGGGCCTCCGGTTCATGATCCGCAGCCGGCTACCCCTTCTATGGCACCTACTCTACCTATCCAAGGCGATTTGTTGCAAATAATAGCTGGGGCGATACAAGGGGCTTTGCAAGCACAAAATAATAATCTCATGACAACCGTGGAAAGTTTAGTCACCAAGATAAATCCATTTAACTCTTACCTATTAAAACTTCCACAGTTTTCCCCTGATCATCCTAATTTCGACGTACGTTCATGGATCACTAAAATTGATGCATTGATGTTGGAAAGTCCGCGAACGGGCTCCGAATTATATTCCCTGTTATCTACTGCTTGCAAGGGCTCTTCGGCCACTTGGCTTTCACAAATATTGACTCCTGGAATGACATGGAATGATTTGAGGGAACAATTTATTATCCAGTATTGCTTGACTGAGACTCCTGCCACTGTTTTATTTGATATGTTGACTTCGTTTCCTTCCGAACATGATAATTTAGTAGGTACTGCTTCGCGTATGTTGAATGTTTTGGAATCCCGTTTATCTAACTTGTCTATGTCCGAATTGTTACCTATGATAACCTTGGTACATCTTGCTAAAAGCGAATCTAAACTTAAAAAGTTACTATATTCACCTAGTCCTCTTACTAGAGAAATGCTAATTAAAGAAATGACTGTCTCACTTATAGACAGGGCACCTAAAAGAATTTTAGATAAACAAGATAAAAATGATAAGCAACTATATACAAAATTTAGGTCTGGGTTAAATTCCCAATCTAATCATGTTAATAATAACACCCCACATTATTATGTAAAACCACAACCATTTCGTAGACCTAATTCTGCACAAAATTTCCATTTTAGGATGCCATCACATTTCGGCGGATCTGGTGAGAATACGCCCACCTCGTTGCGGCCCTCCACCACTCAACCCCAGCGTCGTAGCAATTCTTGTCATGGATGCGGTGCTGTTGGTCACTTCAAACGAGACTGCCCTCGGCGAGACAGATCTCAGCCGAATTCGTCGCACACTGCTCGAACTTCAGCTGCCCAGAACAATAAGCAGCAACAATTTACTGCGCAAAAGCCGAACGAACGCAGAGTCAATCTTTGCACACGCACTCCAAGTGGACAACTAATTCAAGCAGGTAGTACCTTTCCATATCACTATGATTCTGGTGCTGAGGTCAGTTTAATCATTCGTTCCTTGATTGACAAGTTTCAAGGGAAATCAGTAATTGAAAATATTTCATTAAAGGGGCTGGGCAACGGGATGGTGGTGTCTCCTCGTCAGATCCTGACCGATGTGATTATTGATGGATTAGACCTTAGGATTAACTTTCATCAAGTGGAGGATATTGAAATTCCTCATTCCATTATTTTAGGGTCTGATTTGTTAGAACAAAATGTTATTGTAACTCTTACTAAGAATAGTTGTACTTTGGTACCTGTGGATTTAAATTTATCCAAATCGTTGCTAAAGAAAATTGAAAAGCTAAATAATGATAATAATGAACCTGTAATATCTGTTTTGAATTTTGATGAAAATAATTGGGGAAAGATTCCCAACCTAAATATTGAAGATCATGCTGACCAATGTCTCCCGTTTGTAGAAAAGGAAGATAACCATATTTTGATTGTAGGCAATCAATGCGAGAATGTTTTTGATCCCCGTTCAGTTCCAACTGAAATTTCAGATATGAACAAACCCCATTTGTTTAGTATTTTGAGCAAGCATTCTGAATATTTTACTTCAGGTTATCCTAAAACTCGATTGAAAAATTGTGAATTTCGTATTAGACTGAAAGACCCTGGAAAGGTAGTTAATCGGAAACCGTACCCTATGTCAAATATTCAAAAACAATATTTGCGCGAACATCTCGCCGAGATGGAATCGGCTGGACTAATCAGACGAAGTCAATCCCCCTTTGCAAGCCCTATTCTTCTAGTTCCCAAGAAAAACAATAAAATGAGACTTGCAGTAGATTATCGTTTTCTGAACGACAACACGATCTCTGAACATCAACCTCTGCCTCTTATTCAGGATCAGATTAATAGACTTGTGGGTTCTAAATTTTATTCAGTCTTGGACACAGCTAGTGGGTTCCATTTAATGAAGATGCATCCTGATTCTATCGATAAAACTGCCTTCATTACCCCTGATGCTCAATGGGAATATCTTGTTTGTCCCTTTGGTGTTAAAAATGCGCCTTCTGCTTTTCAGAGAGCCATTTTACAAATTTTGGGTGACCTTGCTCACCAGTATGTGATTTGTTTCCTCGATGATCTGATGATAACTGCTGCTAGTGAAACGGAGGCATTGGACAGACTTGATCATGTATTAACTGTTTTAACTCAAGCTGGAGTAACATTGAACCATACTAAATGTCGTTTTGTAGTTACACAAGTTGAATTTCTAGGATACAGTGTGATCCTAGAAGGGGTTTGAAAATAAATGCTCTTGTGGCCTTACCACCACTGACCTGACTGGACTGACCTGACTGGACTGACCTGACTGGACTGACCAGACTGGACTGACCTGACTGGACTGACCTGACTGGACTGACCTGACTGGACTGACCTGACTGGACTGACCTGACTGGACTGACCTGACTGGACTGACCTGACTGGACTGACCTGACTGGACTGACCTGACTGGACTGACCTGACTGGACTGACCTGACTGGACTGACCTGACTGGACTGACCTGACTGGACTGACCTGACTGGACTGACCTGACTGGACTGACCTGACTGGACTGACCTGACTGGACTGACCTGACTGGACTGACCTGACTGACTGACCTGACTGGACTGACCTGACTGACTGAACTGACTGACTGACCTGACTGAACTGACCTGACTGACCTGACTGAACTGACCTGACTGAACTGACCTGACTGACCTGACTGACTGACCTGACTGGACTGACTGAACTGACCTGACTGGACTGACTGAACTGACCTGAATGGACTGACTGAACTGACCTGACTGGACTGACTGAACTGACCTGACTGGACTGACTGAACTGACCTGACTGGACTGACTGACTGACCTGACTGGACTGACTGACTGACCTGACTGGACTGACCTGACTGGACTGACCTGACTGGACTGACCTGACTGGACTGACCTGACTGGATTGACCTGACTGGACTGACCTGACTGGACTGACCTGACTGGACCGACCTGACTGGACCGACCTGACTGGACCGACCTGACTGGACCGACCTGACTGGACTGACCTGACTGGACTGACCTGACTGGACTGACCTGACTGGACTGACCTGACTGGACTGACCTGACTGGACTGACCTGACTGGACTGACCTGACTGGACTGACCTGACTGGACTGACCTGACTGGACTGACCTGACTGGACTGACCTGACTGGACTGACCTGACTGGACTGACCTGACTGGACTGACCTGACCGGACTGACCTGACCCGACTGACCTGACAGGACTGACCTGACCGGACTGACCTGACCGGACTGACCTGACTGGACTGACCTGACTGGACTGACCTGACCGGACTGACCTGACCCGACTGACCTGACAGGACTGACCTGACTGGACTGACCTGACTGGACTGACCTGACTGGACTGACCTGACTGGACTGACCTGACTGGACTGACCTGACTGGACTGACCTGACTGGACTGACCTGACTGGACTGACCTGACTGGACTGACCTGACTGGACTGACCTGACTGGACTGACCTGACTGGACTGACCTGACTGGACTGACCTGACTGGACTGACCTGACTGGACTGACCTGACTGGACTGACCTGACTGGACTGACCTGACTGGACTGACCTGACTGGACTGACCTGACTGGACTGACTGACTGACCTGACTGGACTGACTGACTGACCTGACTGGACTGACTGACTGACCTGACTGGACTGACTGACTGACCTGACCTGACTGGACTGACCTGACTGGACTGACCTGACTGGACTGACCTGACTGGACTGACCCGACTGGACTGACCTGACTGGACTGACCTGACTGGACTGACCTGACTGGACTGACCTGACTGGACTGACCTGACTGGACTGACCTGACTGGACTGACCTGACTGGACTGACCTGACTGGACTGACCTGACTGGACTGACCTGACTGGACTGACCTGACTGGACTGACCTGACTGGACTGACCTGACTGGACTGACCTGACTGGACTGACCTGACTGGACTGACCTGACTGGACTGACCTGACTGGACTGACCTGACTGGACTGACCTGACTGGACTGACCTGACTGGACTGACCTGACTGGACTGACCTGACTGGACTGACCTGACTGGACTGACCTGACTGGACTGACCTGACTGGACTGACCTGACTGGACTGACCTGACTGGACTGACCTGACTGGACTGACCTGACTGGACTGACCTGACTGGACTGACCTGACTGGACTGACCTGACTGGACTGACCTGACTGGACTGACCTGACTGGACTGACCTGACTGACTGACCTGACTGGACTGACCTGACTGACTGACCTGACTGGACTGACCTGACTGGAGTCAGGTCAGTCCGGAAAGGTCAGTCCAGTCAGGTCAGTCCAGTCAGGTCAGTCCAGTCAGGTCAGTCCAGTCAGGTCAGTCCAGTCAGGTCAGTCCAGTCAGGTCAGTCCAGTCAGGTCAGTTCAGTCGGGTCAGTCCAGTCAGGTCAGTCCAGTCAGGTCAGTCCAGTCAGGTCAGTCAGTCAGGTCAGTCCAGTCAGGTCAGTCCAGTCAGGTCAGTCCAGTCAGGTCAGTCCAGTCAGGTCAGTCCAGTCAGGTCAGTCAGTCAGGTCAGTCCAGTCAGGTCAGTCAGTCAGGTCAGTCCAGTCAGGTCAGTCAGTCAGGTCAGTCCAGTCAGGTCAGTCAGTCAGGTCAGTCCAGTCAGGTCAGTCAGTCAGGTCAGTCCAGTCAGGTCAGTCCAGTCAGGTCAGTCCAGTCAGGTCAGTCCAGTCAGGTCAGTCCGGAAAGGTCAGTCCAGTCAGGTCGGTCCAGTCAGGTCAGTCCAGTCAGGTCAGTCCAGTCAGGTCAGTCCAGTCAGGTCAGTCCAGTCAGGTCAGTCCAGTCAGGTCAGTCCAGTCAGGTCAGTCCAGTCAGGTCAGTCCAGTCAGGTCAGTCCAGTCAGGTCAGTCCAGTCAGGTCAGTCCAGTCAGGTCAATCCAGTCAGGTCAGTCCAGTCAGGTCAGTCCAGTCAGGTCAGTCCAGTCAGGTCAGTCCAGTCAGGTCAGTCCAGTCAGGTCAGTCCAGTCAGTTCAGTCCAGTCAGGTCAGTCCAGTCAGGTCAGTCCAGTCAGGTCAACCAGTCAGTCCAGTCAGGTCAGTCCTGTCAGGTCAGTCCAGTCAGGTCAGTCCAGTCAGGTCAGTCCAGTCAGGTCAGTCCAGTCAGGTCAGTCCAGTCGGGTCAGTCCAGTCGGGTCAGTCGGGTCAGTCCAGTCGGGTCAGTCAGTCCAGTCAGGTCAGTCCAGTCAGGTCGGTCCAGTCAGGTCGGTCCAGTCAGGTCGGTCCAGTCAGGTCGGTCCAGTCAGGTCGGTCCAGTCAGGTCGGTCCAGTCAGGTCAGTCCAGTCAGGTCAGTCCAGTCAGGTCAGTCCAGTCAGGTCAGTCCAGTCAGGTCAGTCAGTCAGGTCAGTCCAGTCAGGTAAGTCAGTCAGGTCAGTCCAGTCAGGTCAGTCCAGTCAGGTCAGTCCAGTCAGGTCAGTCAGTCAGGTCAGTCCAGTCAGGTCAGTCAGTCAGGTCAGTCCAGTCAGGTCAGTCAGTCAGGTCAGTCCAGTCAGGTCAGTCCAGTCAGGTCAGTCCAGTCAGGTCAGTCCAGTCAGGTCAGTCCAGTCAGGTCAGTCAGTCAGGTCAGTCCAGTCAGGTCAGTCAGTCAGGTCAGTCCAGTCAGGTCAGTCAGTCAGGTCAGTCCAGTCAGGTCAGTCAGTCAGGTCAGTCCAGTCAGGTCAGTCAGTCAGGTCAGTCCAGTCAGGTCAGTCCAGTCAGGTCAGTCCGGAAAGGTCAGTCCAGTCAGGTCAGTCCAGTCAGGTCAGTCCAGTCAGGTCAGTCCAGTCAGGTCAGTCCAGTCAGGTCAGTCCGGTCAGGTCAGTCCGGTCAGGTCAGTCCGGTCAGGTCAGTCCAGTCAGGTCAGTCCAGTCAGGTCAGTCCAGTCAGGTCAGTCCAGTCAGGTCAGTCCAGTCAGGTCAGTCAGTCGGGTCAGTCAGTCGGGTCAGTCCAGTCAGGTCAGTCCAGTCAGGTCAGTCCAGTCAGGTCAGTCCAGTCAGGTCAGTCCAGTCAGGTCAGTCCAGTCAGGTCAGTCCAGTCAGGTCAGTCCAGTCAGGTCAGTCCAGTCAGGTCAGTCCAGTCAGGTCAGTCCAGTCAGGTCAGTCCAGTCAGGTCAGTCCAGTCAGGTCAGTCCAGTCAGGTCAGTCCAGTCAGGTCAGTCCAGTCAGGTCAGTCCAGTCAGGTCGGTCCAGTCAGGTCGGTCCAGTCAGGTCGGTCCAGTCAGGTCGGTCCAGTCAGGTCGGTCCAGTCAGGTCGGTCCAGTCAGGTCGGTCCAGTCAGGTCGGTCCAGTCAGGTCGGTCCAGTCAGGTCGGTCCAGTCAGGTCAGTCCAGTCAGGTCAGTCCAGTCAGGTCAGTCCAGTCAGGTCGGTCCAGTCAGGTCGGTCCAGTCAGGTCAGTCCAGTCAGGTCAGTCCAGTCAGGTCAGTCCAGTCAGGTCAGTCCAGTCAGGTCAGTCCAGTCAGGTCAGTCCAGTCAGGTCAGTCCAGTCAGGTCAGTCCAGTCAGGTCAGTCCAGTCAGGTCAGTCCAGTCAGGTCAGTCCAGTCAGGTCAGTCCAGTCAGGTCAGTCCAGTCAGGTCAGTTCAGTCAGGTCAGTCCAGTCAGGTCAGTCCAGTCAGGTCAGTCCAGTCAGGTCAGTCCAGTCTGGTCAGTCCAGTCTGGTCAGTCCAGTCAGGTCAGTCCAGTCAGGTCAGTCCAGTCAGGTCAGTCCAGTCAGGTCAGTGGTGGTAAGGCCACAAGAGCATTTATTTTCAAACCCCTTCTAGGATCACACTGTATCCTAGAAATTCAACTTGTGTAACTACAAAACGACATTTAGTATGGTTCAATGTTACTCCAGCTTGAGTTAAAACAGTTAATACATGATCAAGTCTGTCCAATGCCTCCGTTTCACTAGCAGCAGTTATCATCAGATCATCGAGGAAACAAATCACATACTGGTGAGCAAGGTCACCCAAAATTTGTAAAATGGCTCTCTGAAAAGCAGAAGGCGCATTTTTAACACCAAAGGGACAAACAAGATATTCCCATTGAGCATCAGGGGTAATGAAGGCAGTTTTATCGATAGAATCAGGATGCATCTTCATTAAATGGAACCCACTAGCTGTGTCCAAGACTGAATAAAATTTAGAACCCACAAGTCTATTAATCTGATCCTGAATAAGAGGCAGAGGTTGATGTTCAGAGATCGTGTTGTCGTTCAGAAAACGATAATCTACTGCAAGTCTCATTTTATTGTTTTTCTTGGGAACTAGAAGAATAGGGCTTGCAAAGGGGGATTGACTTCGTCTGATTAGTCCAGCCGATTCCATCTCGGCGAGATGTTCGCGCAAATATTGTTTTTGAATATTTGACATAGGGTACGGTTTCCGATTAACTACCTTTCCAGGGTCTTTCAGTCTAATACGAAATTCACAATTTTTCAATCGAGTTTTAGGATAACCTGAAGTAAAATATTCAGAATGCTTGCTCAAAATACTAAACAAATGGGGTTTGTTCATATCTGAAATTTCAGTTGGAACTGAACGGGGATCAAAAACATTCTCGCATTGATTGCCTACAATCAAAATATGGTTATCTTCCTTTTCTACAAACGGGAGACATTGGTCAGCATGATCTTCAATATTTAGGTTGGGAATCTTTCCCCAATTATTTTCATCAAAATTCAAAACAGATATTACAGGTTCATTATTATCATTATTTAGCTTTTCAATTTTCTTTAGCAACGATTTGGATAAATTTAAATCCACAGGTACCAAAGTACAACTATTCTTAGTAAGAGTTACAATAACATTTTGTTCTAACAAATCAGACCCTAAAATAATGGAATGAGGAATTTCAATATCCTCCACTTGATGAAAGTTAATCCTAAGGTCTAATCCATCAATAATCACATCGGTCAGGATCTGACGAGGAGACACCACCATCCCGTTGCCCAGCCCCTTTAATGAAATATTTTCAATTACTGATTTCCCTTGAAACTTGTCAATCAAGGAACGAATGATTAAACTGACCTCAGCACCAGAATCATAGTGATATGGAAAGGTACTACCTGCTTGAATTAGTTGTCCACTTGGAGTGCGTGTGCAAAGATTGACTCTGCGTTCGTTCGGCTTTTGCGCAGTAAATTGTTGCTGCTTATTGTTCTGGGCAGCTGAAGTTCGAGCAGTGTGCGACGAATTCGGCTGAGATCTGTCTCGCCGAGGGCAGTCTCGTTTGAAGTGACCAACAGCACCGCATCCATGACAAGAATTGCTACGACGCTGGGGTTGAGTGGTGGAGGGCCGCAACGAGGTGGGCGTATTCTCACCAGATCCGCCGAAATGTGATGGCATCCTAAAATGGAAATTTTGTGCAGAATTAGGTCTACGAAATGGTTGTGGTTTTACATAATAATGTGGGGTGTTATTATTAACATGATTAGATTGGGAATTTAACCCAGACCTAAATTTTGTATATAGTTGCTTATCATTTTTATCTTGTTTATCTAAAATTCTTTTAGGTGCCCTGTCTATAAGTGAGACAGTCATTTCTTTAATTAGCATTTCTCTAGTAAGAGGACTAGGTGAATATAGTAACTTTTTAAGTTTAGATTCGCTTTTAGCAAGATGTACCAAGGTTATCATAGGTAACAATTCGGACATAGACAAGTTAGATAAACGGGATTCCAAAACATTCAACATACGCGAAGCAGTACCTACTAAATTATCATGTTCGGAAGGAAACGAAGTCAACATATCAAATAAAACAGTGGCAGGAGTCTCAGTCAAGCAATACTGGATAATAAATTGTTCCCTCAAATCATTCCATGTCATTCCAGGAGTCAATATTTGTGAAAGCCAAGTGGCCGAAGAGCCCTTGCAAGCAGTAGATAACAGGGAATATAATTCGGAGCCCGTTCGCGGACTTTCCAACATCAATGCATCAATTTTAGTGATCCATGAACGTACGTCGAAATTAGGATGATCAGGGAAAACTGTGGAAGTTTTAATAGGTAAGAGTTAAATGGATTTATCTTGGTGACTAAACTTTCCACGGTTGTCATGAGATTATTATTTTGTGCTTGCAAAGCCCCCTTGTATCGCCCCAGCTATTATTTGCAACAAATCGCCTTGGATAGGTAGAGTAGGTGCCATAGAAGGGGTAGCCGGCTGCGGATCATGAACCGGAGGCCCGCTCGTATTCTCAAAAGTATTCGGTTGATCGCTAGTTTGTGACGTCATAGCCTGATCGTGACTACTCATCCAACGAGCTGAAAAGGGCGATCCGTTATAAAACATGGCAGACATAAAAAAAAAAAAACCAAAGACGCATAGGTACAAAAGTACTAAGTTCCTATGTAGGTACCTAATGGTTAAAACAATGGTTTTAAGCAACATTTAAATAGTGCATCTCCCTTAGGTAAGGCTTGCACAATATAGAATTTCTCATAATTTTGCGAATCAATCCAACAAGAAATGAACTCACCCGGAATTTCGGCTTCGTTCATGAACTGCGAGTGTTGTGGGCCGGCAGGCCAGTCCTTATACCGTGCCACAATGCGCTCGATCATCGTCTTCTCATTAGGTCTTGCATCATCCTCGCCGTCGCGCTCTTCATCGGATTCCTCACGTTCCTCACGTTCCATCCCACTTCTGATGTCAAATAGAAATGAAACGCCAATACACGAGTCTAGATATCTTTATTCACACTTGTACTGTAGGCATGGTAGAGTCAGGTGAGAACCGCGGTGGGAAGATAGCAAATACATCAGGCAGACTAACTATTTGAAATTAGAAACACTTTCAATTACGATCGTTGAAGGAATAGTATAACGACAAATTTCCCCGAAGGATGAACTCGGATAACTACAGGACACAAATCCCACTTCATGAAACTCAAGAAACAGTTCGTTAGGTTTGCAGGTACGTCACCGTCGGCAGTCATCCGGGAACAGAAGGAGCCGAGGGAGAAGGACAAGCGGCCTTCTGTATCGTCTGCAGTGTTGCCATCCTCTCGTTGGTTGGCAGCTCAGCCGTCCGAGTTCCGCTTCACTAGCGCTCCTCGCGGTAACTTGTTCCACATCAACGTCGGTTTTCGTTTTTGCCGCCTCCATTTGAATTATGCACTAGACCTAATCAGGGGCCGACATATACTTATACATATATATATTTTGAAAACTTGATACATATTCTTATAGGAAATTTTACGCTGATTCCGAATATACCACATGTTAGTATGCTGAAAAAATCATTTCGCACAACAAATCGCAAAAAACAGGCTATTTTGAAATTTTTGACTACATTTTTGAAAATTTCAACCCGAAGATGTAATCCGATCATGCTGGCCAACGAACATGAACTTTCGTTTTGTGTCCTTAACATTTTAAAATTTGTTTGAAGTTTCTAGCACAATTCTACGGACAGTTATCATCTGGAATGACACATACATACATATTGAGTCTACATTAGAAGTTGCGAAGCCATAATATATGGATGGTTACATGGTTGCAGGCTTCCAAGACTAGGGACGTTGCGATACCACCTAAGTATCGATACTCGATACGATCCGATATTTTTCTAGCAGTATCGATACCCGATATTATCGAAAGTAAAGTATCGATACTTCTCCAATATCGGCTCAAAAGTATCGATACCATCGATACTTCCGATACTTTTTTACGTGTAAAAAACAGGTGGGGGAATGCCATTTGGTTAATAATTTTTTTATTGGAATTTTCTCACACCTCACGTAATAGGTAGGCTTTGGAGGATGCATCCAGAACTCTGTCGAAAGGAACTGATGATAGGATTCTTAATTTATGTTTTAAATTAATAGATATATCACTAAGTAGATTTCCAATTTTGAATTCTCAAACTTGTCCCATTGTTGATTCCAATCTCTCTTTTTGTTGAAAATAGGAAAGTGAACTTATTTATTCAAATACTTAATTTACTAAGTTGAGTATTTCAATTTGAACCATAGTTTTCAGTTTCACATCTTCAATTCTCAATGTTTCCATGACTAGCACTAAATAGTTTCACTAATCTTTAATCAAATTTTGTTGTTATTACGTAGGTGAACGTTAGGAATTTCATTCTGGTAGGGCTGAATAATTTAGGAATTCATTTAGGGATTTTCAGAGCAGTTTCCTTTCACAGAAAACATTTTAAGGTGAGTTCTCCAGTGAGGTGTTAAATTTTGCTAGAAACAATATTTTAAATAAATTTAATTTTTTTATAAGAAAAAAATTTATTAAATTGAAGAATATTTCAAAAGGTAACACAAGATTTTGAATGAGAACAAAGTTTCATATGTTAGATGAGAATTAGCTAGACCATTGAAGGTTATTGATTTGCCTATTTCACTTCACAACATGTTATGGTTTTCAGAGTAATTATAATCATTAAAATAAATGGAATCATAAAATACATCTACATCTTACATTAAAAGGATATTAAGTTTCATGTGAGTAACTCAATGGTTTGATGAACTTAAGACGAATGTGGCAGGTGAAAACTTTCAAATTTAACAGGGAAATGAATTCATTTTAAAATAAACATTTATGAAGAAATTTTAATGATGAAAAGGAGGTACTGAGTCTGAGTTGGAGAAATATGGTTTCATTTGGAATTGTAATTAAACTGAGTAGCTTTATCACTGAGTAGTTTCCTGCCTCTATAGCAAAGGGAAGGTGGTGGAGTGGCTATGCCCCCTTTTAGGATTAAATTTAACTAAATTTGATAGGTAGGTACATAATAGAATCTGGAGAAAATTATTAGTATGTTTTACTAAAAGTGATTTATCCATAGAACATTCGAAATTAATAAGAGATTATAGTTTACTGTGAAAAACCACGAAAGGATAAATGAATCATATTTCTTGATTTGAGAAGACGTTAGTATTTTGGTGTAAATTAAATAAACACTACTAGAAACTATTATGATTTTAGTCTGACAATAGATGAGAAGCTAAATTGGATAACACATGTTGAAAAATTACAAAAAGAATTGCATATTGCACTTAGAAAATTCTATTCTCTGAGGAAAAAATGTCCCATAAATGTACTTTGAAATAAATATTTTGCGCTAGTTCAGTCCAGATTACAATATGGAATTGAATGCTGGGACACAACGGCAAACAACCATTTAAAATCCTTAACCAAAATTCAAAAAAAATTCATTCGATTAATCTTAGGAAAAAATAAAACAACACCTTCCCTTCCTCTCTTCAATAAAATAAAAATAATGCCAATAAGTAAAGATACATTAATAAAGCAGGAAAACAGAACTAAACAGGTTAAACTCCCCCAACCAAATATAGAAAAGTTCCTGAAATCATTCACGTTTATAGCCCCACGCCTGTACAATTTACTACCTTGCAAATCAAAAAAAGAAATTGACTTCAAAAATTATTAAAAAAATGATAAATGACTGGATATGGGACATAGATGAGAATAGTGGAGAAGTATCAACATTATTATAATGAATAGGGTCCTTTTATAACTAATTGATTATTATTAAGTAATTTCTGAATTTAAATTGTAATTCATCACCCTATGATATTAGTATGACATTTTAACTTGAACTTTATTATCTTCAATTATTTCAAATTAGAATTATAATGTTTACTCTTTAATTATACTGAAAAAGAAGGTAGCGAACTGAAATGATTTAACTCAAATGTGAGCTTTATTCAATCAAGAACTTCACATAGTTAATAATGAATTATGAAATAACAAGATTGGGGTAACGATGTAGTAAGGTATCTAAGGAACATAATTATGGTAAAACAAGTACAACTGGATCGAACATCATTACATTCTCCCCGCCTAGGAGAAAGTAACATAGTCCTTCAAGTATGCAGGGGGACGTCTACTTCTAATCGGACGAACGGACTCTACAGTAGTTTGCGTGGGGGCATCTTGGATTGGAGGAGCATCTTCGGTCACCAGGTTGTGATTGTTGTTGTCTCCTGGACTCGCGTCTTCTTGAAATAGGTTTCCTGGTCTTGCTGGAGATAGTTGGATCTGCATGTTAGGGCTTGGTGGAGAGGAGACGTGAACTGGGCTAGAGGTCGATGGGGGAGAAGGGCTAACACTTTTGGCGAGACTCGAATCTCCACGAGGAGCCAAATGCTTGAGGGATACAGTGTCTTCCCGACCTGATGGGTGTCGAACTAAGGCGTACTCGGGGTTTGCTTCTATTAGCTCTACTTCCTCGACTTGTGGTTCGTATTTATTTGATCGATTCTGCCTTTTGAGGAGGACAACGCCTGGCTCGCTTAGCCAGGTTGGCAAGGCACACCCATAAGTCGACCGTCGGTTATGGTAGAACATTCTCTCATGTGGAGTGCAGTTAGTGGCAGTGCACAAGAGAGATCGAATGGAATGTAGAGCCTCAGGTAAAACTTGCTCCCATTGAGTGTGTTTTAGGTTCTTACTCTTGAGTGCCAGTGAGACAGCTTTCCACACAATGTCGTTGTACTTTTCTACCTGGCCATTGGCTTGAGGATTATAGGGCGTTGAGTGACTTGTGGTGGTGCCACGGGAATGGAGGAATTTTGTGACATCATTTGACATGAAAGAAGCCCCACGATCTGAATGAACAGATGCTGGCATCCCGAATGTTGTAAAAAGCTCAGTAAGACACTTGATCACGGTAGAACTACTGATATCCTTGCAGGGAAAGCGAACGGAAATCGGGAATACTCATCAACGATCGTTAGAATGTAGGGGTGGCCTGTGGATGTAGGGAGTGGACCTTTGAAGTCAATACTGATTCGTTCGAAGGGTTGAGTGGCTTTTATCAATACCCCAGGACTTTTCCTGTAGTACCTCGGCTTTATTTCGGCACAGATGGGGCAAGTGTTTGTCATTCTACGGACTTCATCAAGTGTAAATGGAAGATTGCGACTTCGAATCCAGTGGAACATACGAGTTATGCCTGGATGACAAAGAGCATTATGCATAGAGTATAGGGATTCAGTGTTGACAGCACCACAGATTCTTGATAAAGTATCTGCAACAATATTGTCTTTTCCTGGTCTATAAATTATGTCAAAATTGAAAGCAGAGAGGTCCAGCCGCCAGCGCATTATTTTGTCATTCTTTATTCTGCTAGAATGTTTCAAACTGAATATGAATGAGAGAGCCTCTTGATCCGTCACCACAGTGAAATGTCTTCCGAGAAGAAAATGCCTCCATTTCTTCAAACACTCAACGATTGCAGAAGCCTCTTTCTCTATTGCTGAATGATTCCTCTCACTCGTAGATAATGTCCGTGAGAAAAATGCAACTGGACGATTCCTCTGAGAAAGTGTTGCTGCTATGGCAAAGTCTGAAGCATCAGTTTCAACCTGCAATGGGACACCGTCTTCAATTGTTGCAATGGCTGCTTCTGAGATATCATTTTTTAAAGCTTCAAAACATTTTAATGCTTTCGGAGAAAGAGGGAACGATTTGCATTCAACTAAAGGTCGTATTTTTACAGAGAATTTGGAAATCCACTTTGAGTAATGGGCAAACATACCCAAGACCCTCTGCAAGGATTTGGCATCAGCAGGTGGCGGGAATATGAGCAAGGATTTCATTCTATTTGGATCTGGCCTGATGGTGTGATTTGAAATGAGGTGTCCTAGGATGGTTATTGAAGTTTGAGAGTACTTACACTTAGCATCATTCAGTGTTATTCCATACTTTCTTACTGCAGCACAGAATTTTTGTAAATTTTGATCATGCTCTTCCTGAGAATTTCCACAAACAGTAACATCATCAATATAGGCATACACTCCTTGCAGATTCTCATCGTGTATGATCTTATTAATGAAGCGTTGGAAGCCTGCTACCCCATTAGTCAATCCGAAAGCAATGACACGGAATTGATAAAGGGAACCTCCAGCTTCAAATGCTGTAAATGGTCGATCAGCGGCATGTATTGGAACTTGGTGATAGGCACTCTTTAGATCAAGAGTGCTGAATTTCATCAAGAAGTGTGAATTTGTTAATGGTTTGGGAATAATCTATACACATCCGTCTTTTGTGGTTTTCATTTTCCACTACTAGAACTTGAGCACGCCATGGTGATTGACTCTCTTCAATAATACCTTCAGATAATAATCGTTCAACTTCCTGCTGAATGAATGCTGAATCTCTTGCACTGTGTCTGCGAGACTTTGTGGCAATAGGCTTGATATTGTCAGTGAGATTAGTAAAGAGGCGAACAGGTTCAATATTCACCTGCGCAACACTACATATTGAAAGGGGAGGTTTGGGCCCCCCGAAAATCATATTTACACTTGAATGGTCCTTGAATACGTCATGGCCAAGGAGAACGTCGGCACAGAGATTTGGTAAGACAGAGAGCTTCAACCTTGGATAGGAATGTTCGAGTAACTTTAAATCAGTAGTTATGTAACCCTTTATGATTGCTGAATAACTTGTTGAAGCCATGGATACTTTACTGGCCTCGGGGGTGATAGAAATTTTATGCATATTAACGAAATCCTCATTAATGTAGCTGCTGGAACTTCCAGTATCAATGAGACAGTTTGCTTTCAGCCGTTTCCCTAATATGACCTCAACGACTGCTTTACGCAACAAGCCAGGATTAGCGGCAATAAGCGTCGCTAAAGTCTCCTCATCACTATCTACTAAGGCGGATGTAGTTTTCCTCTTGTTTCTAGACTGGCAGACTACAGCAAAATGACCTTTCCTCTGACAGGATTGGCACAACGCATCTCGCGCGGGACATTCAGAGCGAGGGTGTCGAGCCTTTCCACAAAACCAACACGATTCTTGCTTTTTTGACTTATGACTGTTTGTTTTCTGCTTATTTAAAGCCATTATGCTTTGATAATCATTGTCGGAATTGCAAGAATCTTGAAGGTTTTTACAAGTGGAGGCGGAAGTGGAGGGCTGTGAGGAGTAGTACTGAGCATGTTTGCTTCCAGACTCAATAGCCCGTGCCTTGTCTATGGCTTCCTCTAAAGGAAGAGTAATGTTTTCTAAAAGACGTTTGCGTATTTCTCCGGAAGACATGCCATTTATGAAGGAATCTCTAATCATGTCATCACGATTGACATCCGCCGAAACTGCCTTGAAATTGCAGTCCTTACTTAGAATTTTGAGAGATTGAATGTATTGATCGATTGACTCGTCAGCTTGTTGCTTCCTAGTTAAGAGCTGGAACCTTGCAAAAACTTCGTTTTTGGGTTTAATATACAGACTATTCAGAGTTTCAATAGCTTTAGCATAAGAAGCACATTCGGAAATGAATTCATATATAGAGTGTGATAAAAAATTGATCAATACTTTTTTCTTCTTAACTTCGGTAATGTTAGGGTCCGATTCTTCAAGGTAGTTGTCGAATGTGACAAACCAATGGGCCCATTCTTTGCTTGCCGATGGAGCATCTGGTAATGTTTCGAAACGACGTGGTTTCAGTGCGTTTTCCATGATTTTATCTTGATTGAATAAATTGAAATGATTTAACTCAAATGTGAGCTTTATTCAATCAAGAACTTCACATAGTTAATAATGAATTATGAAATAACAAGATTGGGGTAACGATGTAGTAAGGTATCTAAGGAACATAATTATGGTAAAACAAGTACAACTGGATCGAACATCATTACACGACACACACACATACACATATATATATATATATATATATGTATATATATATATATATATATATATACTCGGCGCTTCGCGCCTCAGAGGGGGGCTTTGCCCCCCTGGACCCCCCTAATCTATACTCGGCGCTTCGCGCCTCGCCGGATCTTTTCTCTTTTCTAATGCGTAGAAAACGAGGATAATTTGCTATGCAATTCTTAGCCTGAATCAACTTAGTTTTGGAATGTAGCCAGGTACGTAAGGAGAGGGAAATTGGTAGCTTGAAATGTGAACATTTATCACATGAATCAAGCGCTTTCCAACGAGTGGCGAACGATTTTTGTGCGATGAAAACTGCGGAAGTTTCATTCCCCTAACAACGGCTGGGTTGTGCGTGAAAAACACTGAAATTGTGACACAATCTATAGCAACTGCTCAACTACTCGGTTGTACGTGAAAATCATCTTTAATTTCGTTCCGGACGTTACATAAAAAATTATTGGGGGTCGGCATAAGAATTACATAGCAATTAATATATAGTTATTTATATCATGTTAAAAGAAAATAAAAACTTTTGAAATTGATTGAAATTGGAAAAATCAAGGAAAATATCGGTGGTGTTGGTCACCAAGTATCGATACTTCCGATAATATCGGGAGAAAGTATCGATACCACGATAATATCGGATGCAAAGTATCGATACAAATATCGGTGGTATCGGAAGAGAAGTATCGATACCTCGATATATCGAAAGTATCACAACGTCCCTATCCAAGACACTACCCGTCCAATTATTCAGAAAAACTATTCACTCTTCTATTTTTGACAAAGATTATTTTCGAAATATCAAATCATTCTTTTTTCTTTTTATCTGTGAAATTCATATCAAATTAAGTTTATTATATACATAGTTCAGTAGAACAAGAACAATCAAATGCACATATATACATACATATATACATATATACGTACATACATACATACATACATATACATAAAAAAATGCGTTAAACTTCAGAATATGATTCAAAATAGCCTGAAACGGATTTCTGCATAAAATGTTTTCAAAAATTCACATTCTACAAATTTTGAGGCGAGAGCAATAGCTTAGGTTTCTTCAAAAATTCGCTAAAACATCGTCGGACGCCTTCTGATACGGTGATACGGTTGGCATTTCTGCCGTGCGGTGCGGAAAGACGCCGCCGTCATAGAAGGGGCTATTACAGACTGCGGGTGAAACTCATTGCTATTACATTAGCTGTCCCACTAATTCCCAAATGAAATTCCCAATTTCTGCATGGCATACCAATAATTTGATTCTTGCAAATGAACCAAGGGGGAATGAATAGTGGCTGAGATTCTTTTTTGAATGAAAGCTTCAGAAATGTATATTGAAATGTTTATTATATTACATTGCTTTAAAAATTAAGGACCTTGAGGGAAAAGATATTGTTAACTACCAATTGTATGGCAAAAAAAGTTCCAGTCATGCAGCATGATCGTATGAGCGAATTTTCATAAATGGTCGTATTACATTTATGTTAAATTCTGTTGAAATTTGAGCACTTTGCGGACAAATAAAAATTTTATTATACATTTTATAGCAAACTAACTTTTTTTCAGTAATATTCCAATGAACAAACGATTTTGTGGATTTTTACAAATTTTTCAAGAGTTCCTATCGATTTTTAGCTTATTTTAATGCATTTGAAGTACATTTTTCATTACTATTTTGTGCTTAAATTTTTGAATGTCCTAGTTCATGTTCGATTAATTTTTTTCGAGTAGCATTCTACTAAAAAATAGAAATTTGTTAATTTTTAGCGGTTTTTTGCCTTTTTTAGTGATTTTTTAAGTACATTTTTTGAAATTTGACCAATTTAATGTGCTCAAAAAGTGTTGTCCAACGAACTCATCCTTTCTTTTGAAATGCTTGATTTTTTGGCGAAAGAACGAAGTTTTTATCTCAATTCTATCGAGAGTTATCGTCTGGAATGGCACATAAATACATATATATATACATACATACATAAAAAAATGCGTTAAACTTCAGAATATGATTCAGAATAGCCTGAAACGGATTTCTGCATAAAAGTTTTTCAAAAACTCCATTCTACAAATCTTGAGGCGAGAGCAATAGCTTAATTTTCTTAAAAAATTCGCTAAAATGCGTTAAACTTCAGAATATGATTCAAAATAGCCTGAAACAGATTTCTGCATACAATTTTTTCAAAAAATCACATTCTATAAATTTTGAGGCGCGAGCAATAGCTTAATTTTCTTCAAAAATTCGCTAAAACATCGTCGGACGCCTTCTGATACGGTGATACGGTTCGCATTGCTGCCGTGCGGTGCGGAAAGACGCCGCCGTCGTAGAAGGGGCTATTCCAGACTGCGGGTGAACTCATTGCTATTAAATTAGCTGTCCCACTAATTCCCTAATGAAATTCCCAATTTCTGCATGGCATACCGATAATTTGATTCTTGCAAATGAACCAAGGGGGAATGAATAGTGGCTGAGATTCTTTTTTGAATGAAAGCTTCAGAAATGTATATTGAAATGTTTATTATATTTCATTGCTTTAAAAATTAAGGACTTTGAGGGAAAAGATATTGTTAGCTACCAATTGTATTGCAAAAAAAGTTCCAGTCATGCAGCATGATCGTATGAGCGAATTTTCATAAATGGTCGTATTACATTTATGTTAAATTCTATTGAAATTTGAGCACTTTGGGGACAAATAAAAAATTTATTACACATTTTATAGCAAACTAACTTTTTTTCAGTAATATTCCAATGAACAAACGATTTTGTGGATTTTTACAAATTTTTCAAGAGTTCCTATCGATTTTTAGCTTATTTTAATGCATTTGAAGTACATTTTTCATTACTATTTTGTGCTTAAATTTTTGAATGTCCTAGTTCATGTTCGATTAATTTTTTTCGAGTAGCATTCTACTAAAAAATAGAAATTTGTTAATTTTTAGCGGTTTTTTGCCTTTGTTAGTGATTTTTTAAGTACATTTTTTGAAATTTGACCAATTTAATGTGCTCAAAAAGTGTTGTCCAACGAACTCATCCTTTCTCTTGAAATGCTTGATTTTTCGGCGAAAGAACGAAGTTTTTATCTCAATTCTATCGATAGTTATCGTCTGGAATGGCACATAAATACATACATATATACATACATACATAAAAAAATGCGTTAAACTTCAGAATATGATTCAGAATAGCCTGAAACGGATTCCTGCATAAAAGTTTTCCAAAAACTCACATTCTACAAATTTTGAGGCGAGAGCAATAGCTTAATTTTCTTCAAAAGTTCGCTAAAATGCGTTAAACTTCAGAATATGATTCAAAATAGCCTGAAACGGATTTCTGCATACAATTTTTTTCAAAAATTCACATTCTACAAATTTTGAGGCGAGAGCAATAGCTTAATTTTCTTCAAAAATTCGCTAAAACATCGTCGGACGCCTTCTGATACGGTGATACGGTTCGCATTGCTGCCGTGCGGTGCGGAAAGACGCCGCCGTCGTAGAAGGGGCTATTCCAGACTGCGGGTGAACTCATTGCTATTACATTAGCTGTCCCACTAATTCCCTAATGAAATTCCCAATTTCTGCATGGCATACCGATAATTTGATTCTTGCAAATGAACCAAGGAGGAATGAATAGTGGCTGAGATTCTTTTTTGAATGAAAGCTTCAGAAATGTATATTGAAATGTTTATTATATTTCATTGCTTTAAAAATTAAGGACTTTGAGGGAAAAGATATTGTCAGCTACCAATTGTATGGCAAAAAAAGTTCCAGTCATGCAGCATGATCGTATGAGCGAATTTTCATAAATGGTCGTATTACATTTATGTTAAATTCTGTTGAAATTTGAGCACTTTGGGGACAAATAAAAAATGTATTAAACATTTTATAGCAAACTAACTTTTTTTCAGTAATACTCCAATGAACAAACGATTTTGTGGATTTTTACAATTTTTTCAAGAGTTCCTATCGATTTTTAGCTTATTTTAATGAATTTGAAGTACATTTTTCAGTACTATTTTGTGCTTAAATTTTTGAATGTCCTAGTTCATGTTCGATTAATTTTTTTCGAGTAGCATTCTGCTAAAAAATAGAAATTTGTTAATTTTTAGCGGTTTTTTGCCTTTTTTTAGTGATTTTTTAAGTACATTTTTTGAAATTTGACCAACCTAATGTCCTCAAAAAGTGTTGTTCAACGAACTCATCCTTTCTTTTGAAATGCTTGATTTTTTGGTGAAAGAACGAAGTTTTTATCTCAATTCTATCGAGAGTTATCGTCTGGAATGACACATACATACATACATAAAAAAATGCGTTAAACTTCAGAATATGATTCAGAATAGCCTAAAATGGATTTCTGCATACAATTTTTTCAAAAACTCACATCCTACAAATTTTGAGGCGAGAGCAATAGCTTAATTTTCTTCAAAAATTCGCTAGAATGCGTTAAACTTCAGAATATGATTCAAAATAGCCTGAAACGGATTTCTGCATACAATTTTTTCTAAAATACACATACTACAAATTTTGAGGCGAGAGCAATAGCTTAATTTTCTTAAAAAATTCGCTAAAACATCGTCGGACGCCTTCTGATACGGTGATACGGTTGGCATTTCTGCCGTGCGGTGCGAGAAGACGCCGCCGTCATAGAAGGGGCTATTCCAGACTGCGGGTGAAACTCATTGCTATTACGAGTACATTAGCTGTCCCACTAATTCCCAAATGAAATTCCCAATTTCTGCATGGCATACCGATAATTTGATTCTTGCAAATGAACCAAGGGGGAATGAATAGTGGCTGAGATTCTTTTTTGAATGAAAGCTTCAGAAATGTTTATTGAAATGTTTATTATTACATTGCTTTAAGAATAATGACTTTGAGGGAAAGGATATTGTTAACTACCAATTGTATGGCAAAAAAAGTTCCAGTCATGCAGCATGATCGTATGAGCGAATTTTCATAAATGGTCGTATTACATTTATGTTAAATTCTGTTGAAATTTGAGCACTTTGGGGACAAATAAAATTTGTATTATACATTTTATAGCAAACTAACTTTTTTTCAGTAATATTCCAATGAACAAACGATTTTGTGGATTTTTACAAATTTTTCAAGAGTTCCTATCGATTTTTAGCTTATTTTAATGCATTTGAAGTACATTTTTCATTACTATTTTGTGCTTAAATTTTTGAATGTCCTAGTTCATGTTCGATTAATTTTTTTCCAGTAGCATTCTGCTAAGAAATAGAAATTTGTTAATTTTTAGCGGTTTTTTTGTCTTTTTAGTGATTTTTTAAGTACGTTTTTTGAAATTTGATCAATTTAATGTGCTCAAAAAGTGTTGTCCAACGATCTCATCCTTTCTTTTGAAATGCTTGATTTTTTGGCGAAAGAACGAAGTTTTTATCTCAATTCTATCGAGAGTTATCGTCTGGAATGGCACATAAATACATATATATATACATACATACATAAAAAAATGCGTTAAACTTCAGAATATGATTCAGAATAGCCTGAAACGGATTTCTGCATAAAAGTTTTTCAAAAACTCACATTCTACAAATTTTGAGGCGAGAGCAATAGCTTAATTTTCTTCAAAAATTCGCTAAAATGCGTTAAACTTCAGAATATGATTCAAAATAGCCTGAAACAGATTTCTGCATACAATTTTTTCAAAAATTCACATTCTATAAATTTTGAGGCGCGAGCAATAGCTTAATTTTCTTCAAAAATTCGCTAAAACATCGTCGGACGCCTTCTGATACGGTGATACGGTTCGCATTGCTGCCGTGCGGTGCGGAAAGACGCCGCCGTCGTAGAAGGGGCTATTCCAGACTGCGGGTGAACTCATTGCTATTACATTAGCTGTCCCACTAATTCCCTAATGAAATTCCCAATTTCTGCATGGCATACCGATAATTTGATTCTTGCAAATGAACCAAGGGGAATGAATAGTGGCTGAGATTCTTTTTTGAATGAAAGCTTCAGAAATGTATATTGAAATGTTTATTATATTTCATTGCTTTAACCTGATAGCTACCGAGCGATCGCGCGCCCGCCTCCCGCTGCAGCCCAAGACACTGTGGTGCCGTCTCACCCTCCAGCCCAAGCTTTTTCAGCCTTTTCCCGACGATTTCGCGCTTTGTTCACCCCTCTATTTTCGCCAATCCCGTCATACTTCATGTTACATTTAGACAAGCAAAGTGTTCACTTAATGTTTTTCTTTGAAATACAAGTTTTTTCCCGTTTTTTTTTCTTTGTGTGGATTAAGTTTCATCATAACTCATAACCAAACAATGTTTCGCTGGTTACATTGTCTTTTTTGTGTATATATTTCTATTTTCAACATCTGAATATAGTCATTAAGGTTACGATTCAGCTTATGAATAAGCGGAATGCACTATAGTTGTTTATTGTTTTGCAAAGGAGAATGTGTGTTTCCCATCCCCCTTTCTCATTTCTTTCTGATTTTTACTTTCTGATCTTTCTGCGATCTTCCGAGTGACACTAAAACTAACAAGGCCGATTATGACGTCAGCGATGTCTCTCGGATACCCAAGTAAACACTATCTAAATAATAAGTTCATTAGCCTCGCAGATAGATGGCAGAGGAGTTCAGATCGCGTGATGGTGCGGCTCGCGCGTAAACACGGCCATGGGACCAGGGGCTGTATCGGAGTTTTGCGCTTAAACACGGGCCTGGGAGGACGGCGACGCTGTTGTTTTGCGCTTAAACACGGCCGTGGGAGCGATCAGGTTAAAAACAATATTCCAATGAACAAACGATTTTGTGGATTTTTACAATTTTTTTCAAGAGTTCCTATCGATTTTTAGCTTATTTTAATGAAATTTAAGTACATTTCTCAGTACTATTTTGTGCTTAAATTTTTGAATGTCCTAGTTCATGTTCGATTAATTTTTTTCGAGTAGCATTCTGCTAAAAAATAGAAATTTGTTAATTTTTAGCGGTTTTTTGCCTTTTTTAGTGATTTTTTAAGTACATTTTTCGAAATTTGACCAACCTAATGTGCTCAAAAAGTGTTGTTCAACGAACTCATCCTTTCTTTTGAAATGCTTGATTTTTTGGCGAAAGAACGAAGTTTTTATCTCAATTCTATCGAGAGTTATCGTCTGGAATGACACATACATACATACATACATACATACATACATACATACATATATACATACATATATACATACATATATACATACATATATACATACATATATACATACATACATTAAAAAAATGCGTTAAACTTCAGAATATGATTCAGAATAGCGTGAAACGGATTTCTGCATAAAATGTTTTCAGAAATTCACATTCTACAAATTTTGAGGCGAGAGCAATAGCTTAATTTTCTTCAAAAATTCGCTAAAATGCGTTAAACTTCAGAATATGATTCAAAATAGCCTGAAACGGATTTCTGCATACAATTTTTTCAAAAATTCACATTCTACAAATTTTGAGGCTAGAGCATTAGCTTAATTTTCTTCAAAAATTCGCTAAAACATCGACGGACGCCTTCTGATACGGTGATACGGTTGGCATTTCTGCCGTGCGGTGCGAGAAGACGCCGCCGTCATAGAAGGGCTATTCCAGACTGCCGGTGAAACTCATTGCTATTACATTAGCTGTCCCACTAATTCCCAAATGAAATTCCCAATATCTGCATGGCATACTGATAATTTGATTCTTGCAAATGAACCAAGGGGGAATGAATAGTGGCTGAGATTCTTTTTTGAATGAAAGCTTCAGAAATGTATATTGAAATGTTTATTATATTACATTGCTTTAAAAATAATGACTTTGAGGGAAAAGATATTGTTAACTACCAATTGTATGGCAAAAAAAGTTCCAGTCATGCAGCATGATCGTATGAGCGAATTTTCATAAATGGTCGTATTACATTTATGTTAAATTCTGTTGAAATTTGAGCACTTTGCGGACAAATAAAAATTTTATCATACATTTTATAGCAAACTAACTTTTTTTCAGTAATATTCCAATGAACAAACGATTTTGTGGATTTTTAAAAATTTTTCAAGAGTTCCTATCGATTTTTAGCTTATTTTAATGCATTTGAAGTACATTTTTCATTACTATTTTGTGCTTAAATTTTTGAATGTCCTAGTTCATGTTCGATTAATTTATTTAGAGTAGCATTCTACTAAAAAATAGAAATTTGTTAATTTTTAGCGGTTTTTTGCCTTTTTTAGTGATTTTTTAAGTACATTTTTTGGAATTTGACCAACTTAATGTGCTCAAAAAGTGTTGTCCAACGAATTCATCCTTTCTTTTGAAATGCTTGATTTTTTTGGCGAAAGAACAAAGTTTTTATCTCAATTCTATCGAGAGTTATCGTCTGGAATGGCACATAAATACACATATATATACATACATACATAAAAAAAAATGCGTTAAACTTCAGAATATGATTCAGAATAGCCTGAAACGGATTTCTGCATAATATATTTTCAAAAATTCACATTCTACAATATTTGAGGCGAGACCAATAGCTTAATTTTCTTATAAAATTCGCTAAAATGCGTTAAACTTCAGAATATGATTCAAAATAGCCTGAAACAGATTTCTGCATACAATTTTTTCAAAAATTCACATTCTACAAATTTTGAGGCGAGAGCAATAGCTTAATTTTCTTCAAAAATTCGCTAAAACATCGTCGGACGCCTTCTGATACGGTGATACGGTTCGCATTGCTGCCGTGCGGTGCGGAAAGACGCCGCCGTCGTAGAAGGGGCTATTCCAGACTGCAGGTGAACTCATTGCTATTACATTAGCTGTCCCACTAATTCCCTAATGAAATTCCCAATTTCTGCATGGCATACCGATAATTTGATTCTTGCAAATGAACCAAGGGGGAATGAATAGTGGCTGAGATTCTTTTTTGAATGAAAGCTTCAGAAATGTATATTGAAATGTTTATTATATTTCATTGCTTTAAAAATTAAGGACTTTGAGGGAAAAGATATTGTCAGCTACCAATTGTATGGCAAAAAAAGTTCCAGTCATGCAGCATGATCGTATGAGCGAATTTTCATAAATGGTCGTATTACATTTATGTTAAATTCTGTTGAAATTTGAGCACTTTGGGGACAAATAAAAAATGTATTAAATATTTTATAGCAAACTAACTTTTTTTCAGTAATATTCCAATGAACTAACGGTTTTGTGGATTTTTACAAATTTTTCAAGAGTTCCTATCGATTTTTAGCTTATTTTAATGAAATTTAAGTACATTTTTCAGTACTATTTTGTGCTTAAATTTTTGAATGTCCTAGTTCATGTTCGATTAATTTTTTTCGAGTAGCATTCTGCTAAAAAATAGAAATTTGTTAACTTTTAGCGGTTTTTTGCCTTTTTTAGTGATTTTTTAAGTACATTTTTCGAAATTTGACCAACCTAATGTCCTCAAAAAGTGTTGTTCAACGAACTCATCCTTTCTTTTGAAATGCTTGATTTTTTGGCGAAAGAACGAAGTTATTATCTCAATTCTATCGAGAGTTATCGTCTGGAATGACACATACATACATACATATATACATACATACATTAAAAAATGCGTTAAACTTCAGAATATGAATCAGAATAGCCTGAAACGGATTTCTGCATAAAAGTTTTTCAAAAACTTACATTCTACAAATTTTGAGGCGAGAGCAATAGCTCAATTTTCTTCAAAAATTCGCTAAAATGCGTTGAACTTCAGAATATGATTCAAAATAGCCTGAAACGGATTTCTGCATACAATTTTTTCAAAAATTCACATTCTACAAATTTTGAGGCGAGAGCAATAGCTTAATTTTCTTCAAAAATTCGCCAAAACATCGTCGGACGCCTTCTAATACGGTGATACGGTTGGCATTTCTGCCGTGCGGTGCGAGAAGACGCCGCCGTCATAGAAGGGGCTATTCCAGACTGCGGGTGAAACTCATTGCTATTACATTAGCTGTCCCACTAATTCCCAAATGAAAATCCCAATTTCCGCTTGGCATACCGATAATTTGATTCTTGCAAATGAACCAAGGGGGAATGAATAGTGGCTGAGATTCTTTTTTGAATGAAAGCTTCAGAAATGTATATTGAAATGTTTATTATATTACATTGCTTTAAAAATAATGACTTTGAGGGACAAGATATTGTTAACTACCAATTGTATGGCAAAAAAAGTTCCAGTCATGCAGCATGATCGTATGAGCGAATTTTCATAAATGGTCGTATTACATTTATGTTAAATTCTGTTGAAATTTGAGCACTTTGGGGACAAATAAAAATTGTATTATACATTTTATAGCAAACTAACTTTTTTTCAGTAATATTCCAATGAACAAACGATTTTCTGGATTTTTACAAATTTTTCAAGAGTTCCTATCGATTTTTAGCTTATTTTAATGAATTTGAAGTACATTTTTCAGTACTATTTTGTGCTTAAATTTTTGAATGTCCTTGTTCATGTTCGATTAATTTTTTTCGAGTAGCATTCTACTAAAAAATAGAAATTTGTTAATTTTTAGCGGTTTTTTGCCTTTTTTAGTGATTTTTTTAAGTACATTTTTTGAAATTTGACCAATTTAATGTGCTCAAAAAGTGTTGTCCAACGATCTCATCCTTTCTTTTGAAATGCTTGATTTTTTGGCGAAAGAACGAAGTTTTTATCTCAATTCTATCGAGAGTTATCGTCTGGAATGGCACATAAATACATATATATATACATACATACATAAAAAAATGCGTTAAACTTCAGAATATGATTCAGAATAGCCTGAAACGGATTTCTGCATAAAAGTTTTTCAAAAACTCACATTCTACAAATCTTGAGGCGAGAGCAATAGCTTAATTTTCTTAAAAAATTCGCTAAAATGCGTTAAACTTCAGAATATGATTCAAAATAGCCTGAAACAGATTTCTGCATACAATTTTTTCAAAAATTCACATTCTACAAATTTTGAGGCGAGAGCAATAGCTTAATTTTCTTCAAAAATTCGCTAAAACATCGTCGGACGCCTTCTGATACGGTGATACGGTTCGCATTGCTGCCGTGCGGTGCGGAAAGACGCCGCCGTCGTAGACGGGGCTATTCAAGACTGCGGGTGAACTCATTGCTATTACATTAGCTGTCCCACTAATTCCCTAATGAAATTCCCAATTTCTGCATGGCATACCGATAATTTGATTCTTGCAAATGAACCAAGGGGGAATGAATAGTGGCTGAGATTCTTTTTTGAATGAAAGCTTCAGAAATGTATATTGAAATGTTTATTATATTTCATTGCTTTAACCTGATAGCTACCGAGCGATCGCGCGCCCGCCTCCCGCTGCAGCCCAAGACACTGTGGTGCCGTCTCACCCTCCAGCCCAAGCTTTTTCAGCCTTTTCCCGACGATTTCGCGCTGCGTTCACCCCTCTATTTTCGCCAATCCCGTCATACTTCATGTTACATTTAGACAAGCAAAGTGTTCACTTAATATTTTTCTTTGAAATACAAGTTTTTTCCCGTTTTTTTTTCTTCCGAGTGACACTAAAAAATTCTAACAAGGCCGATTATGACGTCAGCGATGTCTCTCGGATACCCAAGTAAAACACTATCTAAAAAATAAGTTCATTAGCCTCGCAGATAGATGGCAGAGGAGTTCAGATCGCGTGATGGTGCGGCTCGCGCGTAAACACGGCCATGGGACCAGGGGCTGTATCGGAGTTTTGCGCTTAAACACGGGCCTGGGAGGACGGCGACGCTGTTGTTTAGCGCTTAAAATGTACGGCCGTGGGAGCGATCAGGTTAAAAATTAAGGACTTTGAGGGAAAAGATATTGTTAGCTACCAATAGTATGGCAAAAAAAGTTCCAGTCATGCAGCATGATCGTATGAGCGAATTTTCATAAATGGTCGTATTACATTTATGTTAAATTCTGTTGAAATTTGAGCACTTTGGGGACAGATAAAAAATTTATTAACATTTTATAGCAAACTAACTTTTTTTCAGTAATATTCCAATGAACAAACGATTTTGTGGATTTTTACAATTTTTTCAAGAGTTCCTATCGATTTTTAGCTTATTTTAATGAATTTTAAGTACATTTCTCAGTACTATTTTGTGCTTAAATTTTTGAATGTCCTAGTTCATGTTCGATTAATTTTTTTCGAGTAGCATTCTGCTAAAAAATAGAAATTTGTTAATTTTTAGCGGTTTTTTGCCTTTTTCAGTGATTTTTTAAGTACATTTTTCGAAATTTGACCAAGTTAATGTGCTCAAAAATTGTTGTCCGACGAACTCATCCTTTCTTTTGAAATGCTTGATTTTTTGGCGAAAGAACGAAGTTTTTATCTCAATTCTATCGAGAGTTATCGTCTGGAATGACACATACATACATACATACATACATACATATATACATACATATATACATACATATATACATACATATATACATACATATATACATACATACATTAAAAAAATGCGTTAAACTTCAGAATATGATTCAGAATAGCGTGAAACGGATTTCTGCATAAAATGTTTTCAAAAATTCACATTCTACAAATTTTGAGGCGAGAGCAATAGCTTAATTTTCTTCAAAAATTCGCTAAAATGCGTTAAACTTCAGAATATGATTCAAAATAGCCTGAAACGGATTTCTGCATACAATTTTTTCAAAAATTCACATTCTACAAATTTTGAGGCTAGAGCATTAGCTTAATTTTCTTCAAAAATTCGCTAAAACATCGTCGGACGCCTTCTGATACGGTGATACGGTTGGCATTTCTGCCGTGCGGTGCGGGAAGACGCCGCCGTCATAGAAGGGGCTATTCCAGACTGCGGGTGAAACTCATTGCTATTACATTAGCTGTCCCACTAATTCCCAAATGAAATTCCCAATATCTGCATGGCATACTGATAATTTGATTCTTGCAAATGAACCAAGGGGGAATGAATAGTGGCTGAGATTCTTTTTTGAATGAAAGCTTCAGAAATGTATATTGAAATGTTTATTATATTACATTGCTTTAAAAATTAAGGACTTTGAGGGAAAAGATATTGTTAACTACCAATTGTATGGCAAAAAAAGTTCCAGTCATGCAGCATGATCGTATGGGCGAATTTTCATAAATGGTCGTATTACATTTATGTTAAACTCTATAGAAATTTGAGCACTTTGGGGACAAATCAAAATTTTATTCTACATTTTATAGTAAACTAACTTTTTTTCAGTAATATTCCAATGAACAAACGATTTTGTGGATTTTTACGATTTTTCAAGAGTTTCTATCGATTTTTAGCTTATTTTAATCAAATTTGAGTACATTTTTCAGTACTATTTTGTGCTTAAATTTTTGAATGTCCTAGTTCATGTTCGATTAATTTTTTTTGAGTAGCATTGTGCTAAAAAATAGAAATTTGTTAATTTTTAGCGGTTTTTTGCCTTTTTTAGTGATTTTTTAAGTACGTTTTTTGAAATTTGACCAATTTAATGTGCTCAAAAAGTGTTGTCCAACGAACTCATCCTTTCTTTTGAAATGCTTGATTTTTTGGCGAAAGAACGAAGTTTTTATCTCAATTCTATCGAGAGTTATCGTCTGGAATGGCACATAAATACATACATATATACATACATACATATATAAATATGCGTTAAACTTCAGAATATGATTCAGAATAGCCTGAAACGGATTTCTGCATAAATGTTTTTCAAAAACTCTCATTCTACAAATCTTGAGGCGAGAGCAATAGCTTAATTTTCTTAAAAAATTCGCTAAAATGCGTTAAACTTCAGAATATGATTCAAAATAGCCTGAAACAGATTTCTGCATACAATTTTTTCAAAAATTCACATTCTACAAATTTTGAGGCGAGAGCAATAGCTTAATTTTCTTCAAAAATTCGCCAAAACATTGTCGGACGCCTTCTGATACGGTGATACGGTTGGCATCTCTGACGTGCGGTTCGGAAAGACGCCGCCGTCGTAGAAGGGGCTATTCCAGACTGCGGGTGAACTCATTGCTATTACATTAGCTGTCCCACTAATTCCCTAATGAAATTCCCAATTTCTGCATGGCATACCGATAATTTGATTCTTGCAAATGAACCAAGGGGGAATGAATAGTGGCTGAGATTTTTTTTTGAATGAAAGCTTCAGGAATGTATATTGAAATGTTTATTATATTTCATTGCTTTAAAAATTAAGGACTTTGAGGGAAAAGATATTGTTAGCTACCAATTGTATTGCAAAAAAAGTTCCAGTCATGCAGCATGATCGTATGAGCGAATTTTCATAAATGGTCGTATTACATTTATGTTAAATTCTGTTGAAATTTGAGCACTTTGGGGACAAATAAAAAATGTATTACACATTTTATAGCAAACTAACTTTTTTTCAGTAATATTCCAATGAACAAACGATTTTGTGGATTTTTACAATTTTTTCAAGAGTTCCTATCGATTTTTAGCTTATTTTAATGAAATTTAAGTACATTTCTCAGTACTATTTTGTGCTTAAATTTTTGAATGTCCTAGTTCATGTTCGATTAATTTTTTTCGAGTAGCATTCTGCTAAAAAATAGAAATTTGTTAATTTTTAGCGGTTTTTTTCCCTTTTTTAGTGATTTTTTAAGTACATTTTTCGAAATTTGACCAACCTAATGTGCTCAAAAAGTGTTGTTCAACGAACTCATCCTTTCTTTTGAAATGCTTGATTTTTTGGCGAAAGAACGAAGTTTTTATCTCAATTCTATCGAGAGTTATCGTCTGGAATGACACATACATACATACATATATACATACATACATAAAAAAATGCGTTAAACTTCAGAATATGATTCAGAATAGCCTGAAACGGATTTCTGCATAAAAGTTTTTCAAAAACTCACATTCTACAAATCTTGAGGCGAGAGCAATAGCTTAATTTTCTTCAAAAATTCGCTAGAATGCGTTAAACTTCAGAATATGATTCAAAATAGCCTGAAACGGATTTCTGCATACAATTTTTTCTAAAATACACATACTACAAATTTTGAGGCGAGAGCAATAGCTTAATTTTCTTAAAAAATTCGCTAAAACATCGTCGAACGCCTTCTGATACGGTGATACGGTTGGCATTTCGGCCGTGCAGTGTGGGAAGACGCCGCCGTCATAGAAGGGGCTATTCCAGACTGCGGGTGAAACTCATTGCTATTACATTAGCTGTCCCACTAATTCCCAAATGAAATTCCCAATTTCTGCATGGCATACCGATAATTTGATTCTTGCAAATGAACCAAGGGGGAATGAATAGTGGCTGAGATTCTTTTTTGAATGAAAGCTTCAGAAATGTTTATTGAAATGTTTATTATTACATTGCTTTAAGAATAATGACTTTGAGGGAAAAGATATTGTTAACTACCAATTGTATGGCAAAAAAAGTTCCAGTCATGCAGCATGATCGTATGAGCGAATTTTCATAAATGGTCGTATTACATTTATGTTAAATTCTGTTGAAATTTGAGCACTTTGGGGACAAATAAAAATTGTATTATACATTTTATAGCAAACTAACTTTTTTTCAGTAATATTCCAATGAACAAACGATTTTCTGGATTTTTACAAATTTTTCAAGAGTTCCTATCGATTTTTAGCTTATTTTAATGAATTTGAAGTACATTTCTCAGTACTATTTTGTGCTTAAATTTTTGAATGTCCTAGTTCATGTTCGATTAATTTTTTTCGAGTAGCATTCTGCTAAAAAATAGAAATTTGTTAATTTTTAGCGGTTTTTTTTGCCTTTTTTAGTGATTTTTTAAGTACATTTTTCGAAATTTGACCAACCTAATGTGCTCAAAAAGTGTTGTCCAACGAACTCATCCTTTCTTTTGAAATGCTTGATTTTTTGGCGAAAGAACGAAGTTTTTATCTCAATTCTATCGAGAGTTATCGTCTGGAATGACACATACATACATACATACATACATACATATATACATACATATATACATACATATATACATACATATATACATACATATATACATACATATATACATACATACATTAAAAAAATGCGTTAAACTTCAGAATATGATTCAGAATAGCGTGAAACGGATTTCTGCATAAAATGTTTTCAAAAATTCACATTCTACAAATTTTGAGGCGAGAGCAATAGCTTAATTTTCTTCAAAAATTCGCTAAAATGCGTTAAACTTCAGAATATGATTCAAAATAGCCTGAAACGGATTTCTGCATACAATTTTTTCAAAAATTCACATTCTACAAATTTTGAGGCTAGAGCATTAGCTTAATTTTCTTCAAAAATTCGCTAAAACATCGTCGGACGCCTTCTGATACGGTGATACGGTTGGCATTTCTGCCGTGCGGTGCGGGAAGACGCCGCCGTCATAGAAGGGGCTATTCCAGACTGCGGGTGAAACTCATTGCTATTACATTAGCTGTCCCACTAATTCCCAAATGAAATTCCCAATATCTGCATGGCATACTGATAATTTGATTCTTGCAAATGAACCAAGGGGGAATGAATAGTGGCTGAGATTCTTTTTTGAATGAAAGCTTCAGAAATGTATATTGAAATGTTTATTATATTACATTGCTTTAAAAATAATGACTTTGAGGGAAAAGATATTGTTAACTACCAATTGTATGGCAAAAAAAGTTCCAGTCATGCAGCATGATCGTATGAGCGAATTTTCATAAATGGTCGTATTACATTTATGTTAAATTCTGTTGAAATTTGAGCACTTTGCGGACAAATAAAAATTGTATCATACATTTTATAGCAAACTAACTTTTTTTCAGTAATATTCCAATGAACAAACGATTTTGTGGATTTTTAAAAATTTTTCAAGAGTTCCTATCGATTTCTAGCTTATTTTAATGTATTTGAAGTACATTTTTCAGTACTATTTTGTGCTTAAATTTTTGAATGTCCTTGTTCATGTTCGATTAATTTTTTTCGAGTAGCATTCTACTAAAAAATAGAAATTTGTTAATTTTTAGCGGTTTTTTGCCTTTGTTAGTGATTTTTTAAGTACATTTTTTGAAATTTGACCAATTTAATGTGCTCAAAAAGTGTTGTCCAACGAACTCATCCTTTCTTTTGAAATGCTTGATTTTTTGGCGAAAGAACGAAGTTTTTATCTCAATTCTATCGAGAGTTATCGTCTGGAATGGCACATAAATACATATATATATACATACATACATAAAAAAATGCGTTAAACTTCAGAATATGATTCAGAATAGCCTGAAACGGATTTCTGCATAAAAGTTTTTCAAAAACTCACATTCTACAAATCTTGAGGCGAGAGCAATAGCTTAATTTTCTTAAAAAATTCGCTAAAATGCGTTAAACTTCAGAATATGATTCAAAATAGCCTGAAACAGATTTCTGCATACAATTTTTTCAAAAATTCACATTCTACAAATTTTGAGGCGAGAGCAATAGCTTAATTTTCTTCAAAAATTCGCTAAAACATCGTCGGACGCCTTCTGATACGGTGATACGGTTCGCATTGCTGCCGTGCGGTGCGGAAAGACGCCGCCGTCGTAGAAGGGGCTATTCCAGACTGCGGGTGAACTCATTGCTATTACATTAGCTGTCCCACTAATTCCCTAATGAAATTCCCAATTTCTGCATGGCATACCGATAATTTGATTCTTGCAAATGAACCAAGGGGGAATGAATAGTGGCTGAGATTCTTTTTTGAATGAAAGCTTCAGAAATGTATATTGAAATGTTTATTATATTTCATTGCTTTAAAAATTAAGGACTTTGAGGGAAAAGATATTGTTAGCTACCAATTGTATTGCAAAAAAAGTTCCAGTCATGCAGCATGATCGTATGAGCGAATTTTCATAAATGGTCGTATTACATTTATGTTAAATTCTGTTGAAATTTGAGCACTTTGGGGACAAATAAAAAATGTATTACACATTTTATAGCAAACTAACTTTTTTCAGTAATATTCCAATGAACAAACGATTTTGTGGATTTTTACAATTTTTTCAAGAGTTCCTATCGATTTTTAGCTTATTTTAATGAAATTAAAGTACATTTTTCAGTACTATTTTGTGCTTAAATTTTTGAATGCCCTAGTTTATGTTCGATTGATTTTTTTCGAGTAGCATTCTGCTAAAAAATAGAAATTTGTTAATTTTTAGCGGTTTTTTGCCTTTTTTAGTGATTTTTTAAGTACATTTTTCGAAATTTGACCAACCTAATGTGCTCAAAAATTGTTGTTCAACGAACTCATCCTTTCTTTAGAAATGCATGATTTTTTGGCGAAAGAACGAAGTTTTTATCTCAATTCTATCGTGAGTTATCGTCTGGAATGACACATACATACATATATATATATATATATACATAAAAAAATGCGTTAAACTTCAGAATATGAATCAGAATAGCCTGAAACGGATTTCTGCATAAATGTTTTTCAAAAACTTACATTCTACAAATCTTGAGGCGAGAGCAATAGCTTAATTTTCTTCAAAAATTCGCTAGAATGCGTTAAACTTCAGAATATGATTCAAAATAGCCTGAAACGGATTTCTGCATACAATTTTTTCTAAAATACACATACTACAAATTTTGAGGCGAGAGCAATAGCTTAATTTTCTTCAAAAATTCGCTAAAACATCGTCGGACGCCTTCTGATACGGTGATACGGTTGGCATTTCTGCCGTGCGGTGCGGGAAGACGCCGCCGTCATAGAAGGGGCTATTCCAGACTGCGGGTGAAACTCATTGCTATTACATTAGCTGTCCCACTAATTCCCAAATGAAATTCCCAAATGAAATTCCCAATTTCTGCATGGCATACCGATAATTTGATTCTTGCAAATGAACCAAGGGGGAATGAATAGTGGCTGAGATTCTTTTTTGAATGAAAGCTTCAGAAATGTTTATTGAAATGTTTATTATTACATTGCTTTAAGAATAATGACTTTGAGGGAAAGGATATTGTTAACTACCAATTGTATGGCAAAAAAAGTTCCAGTCATGCAGCATGATCGTATGAGCGAATTTTCATAAATGGTCGTATTACATTTATGTTAAATTCTGTTGAAATTTGAGCACTTTGGGGACAAATAAAAATTTTATTATACATTTTATAGCAAACTAACTTTTTTTCAGTAATATTCCAATGAACAAACGATTTTGTGGATTTATACAAATTTTTCAAGAGTTCCTATCGATTTCTAGCTTATTTTAATGCATTTGAAGTACATTTTTCATTACTATTTTGTGCTTAAATTTTTGAATGTCCTAGTTCATGTTCGATTAATTTTTTTCGAGTAGCATTCTGCTAAAAAAGAAATTTGTTAATTTTTAGCGGTTTTTTGCCTTCTTTAGTGATTTTTTAAGTACATTTTTTGGAATTTGACCAACATAATGTGCTCAAAAAGTGTTGTCCAACGAATTCATTCTTTCTATTGAAATGCTTGATTTTTTGGCGAAAGAACGAAGTTTTTATCTCAATTCTATCGAGAGTTATCGTCTGGAATGGCACATAAATACATATATATATACATACATACATAAAAAAATGCGTTAAACTTCAGAATATGATTCAGAATAGCCTGAAACGGATTTCTGCATAAAAGTTTTTCAAAAACTCACATTCTACAAATCTTGAGGCGAGAGCAATAGCTTAATTTTCTTAAAAAATTCGCTAAAATGCGTTAAACTTCAGAATATGATTCAAAATAGCCTGAAACGGATTTCTGCATAGAACTTTTTCAAAAATTCACATTCTAAAAATTTTGAGGCGAGAGCAATAGCTTAATTTTCTTCAAAAATTCGCCAAAACATTGTCGGACGCCTTCTGATACGGTGATACGGTTGGCATCTCTGACGTGCGGTTCGGAAAGACGCCGCCGTCGTAGAAGGGGCTATTCCAGACTGCGGGTGAACTCATTGCTATTACATTAGCTGTCCCACTAATTCCCAAATGAAATTCCCAATTTCTGCATGGCATACCGATAATTTGATTCTTGCAAATGAACCAAGGGGGAATGAATAGTGGCTGAGATTTTTTTTTGAATGAAAGCTTCAGGAATGTATATTGAAATGTTTATTATATTTCATTGCTTTAAAAATTAAGGACTTTGAGGGAAAAGATATTGTTAACTACCAATTGTATGGCAAAAAAAGTTCCAGTCATGCAGCATGATCGTATGAGCGAATTTTCATAAATGGTCGTATTACATTTATGTTAAATTCTGTTGAAATTTGAGCACTTTGGGGACAAATAAAAATTGTATTATACATTTTATAGCAAACTAACTTTTTTTCAGTAATATTCCAATGAACAAACGATTTTCTGGATTTTTACAAATTTTTCAAGAGTTCCTATCGATTTTTAGCTTATTTTAATGAATTTGAAGTACATTTTTCAGTACTATTTTGTGCTTAAATTTTTGAATGTCCTTGTTCATGTTCGATTAATTTTTTTCGAGTAGCATTCTGCTAAAAAATAGAAATTTGTTAATTTTTAGCGGTTTTTTGCCTTTTTTAGTGATTTTTTAAGTACATTTTTTGGAATTTGACCAACATAATGTGCTCAAAAAGTGTTGTCCAACGAATTCATTCTTTCTATTGAAATGCTTGATTTTTTGGCGAAAGAACGAAGTTTTTATCTCAATTCTATCGAGAGTTATCGTCTGGAATGGCACATAAATACATATATATATACATACATACATAAAAAAATGCGTTAAACTTCAGAATATGATTCAGAATAGCCTGAAACGGATTTCTGCATAAAATGTTTTCAAAAACTCACATTCTACAAATTTTGAGGCGAGAGCAATAGCTTAATTTTCTTCAAAAATTCGCCAAAACATTGTCGGACGCCTTCTGATACGGTGATACGGTTGGCATCTCTGACGTGCGGTTCGGAAAGACGCCGCCGTCGTAGAAGGGGCTATTCCAGACTGCGGGTGAACTCATTGCTATTACATTAGCTGTCCCACTAATTCCCAAATGAAATTCCCAATTTCTGCATGGCATACCGATAATTTGATTCTTGCAAATGAACCAAGGGGGAATGAATAGTGGCTGAGATTCTTTTTTGAATGAAAGCTTCAGAAATGTATATTGAAATGTTTATTATATTACATTGCTTTAAAAATTAAGGACTTTGAGGGAAAAGATATTGTTAACTACCAATTGTATGGCAAAAAAAGTTCCAGTCATGCAGCATGATCGTATGAGCGAATTTTCATAAATGGTCGTATTACATTTATGTTAAATTCTGTTGAAATTTGAGCACTTTGGGGACAAATAAAAAATGTATTATACATTTTATAGCAAACTAACTTTTTGTCAGTAATATTCCAATGAACAAACGATTTTGTGGATTTTTACAATTTTTTCAAGAGTTCCTATCGATTTTTAGCTTATTTTAATGAATTTGAAGTACATTTTTCAGTACTATTTTGTGCTTAAATTTTTGAATGTCCTAGTTCATGTTCGATTAATTTTTTTCGAGTAGCATTCTGCTAAAAAATAGAAATTTGTTAATTTTTAGCGGTTTTTTGCCTTTTTTAGTGATTTTTTAAGTACGTTTTTTGAAATTTGACCAACCTAATGTCCTCAAAAAGTGTTGTCCAACGAACTCATCCTTTCTTTTGAAATGCTTGATTTTTTGGCGAAAGAACGAAGTTTTTATCTCAATTCTATCGAGAGTTATCGTCTGGAATGACACATACATACATACATACATATATATACATACATACATATAAACATACATACCTACATACCTTAAAACATGCGTTAAACTTCAGAATATGATTCAGAATAGCCTGAAACGGATTTCTGCATAAAATGTTTTCAAAAACTCACATTCTACAAATTTTGAGGCGAGAGCAATAGCTTAATTTTCTTCAAAAATTCGCTAAAATGCGTTAAACTTCAGAATATGATTCAAAATAGCCTGAAACGGATTTCTGCATACAATTTTTTCAAAAATTCACATTCTACAAATTTTGAGGCGAGAGCAATAGCTTAATTTTCTTCAAAAATTCGCTAAAACATCGTCGGACGCCTTCTGATACGGTGATACGGTTGGCATTTCTGCCGTGCGGTGCGAGAAGACGCCGCCGTCATAGAAGGGGCTATTCCAGACTGCGGGTGAAACTCATTGCTATTACATTAGCTGTCCCACTAATTCCCAAATGAAATTCCCAATTTCTGCATGGCATACCGATAATTTGATTCTTGCAAATGAACCAAGGGGGAATGAATAGTGGCTGAGATTCTTTTTTGAATGAAAGCTTCAGAAATGTATATTGAAATGTTTATTATATTACATTGCTTTAAAAATTAAGGACTTTGAGGGAAAAGATATTGTTAACTACCAATTGTATGGCAAAAAAAGTTCCAGTCATGCAGCATGATCGTATGAGCGAATTTTCATAAATGGTCGTATTACATTTATGTTAAATTCTATTGAAATTTGAGCACTTTGGGGACAAATAAAAATTTTATTATACATTTTATAGCAAACTAACTTTTTTTCAGTAATATTCCAATGAACAAACGATTTTGTGGATTTTTACAATTTTTTCAAGAGTTCCTATCGATTTTTAGCTTATTTTAATGAAATTTGAGTACATTTTTCAGTACTATTTTGTGCTTAAATTTTTGAATGTCCTAGTTCATGTTCGATTAATTTTTTTCGAGTAGCATTCTGCTAAAAAATAGAAATTTGTTAATTTTTAGCGGTTTTTTGCCTTTTTTAGTGATTTTTTAAGTACATTTTTTGAAATTTGACCAATTTAATGTGCTCAAAAAGTGTTGTCCAACGAACTCATCCTTTCTTTTGAAATGCTTGATTTTTTGGCGAAAGAACGAAGTTTTTATCTCAATTCTATCGAGAGTTATCGTCTGGAATGACACATAGGTACGTATATACATACATACATAAATATACATAGGTACATACATTATAAAAATGCGTTAAACTTCAGAATATGATTCAGAATAGCCTGAAACGGATTTCTGCATAAAAATTTTTCAAAAATTCACATTGTACAAATCTTGAGGCGAGAGCAATAGCTTAATTTTCTTCAAAAATTCGCTAAAATGCGTTAAACTTCAGAATATGATTCAGAATAGCCTGAAACGGATTTCTGCATACAACTTTTTCAAAAATTCACATTCTACAAATTTTGAGGCGAGAGCAATAGCTTAATTTTCTTCAAAAATTCGCCAAAACATCGTCGGACGCCTTCTGATACGGTGATACGGTTGGCATTTCTGACGTGCGGTGCGGAAAGACGCCGCCGTCGTAGAAGGGGCTATTCCAGACTGCGGGTGAACTCATTGCTATTACATTAGCTGTCCCACTAATTCCCAAATGAAATTCCCAATTTCTGCATGGCATACCGATAATTTGATTCTTGCAAATGAACCAAGGGGGAATGAATAGTGGCTGAGATTCTTTTTTGAATGAAAGCTTCAGAAATGTATATTGAAATGTTTATTATATTACATTGCTTTAAAAATTAAGGACTTTGAGGGAAAAGATATTGTTAACTACCAATTGTATGGCAAAAAAAGTTCCAGTCATGCAGCATGATCGTATGAGCGAATTTTCATAAATGGTCGTATTACATTTATGTTAAATTCTGTCGAAATTTGAGCACTTTGGGGACAAATAAAAATTGTATTATACATTTTATAGCAAACTAACTTTTTTTCAGTAATATTCCAATGAACAAACGATTTTGTGGATTTTTACAATTTTTTCAAGAGTTCCTATCGATTTTTAGCTTATTTTAATGAAATTTAAGTACATTTTTCAGTACTATTTTGTGCTTAAATTTTTGAATGTCCTAGTTCATGTTCGATTAATTTTTTTCGAGTAGCATTCTGCTAAAAAATAGAAATTTGTTAATTTTTAGCGGTTTTTTTGCCTTTTTTAGTGATTTTTTAAGTACATTTTTTGAAATTTGACCAATTTAATGTGCTCAAAAAGTGTTGTCCAACGAACTCATCCTTTCTTTTGAAATGCTTGATTTTTTGGCGAAAGAACGAAGTTTTTATCTCAATTCTATCGAGAGTTATCGTCTGGAATGACACATACATACATACATATATACATACATACATAAAAAAATGCGTTAAACTTCAGAATATGATTCAGAATAGCCTGAAACGGATTTCTGCATAAAAGTTTTTCAAAAACTCACATTCTACAAATTTTGAGGCGAGAGCAATAGCTTAATTTTCTTCAAAAATTCGCTAAAATGCGTTAAACTTCAGAATATGATTCAAAATAGCCTGAAACGGATTTCTGCATACAATTTTTTCAAAAATTCACATTCTACAAATTTTGAGGCGAGAGCATTAGCTTAATTTTCTTCAAAAATTCGCTAAAACATCGTCGGACGCCTTCTGATACGGTGATACGGTTGGCATCTCTGACGTGCGGTTCGGAAAGACGCCGCCGTCGTAGAAGGGGCTATTCCAGACTGCGGGTGAAACTCATTGCTATTACATTAGCTGTCCCACTAATTCCCAAATGAAATTCCCAATTTCTGCATGGCATACCGATAATTTGATTCTTGCAAATGAACCAAGGGGGAATGAATAGTGGCTGAGATTCTTTTTTGAATGAAAGCTTCAGAAATGTATAGTGAAATGTTTATTATATTACATTGCTTTAAAAATTAAGGACTTTGAGGGAAAAGATATTGTTAACTACCAATTGTATGGCAAAAAAAGTTCCAGTCATGCAGCATGATCGTATGAGCGAATTTTCATAAATGGTCGTATTACATTTATGTTAAATTCTGTTGAAATTTGAGCACTTTGGGGACAAATAAAAATTTTATTATACATTTTATAGCAAACTAACTTTTTTTCAGTAATATTCTAATGAACAAACAATTTTGTGGATTTTTACAAATTTTTCAGGAGTTCTTATCGATTTTTAGCTTATTTTAATGAATTTGAAGTACATTTTTCATTACTATTTTGTGCTTAAATTTTTGAATGTCCTAGTTCATGTTCGATTAATTTTTTTCGAGTAGCATTCTGCTAAAAAATAGAAATTTGTTAATTTTTAGCGGTTTTTTGCCTTTTTTAGTGATTTTTTAAGTACATTTTTTGAAATTTGACCAATTTAATGTGCTCAAAAAGTGTTGTCCAACGAACTCATCCTTTCTTTTGAAATGCTTGATTTTTTGGCGAAAGAACGAAGTTTTTATCTCAATTCTATCGAGAGTTATCGTCTGGAATGACACATACATACATACATATATACATACATACATAAAAAAATGCGTTAAACTTCAGAATATGATTCAGAATAGCCTGAAACGGATTTCTGCATAAAAGTTTTTCAAAAACTCACATTCTACAAATTTTGAGGCGAGAGCAATAGCTTAATTTTCTTCAAAAATTCGCTAAAATGCGTTAAACTTCAGAATATGATTCAAAATAGCCTGAAACGGATTTCTGCATACAATTTTTTCAAAAATTCACATTCTACAAATTTTGAGGCGAGAGCAATAGCTTAATTTTCTTCAAAAATTCGCCAAAACATCGTCGGACGCCTTCTAATACGGTGATACGGTTGGCATTTCTGCCGTGCGGTGCGAGAAGACGCCGCCGTCATAGAAGGGGCTATTCCAGACTGCGGGTGAAACTCATTGCTATTACATTAGCTGTCCCACTAATTCCCAAATGAAATTCCCAATTTCTGCATGGCATACCGATAATTTGATTCTTGCAAATGAACCAAGGGGGAATGAATAGTGGCTGAGATTCTTTTTTGAATGAAAGCTTCAGAAATGTATATTGAAATGTTTATTATATTACATTGCTTTAAAAATTAAGGACTTTGAGGGAAAAGATATTGTTAACTACCAATTGTATGGCAAAAAAAGTTCCAGTCATGCAGCATGATCGTATGAGCGAATTTTCATAAATGGTCGTATTACATTTATGTTAAATTCTGTTGAAATTTGAGCACTTTGGGGACAAATAAAAATTTTATTATACATTTTATAGCAAACTAACTTTTTTTCAGTAATATTCTAATGAACAAACAATTTTGTGGATTTTTACAAATTTTTCAGGAGTTCTTATCGATTTTTAGCTTATTTTAATGAATTTGAAGTACATTTTTCATTACTATTTTGTGCTTAAATTTTTGAATGTCCTAGTTCATGTTCGATTAATTTTTTTCGAGTAGCATTCTGCTAAAAAATAGAAATTTGTTAATTTTTAGCGGTTTTTTGCCTTTTTTAGTGATTTTTTAAGTACGTTTTTTTAAATTTGACCAATTTAATGTGCTCAAAAAGTGTTGTCCAACGAACTCATCCTTTCTTTTGAAATGCTTGATTTTTTGGCGAAAGAACGAAGTTTTTATCTCAATTCTATCGAGAGTTATCGTCTGGAATGACACATACATACATACATATATACATACATACATAAAAAAATGCGTTAAACTTCAGAATATGATTCAGAATAGCCTGAAACGGATTTCTGCATAAAAGTTTTTCAAAAACTCACATTCTACAAATTTTGAGGCGAGAGCAATAGCTTAATTTTCTTCAAAAATTCGCTAAAATGCGTTAAACTTCAGAATATGATTCAAAATAGCCTGAAACGGATTTCTGCATACAATTTTTTCAAAAATTCACATTCTACAAATTTTGAGGCGAGAGCAATAGCTTAATTTTCTTCAAAAATTCGCCAAAACATCGTCGGACGCCTTCTAATACGGTGATACGGTTGGCATTTCTGCCGTGCGGTGCGAGAAGACGCCGCCGTCATAGAAGGGGCTATTCCAGACTGCGGGTGAAACTCATTGCTATTACATTAGCTGTCCCACTAATTCCCAAATGAAATTCCCAATTTCTGCATGGCATACCGATAATTTGATTCTTGCAAATGAACCAAGGGGGAATGAATAGTGGCTGAGATTCTTTTTTGAATGAAAGCTTCAGAAATGTATATTGAAATGTTTATTATTACATTGCTTTAAAAATAATGACTTTGAGGGAAAAGATATTGTTAACTACCAATTGTATGGCAAAAAAAGTTCCAGTCATGCAGCATGATCGTATGAGCGAATTTTCATAAATGGTCGTATTACATTTATGTTAAATTCTGTTGAAATTTGAGCACTTTGGGGACAAATAAAAATTTTATTATACATTTTATAGCAAACTAACTTTTTTTCAGTAATATTCCAATGAACAAACGATTTTGTGGATTTTTACAAATTTTTCAAGAGTTCCTATCGATTTTTAGCTTATTTTAATGAATTTGAAGTACATTTTTCATTACTATTTTGTGCTTAAATTTTTGAATGTCCTAGTTCATGTTCGATTAATTTTTTTCGAGTAGCATTCTGCTAAAAAATAGAAATTTGTTAATTTTTAGCGGTTTTTTGCCTTTTTTAGTGATTTTTTAAGTACATTTTTTTAAATTTGACCAATTTAATGTGCTCAAAAAGTGTTGTCCAACGAACTCATCCTTTCTTTTGAAATGCTTGATTTTTTGGCGAAAGAACGAAGTTTTTATCTCAATTCTATCGAGAGTTATCGTCTGGAATGACACATACATACATACATATATACATACATACATACATAAAAAAATGCGTTAAACTTCAGAATATGATTCAGAATAGCCTGAAACGGATTTCTGCATAAAAGTTTTTCAAAAACTCACATTCTACAAATTTTGAGGCGAGAGCAATAGCTTAATTTTCTTCAAAAATTCGCTAAAATGCGTTAAACTTCAGAATATGATTCAAAATAGCCTGAAACGGATTTCTGCATACAATTTTTTCAAAAATTCACATTCTACAAATTTTGAGGCGAGAGCAATAGCTTAATTTTCTTCAAAAATTCGCTAAAACATCGTCGGACGCCTTCTGATACGGTGATACGGTTGGCATTTCTGCCGTGCGGTGCGAGAAGACGCCGCCGTCATAGAAGGGGCTATTCCAGACTGCGGGTGAAACTCATTGCTATTACATTAGCTGTCCCACTAATTCCCAAATGAAATTCCCAATTTCTGCATGGCATACCGATAATTTGATTCTTGCAAATGAACCAAGGGGGAATGAATAGTGGCTGAGATTCTTTTTTGAATGAAAGCTTCAGAAATGTATATTGAAATGTTTATTATATTACATTGCTTTAAAAATTAAGGACTTTGAGGGAAAAGATATTGTTAACTACCAATTGTATGGCAAAAAAAGTTCCAGTCATGCAGCATGATCGTATGAGCGAATTTTCATAAATGGTCGTATTACATTTATGTTAAATTCTATTGAAATTTGAGCACTTTGGGGACAAATAAAAATTTTATTATACATTTTATAGCAAACTAACTTTTTTTCAGTAATATTCTAATGAACAAACAATTTTGTGGATTTTTACAAATTTTTCAAGAGTTCTTATCGATTTTTAGCTTATTTTAATGAATTTGAAGTACATTTTTCATTACTATTTTGTGCTTAAATTTTTGAATGTCCTAGTTCATGTTCGATTAATTTTTTTCGAGTAGCATTCTGCTAAAAAATAGAAATTTGTTAATTTTTAGCGGTTTTTTGCCTTTTTTAGTGATTTTTTAAGTACGTTTTTTGAAATTTGACCAATTTAATGTGCTCAAAAAGTGTTGTCCAACGAACTCATCCTTTCTTTTGAAATGCTTGATTTTTTGGCGAAAGAACGAAGTTTTTATCTCAATTCTATCGAGAGTTATCGTCTGGAATGACACATACATACATACATACATACATACATACATACATATATACATACATACATAAAAAATGCGTTAAACTTCAGAATATGATTCAGAATAGCCTGAAACGGATTTCTGCATAAAATGTTTTTCAAAAATTCACATTCTACAAATTTTGAGGCGAGAGCAATAGCTTAATTTTCTTCAAAAATTCGCTAAAATGCGTTAAACTTCAGAATATGATTCAAAATAGCCTGAAACGGATTTCTGCATACAATTTTTTCAAAAATTCACATTCTACAAATTTTGAGGCGAGAGCAATAGCTTAATTTTCTTCAAAAATTCGCTAAAACATCGTCGGACGCCTTCTGATACGGTGATACGGTTGGCATTTCTGCCGTGCGGTGCGAGAAGACGCCGCCGTCATAGAAGGGGCTATTCCAGACTGCGGGTGAAACTCATTGCTATTACATTAGCTGTCCCACTAATTCCCAAATGAAATTCCCAATTTCTGCATGGCATACCGATAATTTGATTCTTGCAAATGAACCAAGGGGGAATGAATAGTGGCTGAGATTCTTTTTTGAATGAAAGCTTCAGAAATGTATAGTGAAATGTTTATTATATTACATTGCTTTAAAAATTAAGGACTTTGAGGGAAAAGATATTGTTAACTACCAATTGTATGGATAAAAAAATTTCCAGTCATGCAGCATGATCGTATGAGCGAATTTTCATAAAAGGTCGTATTATATTTATGTTAAACTCTATTGAAATTTGAGCACTTTGGGGACAAATAAAAATTTTATTATACATTTTATAGCAAACTAACTTTTTTTCAGTAATATTCCAATGAACAAACGATTTTGTGGATTTTTACAATTTTTTCAAGAGTTCCTATCGATTTTTAGCTTATTTTAATGAAATTTAAGTACATTTTTCAGTACTATTTTGTGCTTAAATTTTTGAATGTCCTAGTTCATGTTCGATTAATTTTTTTCGAGTAGCATTCTGCTAAAAAATAGAAATTTGTTAATTTTTAGCGGTTTTTTGCCTTTTTTAGTGATTTTTTAAGTACGTTTTTTGAAATTTGACCAATTTAATGTGCTCAAAAAGTGTTGTCCAACGAACTCATCCTTTCTTTTGAAATGCTTGATTTTTTGGCGAAAGAACGAAGTTTTTATCTCAATTCTATCGAGAGTTATCGTCTGGAATGACACATACATACATACATACATACATATATACAAACATATATACATACATATATACATACATACATACATAAAAAAAAATGCGTTAAACTTCAGAATATGATTCAGAATAGCCTGAAACGGATTTCTGCATAAAAGTTTTTCAAAAACTCACATTCTACAAATTTTGAGGCGAGAGCAATAGCTTAATTTTCTTCAAAAATTCGCTAAAATGCGTTAAACTTCAGAATATGATTCAAAATAGCCTGAAACGGATTTCTGCATACAATTTTTTCAAAAATTCACATTCTACAAATTTTGAGGCGAGAGCAATAGCTTAATTTTCTTCAAAAATTCGCTAAAACATCGTCGGACGCCTTCTGATACGGTTATACGGTTGGCAATTCTGACGTGCGGTGCGGAAAGACGCCGCCGTCGTAGAAGGGGCTATTCCAGACTGCGGGTGAACTCATTGCTATTACATCAGCTGTCCCACTAATTCCCAAATGAAATTCCCAATTTCTGCATGGCATACCGATAATTTGATTCATGCAAATGAACCAAGGGGGAATGAATAGTGGCTGAGATTCTTTTTTGAATGAAAGCTTCAGAAATGTTTATTGAAATGTTTATTATTACATTGCTTTAAAAATTAATGACTTTGAGGGAAAGGATATTGTTAACTACCAATTGTATGGCAAAAAAAGTTCCAGTCATGCAGCATGATCGTATGAGCGAATTTTCATAAATGGTCGTATTACATTTATGTTAAATTCTATTGAAATTTGAGCACTTTGGGGACAAATAAAAATTTTATTATACATTTTATAGCAAACTAACTTTTTTTCAGTAATATTCCAATGAACAAACGATTTTGTGGATTTTTACAATTTTTTCAAGAGTTCCTATCGATTTTTAGCTTATTTTAATGAAATTTAAGTACATTTTTCAGTACTATTTTGTGCTTAAATTTTTGAATGTCCTAGTTCATGTTCGATTAATTTTTTTCGAGTTGCATTCTGCTAAAAAATAGAAATTTGTTAATTTTTAGCGGTTTTTTGCCTTTTTTAGTGATTTTTTAAGTACGTTTTTTGAAATTTGACCAATTTAATGTGCTCAAGAAGTGTTGTCCAACGAACTCATCCTTTCTTTTGAAATGCTTGATTTTTTGGCGAAAGAACGAAGTTTTTATCTCAATTCTATCGAGAGTTATCGTCTGGAATGGCACATACATACATACATACATACATATATACATACTTATATACATACATACCTTAAAAAATGCGTTAAACTTCAGAATATGATTCAGAATAGCCTGAAACGGATTTCTGCATAAAAGTTGTTCAAAAACTCACATTCTACAAATTTTGAGGCGAGAGCAATAGCTTAATTTTCTTCAAAAATTCGCCAAAATGCGTTAAACTTCAGAATATGATTCAAAATAGCCTGAAACGGATTTCTGCATACAATTTTTTCAAAAATTCACATTCTACAAATTTTGAGGCGAGAGCAATAGCTTAATTTTCTTCAAAAATTCGCTAAAACATCGTCGGACGCCTTCTGATACGGTGATACGGTTGGCATTTCTGCCGTGCGGTGCGAGAAGACGCCGCCGTCATAGAAGGGGCTATTCCAGACTGCGGGTGAAACTCATTGCTATTACATTAGCTGTCCCACTAATTCCCAAATGAAATTCCCAATTTCTGCATGGCATACCGATAATTTGATTCTTGCAAATGAACCAAGGGGGAATGAATAGTGGCTGAGATTCTTTTTTGAATGAAAGCTTCAGAAATGTATATTGAAATGTTTATTATATTACATTGCTTTAAAAATTAAGGACTTTGAGGGAAAAGATATTGTTAACTACCAATTGTATGGCAAAAAAAGTTCCAGTCATGCAGCATGATCGTATGAGCGAATTTTCATAAATGGTCGTATTACATTTATGTTAAATTCTATTGAAATTTGAGCACTTTGGGGACAAATAAAAATTTTATTATACATTTTATAGCAAACTAACTTTTTTTCAGTAATATTCCAATGAACAAACGATTTTGTGGATTTTTACAATTTTTTCAAGAGTTCCTATCGATTTTTAGCTTATTTTAATGAAATTTAAGTACATTTTTCAGTACTATTTTGTGCTTAAATTTTTGAATGTCCTAGTTCATGTTCGATTAATTTTTTTCGAGTAGCATTCTGCTAAAAAATAGAAATTTGTTAATTTTTAGCGGTTTTTTGCCTTTTTTAGTGATTTTTTAAGTACGTTTTTTGAAATTTGACCAATTTAATGTGCTCAAAAAGTGTTGTCCAACGAACTCATCCTTTCTTTTGAAATGCTTGATTTTTTGGCGAAAGAACGAAGTTTTTATCTCAATTCTATCGAGAGTTATCGTCTGGAATGGCACATACAATACATATATATATACATACATACATAAAAAAAAAATGCGTTAAACTTCAGAATATGATTCAGAATAGCCTGAAACGGATTTCTGCATAAAAGTTTTTCAAAAACTCACATTCTACAAATCTTGAGGCGAGAGCAATAGCTTAATTTTCTTCAAAAATTCGCTAAAATGCGTTAAACTTCAGAATATGATTCAAAATAGCCTGAAACGGATTTCTGCATACAATTTTTTCAAAAATTCACATTCTACAAATTTTGAGGCGAGAGCATTAGCTTAATTTTCTTCAAAAATTCGCTAAAACATCGTCGGACGCCTTCTGATACGGTGGTACGGTTGGCATTGCTGCCGTGCGGTGCGGGAAGACGCCGCCGTCATAGAAGGGGCTATTCCAGACTGTGGGTGAAACTCATTGCTATTACATTAGCTGTCCCACTAATTCCCAAATGAAATTCCCAATTTCTGCATGGCATACCGATAATTTGATTCTTGCAAATGAACCAAGGGGGAATGAATAGTGGCTGAGATTCTTTTTTGAATGAAAGCTTCAGAAATGTATATTGAAATGTTTATTATATTACATTGCTTTAAAAATTAAGGACTTTGAGGGAAAAGATATTGTTAACTACCAATTGTATGGCAAAAAAAGTTCCAGTCATGCAGCATGATCGTATGAGCGAATTTTCATAAATGGTCGTATTACATTTATGTTAAATTCTATTGAAATTTGAGCACTTTGGGGACAAATAAAAATTTTATTATACATTTTATAGCAAACTAACTTTTTTTCAGTAATATTCCAATGAACAAACGATTTTGTGGATTTTTACAATTTTTTCAAGAGTTCCTATCGATTTTTAGCTTATTTTAATGAAATTTAAGTACATTTTTCAGTACTATTTTGTGCTTAAATTTTTGAATGTCCTAGTTCATGTTCGATTAATTTTTTTCGAGTTGCATTCTGCTAAAAAATAGAAATTTGTTAATTTTTAGCGGTTTTTGCCTTTTTTAGTGATTTTTTAAGTACGTTTTTTGAAATTTGACCAATTTAATGTGCTCAAGAAGTGTTGTCCAACGAACTCATCCTTTCTTTTGAAATGCTTGATTTTTTGGCGAAAGAACGAAGTTTTTATCTCAATTCTATCGAGAGTTATCGTCTGGAATGGCACATACATACATACATACATATATACATACATATATACATACATACATAAAAAAAATGCGTTAAACTTCAGAATATGATTCAGAATAGCCTGAAACGGATTTCTGCATAAAAGTTTTTCAAAAACTCACATTCTACAAATTTTGAGGCGAGAGCAATAGCTTAGGTTTCTTCAAAAATTCGCTAAAACAATTTTCTTCAAAAACACCGTCGGACGCCTTCTGATACGGTGGTACGGTTGGCATTGCTGCCGTGCGGTGCGGGAAGACGCCGCCGTCATAGAAGGGGCTATTCCAGACTGTGGGTGAAACTCATTGCTATTACATTAGCTGTCCCATTAATTCCCAAATGAAATTCCCAATTTCTGCATGGCATACCGATAATTTGATTCTTGCAAATGAACCAAGGGGGAATGAATAGTGGCTGAGATTCTTTTTTGAATGAAAGCTTCAGAAATGTATATTGAAATGTTTATTATATTACATTGCTTTAAAAATTAAGGACTTTGAGGGAAAAGATATTGTTAACTACCAATTGTATGGCAAAAAAAGTTCCAGTCATGCAGCATGATCGTATGAGCGAATTTTCATAAATGGTCGTATTACATTTATGTTAAACTCTATTGAAATTTGAGCACTTTGGGGACAAATAAAAATTTTATTATACATTTTATAGTAAACTAACTTTTTTTCAGTAATATTCCAATGAACAAACGATTTTGTGGATTTTTACAATTTTTTCAAGAGTTCCTATCGATTTTTAGCTTATTTTAATGAAATTTAAGTACATTTTTCAGTACTATTTTGTGCTTAAATTTTTGAATGTCCTAGTTCATGTTCGATTAATTTTTTTCGAGTTGCATTCTGCTAAAAAATAGAAATTTGTTAATTTTTAGCGGTTTTTGCCTTTTTTAGTGATTTTTTAAGTACGTTTTTTGAAATTTGACCAATTTAATGTGCTCAAAAATTGTTGTCCAACGAACTCATCCTTTCTTTTGAAATGCTTGATTTTTTGGCGAAAGATTGAAGTTTTTATCTCAATTCTATCGAGAGTTATCGTCTGGAATGACACATACATACATACATATATACATACATACATTAAAAAATGCGTTAAACTTCAGTATATGATTCAGAATAGCCTGAAACGGATTTCTGCATAAAAGTTTTTCAAAAACTCACATTGTACAAATTTTGAGGCGAGAGCAATAGCTTAATTTTCTTCAAAAATTCGCTAAAATGCGTTAAACTTCAGAATATGATTCAAAATAGCCTGAAACGGATTTTTGCATACAATTTTTTCAAAAATTCACATTCTACAAATTTTGAGGAGAGAGCATTAGCTTAATTTTCTTCAAAAATTCGCTAAAACATCGTCGGACGCCTTCTGATACGGTTATACGGTTGGCAATTCTGACGTGCGGTGCGGAAAGACGCCGCCGTCGTAGAAGGGGCTATTCCAGACTGCGGGTGAACTCATTGCTATTACATCAGCTGTCCCACTAATTCCCAAATGAAATTCCCAATTTCTGCATGGCATACCGATAATTTGATTCATGCAAATGAACCAAGGGGGAATGAATAGTGGCTGAGATTCTTTTTTGAATGAAAGCTTCAGAAATGTTTATTGAAATGTTTATTATTACATTGCTTTTAAAATTAATGACTTTGAGGGAAAGGATATTGTTAACTACCAATTGTATGGCAAAAAAAGTTCCAGTCATGCAGCATGATCGTATGAGCGAATTTTCATAAATGGTCGTATTACATTTATGTTAAATTCTGTTGAAATTTGAGCACTTTGGGGACAAATAAAAATTTTATTACACATTTTATAGCAAACTAACTTTTTTTCAGTAATATTCCAATGAATAAACGATTTTGTGGATTTTTACAATTTTTTCAAGAGTTCCTATCGATTTTTAGCTTATATTAATGAAATTTAAGTACATTTTTCAGTACTATTTTGTGCTTAAATTTTTGAATGTCCTAGTTCATGTTCGATTGATTTTTTTCGAGTTGCATTCTGCTAGAAAATAGAAATTTGTTAATTTTTAGCGGTTTTTGCCTTTTTTAGTGATTTTTTAAGTACGTTTTTTGAAATTTGACCAATTTAATGTGCTCAAAAATTGTTGTCCAACGAACTCATCCTTTCTTTTGAAATGCTTGATTTTTTGGCGAAAGATTGAAGTTTTTATCTCAATTCTATCGAGAGTTATCGTCTGGAATGGCACATAAATACATATATATATACATACATACATAAAAAAAATGCGTTAAACTTCAGAATATGATTCAGAATAGCCTGAAACGGATTTCTGCATAAAAGTTTTTCAAAAACTCACATTCTACAAATCTTGAGGCGAGAGCAATAGCTTAATTTTCTTAAAAAATTCGCTAAAATGCGTTAAACTTCAGAATATGATTCAAAATAGCCTGAAACAGATTTCTGCATACAATTTTTTCAAAAATTCACATTCTACAAATTTTGAGGCGAGAGCAATAGCTTAGGTTTCTTCAAAAATTCGCTAAAACATATTCGGACGCCTTCTGATACGGTGGTACGGTAGGCATTGCTGCCGTGCGGTGCGGGAAGACGCCGCCGTCATAGAAGGGGCTATTCCAGACTGTGGGTGAAACTCATTGCTATTACATTAGCTGTCCCATTAATTCCCAAATGAAATTCCCAATTTCTGCATGGCATACCGATAATTTGATTCTTGCAAATGAACCAAGGGGGAATGAATAGTGGCTGAGATTCTTTTTTGAATGAAAGCTTCAGAAATGTACATTGAAATGTTTATTATATTACATTGCTTTAAAAATTAAGGACTTTGAGGGAAAAGATATTGTTAACTACCAATTATATGGCAAAAAAAGTTCCAGTCATGCAGCATGATCGTATGAGCGAATTTTCATAAATGGTCGTATTACATTTATGTTAAATTCTGTTGAAATTTGAGCACTTTGGGGACAAATAAAAATTTTATTACACATTTTATAGCAAACTAACTTTTTTTCAGTAATATTCCAATGAACAAACGATTTTGTGGATTTTTACAATTTTTTCAAGAGTTCCTATCGATTTTTAGCTTATATTAATGAAATTTAAGTACATTTTTCAGTACTATTTTGTGCTTAAATTTTTGAATGTCCTAGTTCATGTTCGATTAATTTTTTTCGAGTTGCATTCTGCTAAAAAATAGAAATTTGTTAATTTTTAGCGGTTTTTGCCTTTTTTAGTGATTTTTTAAGTACGTTTTTGAAATTTGACCAATTTAATGTGCTCAAGAAGTGTTGTCCAACGAACTCATCCTTTCTTTTGAAATGCTTGATTTTTTGGCGAAAGAACGAAGTTTTTATCTCAATTCTATCAAGAGTTATCGTCTGGAATGGCACATACATACATACATACATATATACATACATATATACATACATACATAAAAAAATGCGTTAAACTTCAGAATATGATTCAGAATAGCCTGAAACGGATTTCTGCATAAAAGTTTTTCAAAAACTCACATTCTACAAATTTTGAGGCGAGAGCAATAGCTTAGGTTTCTTCAAAAATTCGCTAAAACATCGTCGGACGCCTTCTGATACGGTGGTACGGTAGGCATTGCTGCCGTGCGGTGCGGGAAGACGCCGCCGTCATAGAAGGGGCTATTCCAGACTGTGGGTGAAACTCATTGCTATTACATTAGCTGTCCCATTAATTCCCAAATGAAATTCCCAATTTCTGCATGGCATACCGATAATTTGATTCTTGCAAATGAACCAAGGGGGAATTAATAGTGGCTGAGATTTTTTTTTTTGAATGAAAGCTTCAGGAATGTATATTGAAATGTTTATTATATTACATTGCTTTAAAAATTAAGGACTTTGAGGGAAAAGATATTGTTAACTACCAATTGTATGGCAAAAAAACTTCCAGTCATGCAGCATGATCGTATGAGCGAATTTTCATAAATGGTTGTATTACATTTATGTTAAACTCTATTGAAATTTGAGCACTTTGGGGACAAATAAAAATTTTATTATACATTTTATAGTAAACTAACTTTTTTTCAGTAATATTCCAATGAACAAACGATTTTGTGGATTTTCACAATTTTTTCAAGAGTTCCTATCGATTTTTAGCTTATTTTAATGAAATTTAAGTACATTTTTCAGTACTATTTTGTGCTTAAATTTTTGAATGTCCTAGTTCATGTTCGATTAATTTTTTTCGAGTAGCATTCTGCTAAAAAATAGAAATTTGTTAATTTTTAGCGGTTTTTTGCCTTTTTTAGTGATTTTTTAAGTACATTTTTTGGAATTTGACCAACTTAATGTGCTCAAAAAGTGTTGTCCAACGAATTCATCCTTTCTATTGAAATGCTTGATTTTTTGGCGAAAGAACGAAGTTTTTATCTCAATTCTATCGAGAGTTATCGTCTGGAATGGCACATAAATACATATATATATACATACATACATAAAAAAATGCGTTAAACTTCAGAATATGATTCAGAATAGCCTGAAACGGATTTCTGCATAAAAGTTTTTCAAAAACTCACATTCTACAAATCTTGAGGCGAGAGCAATAGCTTAATTTTCTTAAAAAATTCGCTAAAATGCGTTAAACTTCAGAATATGATTCAAAATAGCCTGAAACAGATTTCTGCATACAATTTTTTCAAAAATTCACATTCTACAAATTTTGAGGCGAGAGCAATAGCTTAGGTTTCTTCAAAAATTCGCTAAAACATCGTCGGACGCCTTCTGATACGGTGGTACGGTAGGCATTGCTGCCGTGCGGTGCGGGAAGACGCCGCCGTCATAGAAGGGGCTATTCCAGACTGTGGGTGAAACTCATTGCTATTACATTAGCTGTCCCACTAATTCCCAAATGAAATTCCCAATTTCTGCATGGCATACCGATAATTTGATTCTTGCAAATGAACCAAGGGGGAATGAATAGTGGCTGAGATTCTTTTTTGAATGAAAGCTTCAGAAATGTATATTGAAATGTTTATTATATTACATTGCTTTAAAAATTAAGGACTTTGAGGGAAAAGATATTGTTAACTACCAATTATATGGCAAAAAAAGTTCCAGTCATGCAGCATGATCGTATGAGCGAATTTTCATAAATGGTCGTATTACATTTATGTTAACCTGATCGCTCCCAAGGCCGTGTTTAAGCGCAAAACAACAGCGTCGCCGTCGTACCAGGCCCGTGTTTAAGCGCAAAACTCCGATACAGCCCCTGGTCCCAGGGCCGTGTTTATGCGCGAGCCGCACCATCACACGATCTGAACTCCTCTGCCATCTATCTGCGAGACTAATGAACTTATTTTTTAGATAGTGTTTACTTGGGTATCCGAGAGACATCGCTGACGTCATAATCGGCCTTGTTAGTTTTAGTGTCACTCGGAAGATCGCAGAAAGATCAGAATGTAAACATCAGAAATCAGAAACTAATGAGAAAGAGGGATGGGAAACACACTTATTCTCCTTTGCAAAACAATAAACAACTATAGTGTATTCCGTTTATTCATAAGCTGAATCGTAATCTTAATGACTATATTCAGATGTTGAAAATAGAGATATATAAACAAAAAAGACAATGTAACTAGCGAAACATTGTTTGGTTATGAGTTATGATGAAACTTAATCCACAAAAAGAGAAAAAAAAACGGGAAAAAACTTGTATGTCAAAGAAAAACATTAAGTGAACACTTTGCTTGTCTAAATGTAACATGAAGTATGACGGGATTGGCGAAAATAGAGGGGTGAACGCAGCGCGAAACCGTCGGGAAAAGGCTGAAAAAGCTTGGGCTAGAGGGTGAGACGGCACCACAGTGTCTCGGGCTGCAGCGGGAGACGGGCGCGCGATCGCTCGGTAGCTATCAGGTTAAATTCTGTTGAAATTTGAGCACTTTGGGGACAAATAAAAATTTTATTACACATTTTATAGCAAACTAACTTTTTTTCAGTAATATTCCAATGAGTCAGTCCAGTCAGGTCAGTCAGTCAGTCCAGTCAGGTCAGTCAGTCAGTCAGTCAGTCAGTCAGTCAGTCAGTCAGTCAGTCAGTCAGTCAGTCAGTCAGTCAGTCAGTCAGTCAGTCAGTCAGTCAGTCCAGTCAGGTCAGTCAGTCAGTCAGTCAGTCAGTCAGTCAGTCCAGTCAGTCAGTCAGTCAGTCAGTCAGTCAGTCAGTCAGTCAGTCAGTCAGTCAGTCAGTCAGTCAGTCAGTCAGTCAGTCAGTCAGTCAGGTCAGTCAGTCAGTCAGTCAGTCAGTCAGTCAGTCAGTCAGTCAGTCAGTCAGTCAGTCAGTCAGTCAGTCAGTCAGTCAGTCAGTCAGTCAGTCAGTCAGTCAGTCAGTCAGTCAGTCAGTCAGTCAGTCAGTCAGTCAGTCAGTCAGTCAGTCAGTCAGTCAGTCAGTCAGTCAGTCAGTCAGTCAGTCAGTCAGTCAGTCAGTCAGTCAGGTCAGTCAGTCAGTCAGTCAGTCAGTCAGTCAGTCAGTCAGTCAGTCAGTCAGTCAGTCAGTCAGTCAGTCAGTCAGTCAGTCAGTCAGTCAGTCAGTCAGTCAGTCAGTCAGTCAGTCAGTCAGTCAGTCAGTCAGTCAGTCAGTCAGTCAGTCAGTCAGTCAGTCAGTCAGTCAGTCAGTCAGTCAGTCAGTCAGTCAGTCAGTCAGTCAGTCAGTCAGTCAGTCAGTCAGTCAGTCAGTCAGTCAGTCAGTCAGGTCAGTCAGTCAGTCAGTCAGTCAGTCAGTCAGTCAGTCAGTCAGTCAGGTCAGTCAGTCAGTCAGTCAGTCAGTCAGTCAGTCAGTCAGTCAGTCAGTCAGTCAGTCAGTCAGTCAGTCAGTCAGTCAGTCAGTCAGTCAGGTCAGTCAGTCAGTCAGTCAGTCAGTCAGTCAGTCAGGTCAGTCAGTCAGTCAGTCAGTCAGTCAGTCAGTCAGTCAGTCAGTCAGTCAGTCAGTCAGTCAGTCAGTCAGTCAGTCAGTCAGTCAGTCAGTCAGTCAGTCAGTCAGTCAGTCAGTCAGTCAGTCAGTCAGTCAGTCAGTCCAGTCAGTCAGTCAGTCAGTCAGTCAGTCAGTCAGTCAGTCAGTCAGTCAGTCAGTCAGTCAGTCAGTCAGTCAGGTCAGTCAGTCAGTCAGTCAGTCAGTCAGTCAGTCAGTCAGTCAGTCAGTCAGTCAGTCAGTCAGTCAGTCAGTCAGTCAGTCAGTCAGTCAGTCAGTCAGTCAGTCAGTCAGTCAGTCAGGTCAGTCAGTCAGTCAGTCAGTCAGTCAGTCAGTCAGTCAGTCAGTCAGTCAGTCAGTCAGTCAGTCAGTCAGTCAGTCAGTCAGTCAGTCAGTCAGTCAGTCAGTCAGTCAGTCAGTCAGTCAGTCAGTCAGTCAGTCAGTCAGTCAGTCAGTCAGTCAGTCAGTCAGTCAGTCAGTCAGTCAGTCAGTCAGTCAGTCAGTCAGTCAGTCAGTCAGTCCAGTCAGTCAGTCAGTCAGTCCAGTCAGGTCAGTCAGTCAGTCAGTCAGGTCAGTCAGTCAGTCAGTCAGTCAGGTCAGTCATTCAGTCAGTCAGTCCAGTCAGGTCAGTCAGTCAGTCAGTCAGTCAGTCAGTCAGTCAGTCAGTCAGTCAGTCAGTCAGTCAGTCAGTCAGTCAGTCAGTCAGGTCAGTCAGTCAGTCAGTCAGTCAGTCAGTCAGTCAGTCAGTCAGTCAGTCAGTCAGTCAGTCAGTCAGTCAGTCAGTCAGTCAGTCAGTCAGTCAGTCAGTCAGTCAGTCAGTCAGTCAGTCAGTCAGTCAGTCAGTCAGTCAGTCAGTCAGTCAGTCAGTCAGTCAGTCAGTCAGTCAGTCAGTCAGTCAGTCAGTCAGTCAGTCAGTCAGTCAGTCAGTCAGTCAGTCAGGCAGTCAGTCAGTCAGTCAGTCAGTCAGTCAGTCAGTCAGTCAGTCAGTCAGTCAGTCAGTCAGTCAGTCAGTCAGTCAGTCAGTCAGTCAGTCAGTCAGTCAGTCAGTCAGTCAGTCAGGTCAGTCAGGTCAGTCAGGTCAGTCAGGTCAGTCAGGTCAGTCAGTCAGTCAGTCAGTCAGTCAGTCAGTCAGTCAGTCAGTCAGTCAGTCAGTCAGTCAGTCAGTCAGTCAGTCAGTCAGGTCAGTCAGTCAGTCAGTCAGGTCAGTCAGTCAGTCCAGTCAGTCAGTCAGTCAGTCAGTCAGTCAGTCAGTCAGTCAGTCAGTCAGTCAGTCAGTCAGTCAGTCAGTCAGTCAGTCAGTCAGTCAGTCAGTCAGTCAGTCCAGTCAGTCAGTCAGTCAGTCAGTCAGTCAGTCAGTCAGTCAGTCAGTCAGTCAGTCAGTCAGTCAGTCAGTCAGTCAGTCAGTCAGTCAGTCAGTCAGTCAGTCAGTCAGTCAGTCAGTCAGTCAGTCAGTCAGTCAGTCAGTCAGTCAGTCAGTCAGTCAGTCAGTCAGTCAGTCAGTCAGTCAGTCAGGTCAGTCAGTCAGTCAGTCAGTCAGTCAGTCAGTCAGTCAGTCAGTCAGTCAGTCAGTCAGGTCAGTCAGTCAGTCCAGTCAGGTCAGTCAGTCAGTCAGTCAGTCAGTCCAGTCAGTCAGTCAGTCAGTCAGTCAGTCAGTCAGTCAGTCAGTCAGTCAGTCAGTCAGTCAGTCAGTCAGGTATGTCAGTCAGTCCAGTCAGTCAGGTCAGTCAGTCAGTCCAGTCAGGTCAGTCAGTCAGTCCAGTCAGGTCAGTCAGTCAGTCAGTCAGTCAGTCAGTCAGTCAGTCAGTCAGTCAGTCAGTCAGTCAGGTCAGTCAGTCAGTCAGTCAGTCAGGTCAGTCAGTCAGTCAGTCAGTCAGTCAGTCAGTCAGTCAGTCAGTCAGTCAGTCAGTCAGTCAGTCAGTCAGTCAGTCAGTCAGTCAGTCAGTCAGTCAGTCAGGTCAGTCAGTCAGTCAGTCAGTCAGTCAGTCAGTCAGTCCAGTCAGTCAGTCAGTCAGTCAGTCAGTCAGTCAGTCAGTCAGTCAGTCAGTCAGTCAGTCAGTCCAGTCAGTCAGTCAGTCGAGTCTGTCAGTCAGTCGAGTCAGTCAGTCAGTCAGGTCAGTCAGTCAGTCCAGTCAGTCAGTCAGTCAGTCAGTCAGTCAGTCAGTCAGTCAGTCAGTCAGTCAGTCAGTCAGTCAGTCAGTCAGTCAGTCAGTCAGGTCAGTCAGTCAGTCAGTCAGTCAGTCAGTCAGTCAGTCAGTCAGTCAGTCAGTCAGTCAGGTCAGTCAGTCAGTCAGTCAGTCAGTCAGTCAGTCAGTCAGTCAGTCAGTCAGTCAGTCAGTCAGTCAGTCAGTCAGTCAGTCAGTCAGTCAGTCAGTCAGTCAGTCAGTCAGTCAGTCAGTCAGTCAGTCAGTCAGTCAGTCCAGTCAGTCAGTCAGTCAGTCAGTCAGTCAGTCAGTCAGTCAGTCAGTCAGGTCAGTCAGTCAGTCCAGTCAGGTCAGTCAGTCAGTCAGGTCAGTCAGTCAGTCAGTCAGTCAGGTCAGTCAGTCAGTCAGTCAGTCAGTCAGTCAGTCAGTCAGTCAGTCAGTCAGTCAGTCAGTCCAGTCAGTCAGTCAGTCAGTCAGTCAGTCAGTCAGTCAGTCAGTCAGGTCAGTCAGTCAGTCAGTCAGTCAGTCAGTCAGTCAGTCAGTCAGTCAGTCAGTCAGTCAGTCAGGTCAGTCAGTCAGTCCAGTCAGGTCAGTCAGTCAGTCCAGTCAGGTCAGTCAGTCAGTCAGTCAGGTCAGTCAGTCAGTCCAGTCAGGTCAGTCAGTCAGTCAGTCAGTCAGTCAGTCAGTCAGTCAGTCAGTCAGTCAGTCAGTCAGTCAGTCAGTCAGTCAGTCAGTCAGTCAGTCAGTCAGTCAGTCAGTCAGTCAGTCAGTCAGTCAGTCAGTCAGTCAGTCAGTCAGTCAGTCAGTCAGTCAGTCAGTCAGTCAGTCAGTCAGTCAGTCAGTCAGTCAGTCAGTCAGTCAGGTCAGTCAGTCAGTCAGTCAGTCAGTCAGTCAGTCAGTCAGTCAGTCAGTCAGTCAGTCAGTCAGTCAGTCAGTCAGTCAGTCAGTCAGTCAGTCAGTCAGTCAGGTCAGTCAGTCAGTCAGTCAGTCAGTCAGTCAGTCAGTCAGTCCAGTCAGGTCAGTCAGTCAGTCCAGTCAGGTCAGTCAGTCAGTCCAGTCAGGTCAGTCAGTCAGTCCAGTCAGGTCAGTCGGTCAGTCCAGTCAGTCCAGTCAGGTCAGTCAGTCAGTCCAGTCAGGTCAGTCAGTCAGTCCAGTCAGGTCAGTCAGTCAGTCCAGTCAGGTCAGTCAGTCAGTCCAGTCAGGTCAGTCAGTCAGCTCAGTCAGGAGTCAGTCAGTCAGTCAGTCAGTCAGTCAGTCAGTCAGTCAGTCAGTCAGTCAGTCAGTCAGTCAGTCAGTCCAGTCAGTCAGTCAGTCAGTCAGTCAGGTCAGTCAGTCAGTCAGTCAGTCAGTCAGTCAGTCAGTCAGTCAGTCAGTCAGTCAGTCAGTCAGTCAGTCAGTCAGTCAGTCAGTCAGTCAGTCAGTCAGTCAGTCAGTCAGTCAGTCAGTCAGTCAGTCAGTCAGTCAGTCAGTCAGTCAGTCAGTCAGTCAGTCAGTCAGTCAGTCAGTCAGTCAGTCAGTCAGTCAGTCAGTCAGTCAGTCAGTCAGTCAGTCAGTCAGTCAGTCAGTCAGTCAGTCAGTCAGTCAGTCAGTCCAGTCAGTCAGTCAGTCAGTCAGTCAGTCAGTCAGTCAGTCAGTCAGTCAGTCAGTCAGTCAGTCAGTCAGTCAGTCAGTCAGTCAGTCAGTCAGTCAGTCAGTCAGTCAGTCAGTCAGTCAGTCAGTCAGTCAGTCAGTCAGTCAGTCAGTCAGTCAGTCAGTCAGTCAGTCAGTCAGTCAGTCAGTCAGTCAGTCCAGTCAGTCAGTCAGTCAGTCCAGTCAGGTCAGTCAGTCAGTCAGTCAGGTCAGTCAGTCAGTCAGTCAGTCAGGTCAGTCAGTCAGTCAGTCAGTCAGTCAGTCAGTCAGTCAGTCAGTCAGTCAGTCAGTCAGTCAGTCAGTCAGTCAGTCAGTCAGTCAGTCAGTCAGTCAGTCAGTCAGTCAGTCAGTCAGTCAGTCAGTCAGTCAGGTCAGTCAGTCAGTCAGTCAGTCAGTCAGTCAGTCAGTCAGTCAGTCAGTCAGTCAGTCAGTCAGTCAGTCAGTCAGTCAGTCAGTCAGTCAGTCAGTCAGTCAGTCAGTCAGTCAGTCAGTCAGTCAGGTCAGTCAGTCAGTCAGTCAGTCAGTCAGTCAGTCAGTCAGTCAGTCAGTCAGTCAGTCAGTCAGTCAGTCAGTCAGTCCAGTCAGTCAGTCAGTCAGTCAGTCAGTCAGTCAGTCAGTCAGTCAGTCAGTCAGTCAGTCAGTCAGTCAGTCAGTCAGTCAGTCAGTCAGGTCAGTCAGTCAGTCCAGTCAGGTCAGTCAGTCAGTCCAGTCAGTCAGTCAGTCAGTCAGTCAGTCAGTCAGTCAGTCAGTCAGGTCAGTCAGTCAGTCAGTCAGTCAGTCAGTCAGTCAGTCAGTCAGTCAGTCAGTCAGTCAGTCAGTCAGGTCAGTCAGTCAGTCAGTCAGTCAGTCAGTCAGTCAGTCAGGTCAGTCAGTCAGTCAGTCAGTCAGTCAGTCAGTCAGTCAGTCAGTCAGTCAGTCAGTCAGTCAGTCAGTCAGTCAGTCAGTCAGTCAGTCAGTCAGTCAGTCAGTCAGTCAGTCAGTCAGGTCAGTCAGTCAGTCAGGCCAGTCAGTCAGTCAGTCCAGTCAGGTCGGTCAGTCAGTCAGTCAGGTCAGTCAGTCAGTCAGTCAGGTCAGTCAGTCAGTCAGTCAGTCAGGTCAGTCAGTCAGTCAGTCAGTCCAGTCAGGTCAGGTCAGTCAGTCAGTCAGTCCAGGTCAGTCAGTCAGTCAGTCAGTCAGTCAGTCAGTCAGTCAGTCAGTCAGTCAGTCAGGTCAGTCAGTCAGTCAGTCAGTCAGTCAGTCAGTCAGGTCAGTCAGTCAGTCAGTCAGTCAGTCAGTCAGTCAGTCAGTCAGTCAGTCAGTCAGTCAGTCAGTCAGTCAGTCAGTCAGGTCAGTCAGTCAGTCAGTCAGTCAGTCAGTCAGTCAGTCAGTCAGGTCAGTCAGTCAGTCCAGTCAGGTCAGTCAGTCAGTCAGTCAGTCAGTCAGTCAGTCAGTCAGTCAGTCAGTCAGTCAGTCAGGTCGGTCAGTCCTGTCAGTCAGGTCGGTCAGTCAGTCAGTCAGTCAGGTCAGTCAGTCAGTCAGTCAGTCCAGTCAGGTCAGTCAGTCAGTCAGTCAGTCAGTCAGTCAGTCCAGTCAGGTCAGTCAGTCAGTCAGTCCAGTCAGTCAGTCAGTCAGTCAGTCAGTCAGTCAGTCAGTCAGTCAGTCAGGTCAGTCAGTCAGTCAGTCAGTCAGTCAGTCAGGTCAGTCAGTCAGTCAGTCAGTCAGTCAGTCAGTCAGTCAGTCAGTCAGTCAGTCAGTCAGTCAGTCAGTCAGTCAGGTCAGTCAGTCAGTCGTCAGTCAGTCAGTCAGTCAGTCAGTCAGTCAGTCAGTCAGTCAGTCAGTCAGTCAGTCAGGTCAGTCAGTCAGTCAGTCAGTCAGTCAGTCAGTCAGTCAGTCAGTCAGTCAGTCAGTCAGTCAGTCAGTCAGTCAGTCAGTCAGTCAGTCAGTCAGTCAGTCAGTCAGTCAGTCAGTCAGTCAGTCAGTCAGTCAGTCAGTCAGTCAGTCAGTCAGTCAGTCAGTCAGTCAGTCAGTCAGTCAGTCAGTCAGTCAGTCAGTCAGTCAGTCAGTCAGTCAGTCAGGTCAGTCAGTCAGTCAGTCAGTCAGTCAGTCAGTCCAGTCAGTCAGTCAGTCAGTCAGTCAGTCAGTCAGTCAGTCAGTCAGTCAGGTCAGTCAGTCAGTCAGTCAGTCAGTCAGTCAGTCAGTCAGGTCAGTCAGTCAGTCAGTCAGGTCAGTCAGTCAGTCAGTCAGGTCAGTCAGTCAGTCAGTCAGTCAGTCAGTCAGTCAGTCAGTCAGTCAGTCAGTCAGTCAGTCAGTCAGTCAGGTCAGTCAGTCAGTCAGTCAGTCAGTCAGTCAGTCAGTCAGTCAGTCAGTCAGTCAGTCAGTCAGTCAGTCAGTCAGTCAGTCAGTCAGTCAGTCAGTCAGTCAGTCAGTCAGTCAGTCAGTCAGTCAGTCAGTCAGTCAGTCAGTCAGTCAGTCAGTCAGTCAGTCAGTCAGTCAGTCAGGTCAGTCAGTCAGTCAGTCAGTCAGTCAGTCAGTCAGTCAGTCAGTCAGTCAGTCAGTCAGTCAGTCAGTCAGTCAGTCAGTCAGTCAGTCAGTCAGTCAGTCAGTCAGTCAGTCAGTCAGTCAGTCAGTCAGTCAGTCAGTCAGTCAGTCAGTCAGTCAGTCAGTCAGTCAGTCAGTCAGTCAGTCAGTCAGTCAGTCAGTCAGTCAGTCAGTCAGTCAGTCAGTCAGTCAGTCAGTCAGTCAGTCAGTCAGTCAGTCAGTCAGTCAGTCAGTCAGTCAGTCAGTCAGTCAGTCAGTCAGTCAGTCAGTCAGTCAGTCAGTCAGTCAGTCAGTCAGTCAGTCAGTCAGTCAGTCAGTCAGTCAGTCAGTCAGTCAGTCAGTCAGTCAGTCAGTCAGTCAGTCAGTCAGTCAGTCAGTCAGTCAGTCAGTCAGTCAGTCAGTCAGTCAGTCAGTCAGTCAGTCAGTCAGTCAGTCAGTCAGTCAGTCAGTCAGTCAGTCAGTCAGTCAGTCCAGTCAGTCAGTCAGTCAGTCCAGTCAGTCAGTCAGTCAGTCAGTCAGTCAGTCAGTCAGTCAGTCAGTCAGTCAGTCAGTCAGTCAGTCAGTCAGTCAGTCAGTCAGTCAGTCAGTCAGTCAGTCAGTCAGTCAGTCAGTCAGTCAGTCAGTCAGTCAGTCAGTCAGTCAGTCAGTCAGGTCAGTCAGTCAGTCAGTCAGTCAGTCAGTCAGTCAGTCAGTCAGTCAGTCAGTCAGTCAGTCAGTCAGTCAGTCAGTCAGTCAGTCAGTCAGTCAGTCAGTCAGTCAGGTCAGTCAGTCAGTCCAGTCAGGTCAGTCAGTCAGTCAGTCAGGTCAGTCAGTCAGTCAGTCAGGTCAGTCAGTCAGTCAGTCAGTCAGTCAGTCAGTCAGTCAGTCAGTCAGTCAGTCAGTCAGTCAGTCAGTCAGTCAGTCAGTCAGTCAGGTCAGTCAGTCAGTCCAGTCAGTCAGTCAGTCAGTCAGTCAGTCAGTCAGTCAGTCAGTCAGTCAGTCAGTCAGTCAGTCAGGTCAGTCAGTCAGTCAGTCAGTCAGTCAGTCAGTCAGTCAGTCAGTCAGTCAGTCAGTCAGGTCAGTCAGTCAGTCAGTCAGGTCAGTCAGTCAGTCAGTCAGTCAGTCAGTCAGTCAGTCAGGTCAGTCAGTCAGTCAGTCAGTCAGGTCAGTCAGTCAGTCAGTCAGTCAGTCAGTCAGTCAGGTCAGTCAGTCAGTCAGTCAGTCAGTCAGTCAGTCAGTCAGTCAGTCAGTCAGTCAGTCAGTCAGTCAGTCAGTCAGTCAGTCAGTCAGTCAGTCAGTCAGTCAGTCAGTCAGGTCAGTCAGTCAGTCAGTCAGTCAGGTCAGTCAGTCAGTCAGTCAGTCAGTCAGTCAGTCAGTCAGGTCAGTCAGTCAGTCAGTCAGGTCAGTCAGTCAGTCAGTCAGTCAGGTCAGTCAGTCAGTCAGTCAGTCAGTCAGTCAGTCAGTCAGTCAGTCAGTCAGTCAGTCAGTCAGGTCAGTCAGTCAGTCAGTCAGTCAGTCAGTCAGTCAGTCAGTCAGTCAGGTCAGTCAGTCAGTCCAGTCAGGTCAGTCAGTCAGTCAGTCAGTCAGTCAGTCAGTCAGTCAGGTCAGTCAGTCAGTCAGGTCAGTCAGTCAGTCAGTCAGTCAGTCAGGTCAGTCAGTCAGTCAGTCAGTCAGTCAGTCAGTCAGTCAGTCAGTCAGTCAGTCAGTCAGTCAGTCAGTCAGTCAGTCAGTCAGTCAGTCAGTCAGTCAGTCAGTCAGTCAGTCAGTCAGTCAGTCAGTCAGTCAGTCAGTCAGTCAGTCAGTCAGTCAGTCAGTCGGTCAGTCAGTCAGTCAGTCAGTCAGTCAGTCAGTCAGTCAGTCAGTCAGTCAGTCAGTCAGTCAGTCAGTCAGTCAGTCAGTCAGTCAGTCAGTCAGTCAGTCAGTCAGTCAGTCAGTCAGTCAGTCAGTCAGTCAGTCAGTCAGTCAGTCAGTCAGTCAGTCAGTCAGTCAGTCAGTCAGTCAGTCAGTCAGTCAGTCAGTCAGGTCAGTCAGTCAGTCAGTCAGTCAGTCAGTCAGTCAGTCAGTCAGGTCAGTCAGTCAGTCAGTCAGTCAGTCAGTCAGTCAGTCAGTCAGTCAGTCAGTCAGTCAGGTCAGTCAGTCAGTCAGTCAGTCAGTCAGTCAGTCAGTCAGTCAGTCAGTCAGTCAGTCAGTCAGTCAGTCAGTCAGTCAGTCAGTCAGTCAGTCAGTCAGTCAGTCAGTCAGTCAGTCAGTCAGTCAGTCAGTCAGTCAGTCAGTCAGTCAGTCAGTCCAGTCAGGTCAGTCAGTCAGTCCAGTCAGGTCAGTCAGTCAGTCAGTCCAGTCAGTCAGTCAGTCCAGTCAGGTCAGTCAGTCAGTCAGTCAGTCAGTCAGTCAGTCAGTCAGGTCAGTCAGTCAGTCAGTCAGGTCAAGGTCAGTCAGTCAGGCAGTCAGGTCAGTCAGTCAGGTCAGTCAGTCAGTCAGTCAGTCCAGTCAGGTCAGTCAGTCAGTCAGTCAGTCAGTCAGTCCAGTCAGGTCAGTCAGTCAGTCAGTCAGTCAGTCAGTCAGTCAGTCAGGTCAGTCAGTCAGTCAGTCAGTCAGTCAGTCAGTCAGTCAGTCAGTCAGTCAGTCAGTCAGTCAGTCAGTCAGTCAGTCAGTCAGTCAGTCAGTCAGTCAGTCAGTCAGGTCAGTCAGTCAGTCAGTCAGTCAGTCAGTCAGTCAGTCAGTCAGTCAGTCAGTCAGTCAGTCAGTCAGTCCAGTCAGTCAGTCAGTCAGTCAGTCAGTCAGTCAGTCAGTCAGTCAGGTCAGTCAGTCAGTCAGTCAGTCAGTCAGTCAGTCAGTCAGGTCAGTCAGTCAGTCAGTCAGTCAGGTCAGTCAGTCAGTCAGTCAGTCAGTCAGTCAGTCAGTCAGTCAGTCAGTCAGTCAGTCAGTCAGTCAGTCAGTCAGTCAGGTCAGTCAGTCAGTCAGTCAGTCAGTCAGTCAGTCAGTCAGTCAGTCAGTCAGTCAGTCAGTCAGTCAGTCAGTCAGTCAGTCAGTCAGTCAGGCAAGTCAGTCAGTCAAGTCAGTCAGTCCAGTCAGTCAGTCAGTCCAGTCAGTCAGTCCAGTCAGTCAGTCAAGTCAGTCAGTCAAGTCAGTCAGTCAAGTCAGTCAGTCAAGTCAGTCAGTCAGTCAGTCAGTCAGTCCAGTCAGTCAGTCAGTCAGTCAGTCAGTCAGTCAGTCAGTCAGTCAGTCAGTCAGTCAGTCAGTCAGTCAGTCAGTCAGTCAGTCAGTCAGTCAGTCAGTCAGTCAGTCAGGTCAGTCAGTCAGTCAGTCAGTCAGTCAGTCAGTCAGTCAGGTCAGTCAGTCAGTCAGTCAGTCAGTCAGTCAGTCAGTCAGGTCAGTCAGTCAGTCAGTCAGTCAGTCAGTCAGTCAGTCAGTCAGTCAGTCAGTCAGTCAGTCAGTCAGTCAGTCAGTCAGTCAGTCAGGTCAGTCAGTCAGTCAGTCAGGTCAGTCAGTCAGTCAGTCAGTCAGTCAGGTCAGTCAGTCAGTCAGTCAGTCAGTCCAGTCAGGTCAGGTCAGTCAGTCAGTCAGTCCAGTCAGTCAGTCAGTCAGTCAGTCAGTCAGTCAGTCAGTCAGTCAGTCAGTCAGTCAGTCAGTCAGTCAGTCAGTCAGTCAGTCCAGTCAGTCAGTCAGTCAGTCAGTCAGTCAGTCAGTCAGTCAGTCAGTCAGTCAGTCAGTCAGTCAGTCAGTCAGTCAGGTCAGTCAGTCAGTCAGTCAGTCAGTCAGTCAGTCAGTCAGGTCAGTCAGTCAGTCAGTCAGTCAGTCAGTCAGTCAGTCAGTCAGTCAGTCAGTCAGTCAGTCAGTCAGTCAGTCAGTCAGTCAGGTCAGTCAGTCAGTCAGTCAGTCAGTCAGTCAGTCAGTCAGTCAGGTCAGTCAGTCAGTCAGTCAGTCAGTCAGTCAGTCCAGTCAGTCAGTCAGTCAGTCAGTCAGTCAGTCAGTCAGTCAGTCAGTCAGTCAGTCAGTCAGTCAGGTCAGTCAGTCAGTCAGTCAGTCAGTCAGTCAGTCAGTCAGTCAGTCAGGTCAGTCAGTCAGTCAGTCAGTCAGTCAGTCAGTCAGTCAGTCAGTCAGTCAGTCAGTCAGTCAGTCAGTCAGTCAGTCAGTCAGTCAGTCAGTCAGGTCAGTCAGTCAGTCAGTCAGTCAGTCAGTCAGTCAGTCAGTCAGTCAGTCAGTCAGTCAGTCAGTCAGTCAGTCAGTCAGTCAGTCAGTCAGTCAGTCAGGTCAGTCAGTCAGTCAGTCAGTCAGGTCAGTCAGTCAGTCCAGTCAGGTCAGTCAGTCAGTCAGTCAGTCAGTCAGTCAGTCAGTCAGTCAGTCAGTCAGTCAGTCAGTCAGTCAGTCAGTCAGTCAGTCCAGTCAGTCAGTCAGTCAGTCAGTCAGTCAGTCAGTCAGTCAGTCAGTCAGTCAGTCAGTCAGTCAGTCAGTCAGTCAGTCAGTCAGTCAGTCAGTCAGTCAGTCAGTCAGTCAGTCAGTCAGTCAGTCAGTCAGTCAGTCAGTCAGTCAGTCAGTCAGTCAGTCAGTCAGTCAGTCAGTCAGTCAGTCAGTCAGTCAGTCAGTCAGTCAGTCAGTCAGTCAGTCAGTCAGTCAGGTCAGTCAGTCAGTCAGTCAGTCAGTCAGTCAGTCAGTCAGTCAGTCAGTCAGTCAGTCAGTCAGTCAGTCAGTCAGTCAGTCAGTCAGTCAGTCAGTCAGTCAGTCCAGTCAGTCAGTCAGTCAGTCAGTCAGTCAGTCAGTCAGTCAGTCAGTCAGTCAGTCAGTCAGTCAGTCAGTCAGTCAGTCAGTCAGTCAGTCAGTCAGTCAGTCAGTCAGTCAGTCAGTCAGTCAGTCAGTCAGTCAGTCAGTCAGTCAGTCAGTCAGTCAGTCAGTCAGTCAGTCAGTCAGGTCAGTCAGTCAGTCAGTCAGTCAGTCAGTCAGTCAGTCAGTCAGTCAGTCAGTCAGTCAGTCAGTCAGTCAGTCAGTCAGTCAGTCAGTCAGTCAGTCAGTCAGTCAGTCAGTCAGTCAGGTCAGTCAGTCAGTCAGGTCAGTCAGTCAGTCAGTCAGTCAGTCAGTCAGTCAGTCAGTCAGTCAGTCAGTCAGTCAGTCAGTCAGTCAGTCAGTCAGTCAGTCAGTCAGTCAGTCAGTCAGTCAGTCAGTCAGTCAGTCAGTCAGTCAGTCAGTCAGTCAGTCAGTCAGTCAGTCAGTCAGTCAGTCAGTCAGTCAGTCAGTCAGTCAGGTCAGTCAGTCAGTCAGTCAGTCAGTCAGTCAGTCAGTCAGTCAGTCAGTCAGTCAGTCAGTCAGTCAGTCAGTCAGTCAGTCAGTCCAGTCAGTCAGTCAGTCAGTCAGTCAGGTCAGTCAGTCAGTCAGTCAGTCAGTCAGTCAGTCAGTCAGGTCAGTCAGTCAGTCAGTCAGTCAGTCAGTCAGTCAGTCAGTCAGTCAGTCAGTCAGTCAGTCAGTCAGTCAGTCAGTCAGTCAGTCAGTCAGTCAGTCAGTCAGTCAGTCAGTCAGTCAGTCAGTCAGTCAGTCAGTCAGTCAGTCAGTCAGTCAGTCAGTCAGTCAGTCAGTCAGTCAGTCAGTCAGTCAGTCAGTCAGTCAGTCAGTCAGTCAGTCAGTCAGTCAGTCAGTCAGTCAGTCAGTCAGTCAGTCAGTCAGTCAGTCAGTCAGTCAGTCAGTCAGTCAGTCAGTCAGTCAGTCAGTCAGTCAGGTCAGTCAGTCAGTCAGTCAGTCAGGTCAGTCAGTCAGTCAGTCAGTCAGTCAGTCAGTCAGTCAGTCAGTCAGTCAGTCAGTCAGTCAGTCAGTCAGTCAGGTCAGTCAGTCAGTCAGTCAGTCAGTCAGTCAGTCAGTCAGTCAGTCAGTCAGTCAGTCCAGTCAGGTCAGTCAGTCAGTCAGTCGGTCAGGTCAGTCAGTCAGTCAGTCAGTCAGTCAGGCAGTCAGTCAGTCAGTCAGTCAGTCAGGTCAGTCAGTCAGTCAGTCAGTCAGTCAGTCAGGTCAGTCAGTCAGTCAGTCAGTCAGTCAGTCAGTCAGTCAGTCAGTCAGTCAGTCAGGTCAGTCAGTCAGTCAGTCAGGTCAGTCAGTCAGTCAGTCAGTCAGGTCAGTCAGTCAGTCAGTCAGTCCCAGTCAGTCAGTCCAGTCAGTCAGTCAGTCAGTCAGTCAGTCAGTCAGTCAGTCAGTCAGTCAGTCAGTCAGTCAGTCAGTCAGTCAGTCAGTCAGTCAGTCAGTCAGTCAGTCAGTCAGTCAGTCAGTCAGTCAGTCAGGTCAGTCAGTCAGTCAGTCAGTCAGTCAGTCAGTCAGTCAGTCAGTCAGTCAGTCAGTCAGTCAGTCAGTCAGTCAGTCAGTCAGTCAGTCAGTCAGTCAGTCAGTCAGTCAGTCAGTCAGTCAGTCAGTCAGTCAGTCAGTCAGTCAGTCAGTCAGTCAGTCAGTCAGTCAGTCAGTCAGTCAGTCAGTCAGTCAGTCAGGTCAGTCAGGTCAGTCAGTCAGTCAGTCAGTCAGTCAGTCAGTCAGTCAGTCAGTCAGTCAGTCAGTCAGTCAGTCAGTCAGTCAGTCAGTCAGTCAGTCAGTCAGTCAGTCAGTCAGTCAGGTCAGTCAGTCAGTCAGTCAGTCAGTCAGTCAGTCAGTCAGTCAGTCAGTCAGTCAGTCAGTCAGTCAGTCAGTCAGGTCAGTCAGTCAGTCAGTCAGTCAGGTCAGTCAGTCAGTCAGTCAGTCAGGTCAGTCAGTCAGTCAGGTCAGTCAGTCAGTCAGTCAGTCAGTCAGTCAGTCAGTCAGTCAGTCAGTCAGTCAGTCAGTCAGTCAGTCAGTCAGTCAGTCAGTCAGTCAGTCAGTCAGTCAGTCAGTCAGTCAGTCAGTCAGTCAGTCAGTCAGTCAGTCAGTCAGTCAGTCAGTCAGTCAGTCAGTCAGTCAGTCAGTCAGTCAGTCAGTCAGTCAGTCAGTCAGTCAGTCAGGTCAGTCAGTCAGTCAGTCAGTCAGGTCAGTCAGTCAGTCAGTCAGTCAGTCAGTCAGTCAGTCAGTCAGTCAGTCAGTCAGTCAGTCAGGTCAGTCAGTCAGTCAGTCAGTCAGTCAGTCAGTCAGTCAGTCAGTCAGTCAGTCAGTCAGTCAGTCAGTCCAGTCAGGTCAGTC
>CM061047.1:19002407-19160997 GCA_030762985.1 Adelphocoris suturalis
TGTTACGTTACGTTACTCAATGATTTCTGATGATTTCCGCCTACAACCGAGTCGTTGCTAGGAAATGGTACTTCGTCATTTTTTCATCCCACAAAATTCGTTGACCATTCGTTCGAAAGCTCTCGATTTATCCAACCATACTATATTAACTACTGCGAAGTGCGTGGCCAACAAGCTGAGTTATGAGCATGATTATATGAATAATTGTTTACACACAGGTGATCATTTTCAATTATTGATACTGTGAACATGATTGCAACTGCTTGTTAATATCTGATGATTTCATTGAGCTGGTGTTTCGATGATTTGATTCATAGCAGGTGATCCGAATATTGCGAGAACGGTTTGATTTGTGAAGTGGTGATTAAATCATTTTAATAGATAATTTCTATACTTGACACTCTAGGAAGCTGTAATTTCGTAGCCTCTTTAGGACATTTACTTGACGATGCCCAGGGTCCGGATCAGCTGAGTGGCTCTTAGAGCTTGCATACGAGTCTGCAACACATACGAGTCTGCAACTAAAGATATGAAATGTCCCAATGTGTTGCAGACTCGTATGCAAGCGTTTTCTTTTCAACATGATCGTTCCCTGCCAGGATGGTTCCTCGTTTCTGGAAGGAACTGGGTCAATGTGTACAAGCTATCACACTCAGTTTATACTTCACTTTTCTACTTTCACTTCGATAAGACGGAAATTGAGTATAACTTAGGTACCATTTTTTGATTTCGACTTTGTCTTTAGCAGGTCATCAAGTTTGTTCAACATGATCTGTCCCAGCCTGGCGTTTCCCCCATGTGGAAAAAAACTGGCACAATGGGTACAAGCTATCCCACTCAGGTTATACTTCACTTTCTTACTTTCACTTCGATAAGATGGAAACTGAGTTGAACTTACCAGTTTTGATTTCGACTTGGGTCCTTACCAGGTCATTAAGTTTCTTCAACATGGTCAGACCCTGCCTGGCATTTCCCTGCTTGTGGAAGGAACTGCCCACAATGGCTACAAGCTATCCCTCTCAGTTTATACTTCACTTTCCAACTATCACTAGGATAAGATGGAAGTTGCGTTGAAGTTAACAGTTTTGATTTCGACTTGGGATTAAAACTTTAGCAGGTCATCAATTTTCGTCAAATTCATCTGTCTAATCCTTGGTCTATGTGTGCTTCCTTGGCCTCATTGTTTGATATTGTCTAGGAAGAATGACATTCGTCAACTGCACTTCTAGCACCCCTCGTTTTGGACAACCCCTTTACTGACTCTATAGTTTGGTGATAGCTATTTTGAAAGTGATGGATCTGAAGCTATCCCATTCAGTTTATACTTCACTTTCCTACTTTCAAGTCGATAAGATGGAAATTGTGTTGAACTCACCAATTTTGATTTTGGACATGGGTCTTTCGGTTGGGTCATCAAGTTTCTTCAACATGATTGTTCCCTGCCCATCGTTTCCCCGCTTGTGGAAGGAACTGCCACAATGGCTACAAGCTATCCCTCTCAGTTTATACTTCACATTCCCACTTTTTCCTGATATATGATAGAAATTGAGTTGAATATACCAGTTTTGATTTCAACATTGGTCTTCTTCAGTAGAGCAAGAAGTTTTTTTCAACGTGATCGTTCCCTGCCAGGATGGTTCCTCGTTTGTGGAAGGAACTGGCACAATGTGTACACGCTATCGCACTCAGTTTATACTTCACTTTTCTACTTGCACATCGATAAGACGGAAATTGAGTATAACTTAGGTACCATTTTTGATTTCGACTTTGTCTTTAGCAGGTCATCAAGTTTGTTCAACATGATCTGTCCCAGCCTGGCGTTTCCCCCATGTGGAAAAAACTGGCACAATGGGTACAAGCTATAACACTCAGGTTATACTTCACATTCTTACTTTCACTTCGATAAGATGGAAACTGAGTTGAACTTACCAGTTTTGATTTCGACTTGGGTCCTTACCAGGTCATCAAGTTTCTTCAAAATGATCAGTCCCTGCCTGGCATTTCCCCGCTTGTGGAAGGAACTGCGCACAATGGCTACAAGCTATCCCTCTCAGTTTATACTTCACTTTCCTACTATCACTAGGATAAGATGGAAGTTGAGTTGAAGTTAACAGTTTTGATTTCGACTTGGGATTACAACTTTAGCAGGTCATCAATTTTCGTCAAATTCATCAGTCCAATCCTTGGCCTATGTGTGCTTCCTTGGCCTCATTGTTTGATTTTGTCTAGGAAGATGGACATTCGTCAACTGCACTTCTAGCACCCTTTTTTTTGGACAACCCCTTTACTGACTCAATAGTTTGGTAAAAGCTATTTTTAAAGTGATGGATGAAGCTATCCCACTCAGTTTATACTTCACTTTCCTACTTTCAAGTCGATAAGATGGAAATTGTGTTGAACTTTCCAATTTTGATTTTGACATTGGTCTTCTGCAGATCATCAAGTTTCTTCATCATGACCAGTCCCTGCCCTGCGTTTCCCCGCTTGTGGAAGGAACTGCCACAATGGCTACAAGCTATCCCTCTCAGTTTATACTTCACATTCCCACTTTTCCTGATATATGATAGAAATTGAGTTGAATATACCAGTTTTGATTTCAACATTGGTCTTCTTCAGTAGAGCATGAAGTTTTTGACATTTCATGTCTTTGCTATGGCACACAACCAAATTTTCGTTATGTTACGTTACGTTACGTTACTCAATGATTTCTGATGATTTCCGCCTACAACCGAGTCGTTGCTAGGGAAATGGTACTTCGTCATTTTTCATCCCACAAAATTCGTTGACCATTCGTTCGAAAGCTCTCGATTTATCCAACCATTACTATATTAACTACTGCGAAGTGCGTGGCCAACAAGCTGAGTTATGAGCATGATTATATGAATAATTGTTTACACACAGGTGATCATTTTCAATTATTGATACTGTGAACATGATTGCAACTGCTTGTTAATATCTGATGATTTCATTGAGCTGGTGTTTCGATGATTTGATTCATAGCAGGTGATCCGAATATTGCGAGAACGGTTTGATTTGTGAAGTGGTGATTAAATCATTTTAATAGATAATTTCTATACTTCACACTCTAGGAAGCTGTAATTTCGTAGCCTCTTTAGGACATTTACTTGACGATGCCCAGGGTCCGGATCAGCTGAGTGGCTCTTAGAGCTTGCATACGAGTCTGCAACACATACGAGTCTGCAACTAAAGATATGAAATGTCCCAATGTGTTGCAGACTCGTATGCAAGCGTTTTCTTTTCAACATGATCGTTCCCTGCCAGGATGGTTCCTCGTTTCTGGAAGGAACTGGGTCAATGTGTACAAGCTATCACACTCAGTTTATACTTCACTTTTCTACTTTCACTTCGATAAGACGGAAATTGAGTATAACTTAGGTACCATTTTTGATTTCGACTTTGTCTTTAGTAGGTCATCAAGTTTGTTCAACATGATCTGTCCCAGCCTGGCGTTTCCCCCCATGTGGAAAAAAACTGGCACAATGGGTACAAGCTATCCCACTCAGGTTATACTTCACTTTCTTACTTTCACTTCGATAAGATGGAAACTGAGTTGAACTTACCAGTTTTGATTTCGACTTGGGTCCTTACCAGGTCATTAAGTTTCTTCAACATGGTCAGACCCTGCCTGGCATTTCCCTGCTTGTGGAAGGAACTGCCCACAATGGCTACAAGCTATCCCTCTCAGTTTATACTTCACTTTCCAACTATCACTAGGATAAGATGGAAGTTGCGTTGAAGTTAACAGTTTTGATTTCGACTTGGGATTAAAACTTTAGCAGGTCATCAATTTTCGTCAAATTCATCTGTCTAATCCTTGGTCTATGTGTGCTTCCTTGGCCTCATTGTTTGATATTGTCTAGGAAGAATGACATTCGTGAACTGCACTTCTAGCACCCCTTTTTTTGGACAACCCCTTTACTGACTCAATAGTTTGGTAAAAGCTATTTTGAAAGTGATGGATCTGAAGCTATCCCATTCAGTTTATACTTCACTTTCCTACTTTCAAGTCGATAAGATGGAAATTGTGTTGAAACTCACCAATTTTGATTTTGACATGGGTCTTCGGTTGGTCATCAAGTTTCTTCAACATGATTGTTCCCTGCCCATCGTTTCCCCGCTTAAGGAAGGAACTGCCACAATGGCTACAAGCTATCCCTCTCAGTTTATACTTCACATTCCCACTTTTCCTGATATATGATAGAAATTGAGTTGAATATACCAGTTTTGATTTCAACATTGGTCTTCTTCAGTAGAGCATGAAGTTTTTTCAACATGATCGTTCCCTGCCAGGATGGTTCCTCGTTTGTGGAAGGAACATGGTCAATGTGTACAAGCTATCGCACTCAGTTTATACTTCACTTTTCTACTTGCACTTCGATAAGATGGAAACTGAGTTTCATCAAGTTTCTTCAAAATGATCAGTCCCTGCCTGGCATTTCCCCGCTTGTGGAAGGAACTGCGCACAATGGCTACAAGCTATCCCTCTCAGTTTATACTTCACTTTCCTACTATCACTAGGATAAGATGGAAGTTGAGTTGAAGTTAACAGTTTTGATTTCGACTTGGGATTACAACTTTAGCAGGTCATCAATTTTCGTCAAATTCATCAGTCCAATCCTTGGCCTATGTGTGCTTCCTTGGCCTCATTGTTTGATATTGTCTAGGAAGATGGACATTCGTCAACTGCACTTCTAGCACCCCTCGTTTTGGACAACCCCTTTACTGACTCTATAGTTTGGTAAAAGCTATTTTTAAAGTGATGGATCTGAAGCTATCCCACTCAGTTTATACTTCACTTTCCTACTTTCAAGTCGATAAGATGGAAATTGTGTTGAACTCACCAATTTTGATTTTGACATGGGTCTTCAGTTGGTCATCAAGTTTCTTCAACATGATTGTTCCCTGCCCATCGTTTCCCCCGCTTGTGGAAGGAACTGCCACAATGGCTACAAGCTATCCCTCTCAGTTTATACTTCACATTCCCACTTTTCCTGATATATGATAGAAATTGAGTTGAATATACCAGTTTTGATTTCAACATTGGTCTTCTTCAATAGAGCATGAAGTTTTTTCAACATGATCGTTCCCTACCAGGATGGTTCCTCGTTTGTGGAAGGAACTGGGTCAATGTGTACAAGCTATCACACTCAGTTTATACTTCACTTTTCTACTTTCACTTCGATAAGACGGAAATTGAGTATAACTTAGGTACCATTTTTGATTTCGACTTTGTCTTTAGCAGGTCATCAAGTTTATTCAACATGATCTGTCCCAGCCTGGCGTTTCTCCCATGTGGAAAAAACTGGCACAATGGGTACCAGCTATAACACTTAGGTTATACTTCACTTTCTTACTTTCACTTCGATAAGATGGAAACTGAGTTGAACTTACCAGTTTTGATTTCGACTTGGGTCCTTACCAGGTCATCAAGTTTCTTCAAAATGATCAGTCCCTGCCTGGCATTTCCCCGCTTGTGGAAGGAACTGCGCACAATGGCTACAAGCTATCCCTCTCAGTTTATACTTCACTTTCCTACTATCACTAGGATAAGATGGAAGTTGAGTTGAAGTTAACAGTTTTGATTTCGACTTGGGATTACAACTTTAGCAGGTCATCAATTTTCGTCAAATTCATCAGTCCAATCCTTGGCCTATGTGTGCTTCCTTGGCCTCATTGTTTGATATTGTCTAGGAAGATGGACATTCGTCAACTGCACTTCTAGCACCCCTTTTTTTTGGACAACCCCTTTACTGACTCAATAGTTTGGTAAAAGCTATTTTGAAAGTGATGGATCTGAAGCTATCCCATTCAGTTTATACTTCACTTTCCTACTTTCAAGTCGATAAGATGGAAATTGTGTTGAACTCACCAATTTTGATTTTGACATGGGTCTTCAGTTGGTCATCAAGTTTCTTCAACATGATTGTTCCCTGCCCATCGTTTCCCCGCTTGTGGAAGGAACTGCCACAATGGCTACAAGCTATCCCTCTCAGTTTATACTTCACATTCCCACTTTTCCTGATATATGATAGAAATTGAGTTGAATATACCAGTTTTGATTTCAACATTGGTCTTCTTCAATAGAGCATGAAGTTTTTCCAACATGATCGTTCCCTGCCAGGATGGTTCCTCGTTTGTGGAAGGAACTGGGTCAATGTGTACAAGCTATCACACTCAGTTTATACTTCACTTTTCTACTTTCACTTCGATAAGACGGAAATTGAGTATAACTTAGGTACCATTTTTGATTTCGACTTTGTCTTTAGCAGGTCATCAAGTTTATTCAACATGATCTGTCCCAGCCTGGCGTTTCTCCCATGTGGAAAAAACTGGCACAATGGGTACCAGCTATAACTCTCAGTTTATACTTCACTTTCCCCCTTTCACTTGGATATGATGGAAACTGAGTTGAACTTACCAGTTTTGATTTTGACTTGGGTCCTTACCAGGTCATCAAGTTTCTTCAACATGGTCAGTCCCTGCCTGGCATTTCCCTGCTTGTGGAAGGAACTGCCCACAATGGCTACAAGCTATCCCTCTCAGTTTATACTTCACTTTCCCCCTTTCACTTGGATAAGATGGAAATTGAGTTGAACGTACCAGTTTTGATTTCGACATTGGTCTTCTGCAGATCATCAAGTTTCTTCAACATGACCAGTCCCTGCCCTGCGTTTCCCCGATTGTGGAAGAAACTGCCCACATAGGCTAGAATGGATTCCTCTCAGGTTATACTTCACATCCCCACTTTCACTTTGATAAGACGGAAATGGAGTAGAACTAACCATTTTTGATTTCGACTTGGGTCTTTAGCAGGTCATCAAATTTCTTCAACATGATCGTTCCCTGCCCGGCGTTTCCCCGCTTGTGGAAGGAACTTCCACAATGGCTACAAGCTATCCCTCTAAGTTTATACTTCACTTTCCTACTATCACTAGGATAAGATGGAAATTGAGTTGAAGTTAACAGTTTTGATTTCGACTTGGGATTAAAACTTTAGCAGGTCATCAATTTTCGACAACTTTGTCAGTCTCTTCCTGAGGCCGTGGGACTGCTGTAGCTTCAACGTGATCGTTCCCTGCCAGGATGGTTCCTCGTTTGTGGAATGAACTGGCACGATGTGTACAAGCTATCACACTCAGTTTATACTTCACTTTTCTACGCGCACTTCGATAAGACGGAAATTGAGTAGAACTTACCATTTTTGATTTCGACTTGGGTCTATAGCAGGTCATCAAGTTTGTTCAACATGATCAGTCCCTGCCTGGCGTTTCTCCGCTTGTGGAAGGAACTGGCACAATGGGTACAAGCTATCCCACTCAGTTTATACTTCACTTTCTTACTTTCACTTCGATAAGATGGAAACTGAGTTGAACTTACCAGTTTTGATTTCGACTTGGGTCCTTACCAGGTCATCAAGTTTCTTCAAAATGATCAGTCCCTGCCTGGCATTTCCCCGCTTGTGGAAGGAACTGCGCACAATGGCTACAAGCTATCCCTCTCAGTTTATACTTCACTTTCCTACTATCACTAGGATAAGATGGAAGTTGAGTTGAAGTTAACAGTTTTGATTTCGACTTGGGATTACAACTTTAGCAGGTCATCAATTTTCGTCAAATTCATCAGTCCAATCCTTGGCCTATGTGTGCTTCCTTGGCCTCATTGTTTGATATTGTCTTGGAAGATGGACATTCATCAACTGCACTTCTAGCACCCCTTTTTTTGGACAACCCCTTTACTGACTCTATAGTTTGGTAAAAGCTATTTTTAAAGCAATGGATCTGAAGCTATCCCACTCAGTTTATAAATCACTTTCCTACTTTCAGGTCCATAAGATGGAAATCGTGTTGAACTTACCAATTTTGATTTTGACATGGGTCTTCAGTTGGTCATCAAGTTTCTTCAACATGATTGTTTCCCTGCCCATCGTTTCCCCGCTTGTGGTAGGAACTGCCACAATGGCTACAAGCTATCCTTCTCAGTTTATACTTCACATTCCCACTTTTCCTGATATATGATAGAAATTGAGTTGAATATACCAGTTTTGATTTCAACATTGGTCTTCTTCAGTAGAGCATGAATTTTTTTCAACATGATCGTTCCCTGCCAGGATGGTTCCTCGTTTCTGGAAGGAACTGGGTCAATGTGTACAAGCTATCACACTCAGTTTATACTTCACTTTTCCACTTTCACTTCGATAAGACGGAAATTGAGTATAACTTAGGTACCATTTTTGATTTCGACTTTGTCTTTAGCAGGTCATCAAGTTTGTTCAACATGATCTGTCCCAGCCTGGCGTTTCCCCCCATGTGGAAAAAACTGGCACAATGGGTACAAGCTATCCCACTCAGGTTATACTTCACTTTCTTACTTTCACTTCGATAAGATGGAAACTGAGTTGAACTTACCAGTTTTGATTTCGACTTGGGTCCTTACCAGGTCATTAAGTTTCTTCAACATGGTCAGTCCCTGCCTGGCATTTCCCTGCTTGTGGAAGGAACTGCCCACAATGGCTACAAGCTATCCCTCTCAGTTTATACTTCACTTTCCAACTATCACTAGGATAAGATGGAAGTTGAGTTGAACAGTTTTTCTTTCGACTTGGGATTACAACTTTAGCAGGTCATCAATTTTCGTCAAATTCATCAGTCCAATCCTTGGCCTATGTGTGCTTCCTTGGCCTCATTGTTTGATATTGTCTAGGAAGATGGACATTCATCAACTGCACTTCTAGCACCCCTTTTTTTGGACAACCCCTTTACTGACTCAATAGTTTGGTAAAAGCTATTTTGAAAGTGATGGATCTGAAGCTATCCCATTCAGTTTATACTTCACTTTCCTACTTTCAAGTCGATAAGATGGAAATTGTGTTGAACTCACCAATTTTGATTTTGACATGGGTCTTCAGTTGGTCATCAAGTTTCTTCAACATGATTGTTCCCTGCCCATCGTTTCCCCCCGCTTGTGGTAGGAACTGCCACAATGGCTACAAGCTATCCCTCTCAGTTTATACTTCACATTCCCACTTTTCCTGATATATGATAGAAATTGAGTTGAATATACCAGTTTTGATTTCAACATTGGTCTTCTTCAGTAGAGCATGAATTTTTTTCAACATGATCGTTCCCTGCCAGGATGGTTCCTCGTTTCTGGAAGGAACTGGGTCAATGTGTACAAGCTATCACACTCAGTTTATACTTCACTTTTCTACTTTCACTTCGATAAGACGGAAATTGAGTATAACTTAGGTACCATTTTTGATTTCGACTTTGTCTTTAGCAGGTCATCAAGGTTGTTCAACATGATCTGTCCCAGCCTGGCGTTTCCCCCCATGTGGAAAAAACTGGCACAATGGGTACAAGCTATCCCACTCAGGTTATACTTCACTTTCTTACTTTCACTTCGATAAGATGGAAACTGAGTTGAACTTACCAGTTTTGATTTCGACTTGGGTCCTTACCAGGTCATTAAGTTTCTTCAACATGGTCAGTCCCTGCCTGGCATTTCCCTGCTTGTGGAAGGAACTGCCCACAATGGCTACAAGCTATCCCTCTCAGTTTATACTTCACTTTCCAACTATCACTAGGATAAGATGGAAGTTGAGTTGAACAGTTTTTCTTTCGACTTGGGATTACAACTTTAGCAGGTCATCAATTTTCGTCAAATTCATCAGTCTAATCCTTGGTCTATGTGTGCTTCCTTGGCCTCATTGTTTGATATTGTCTAGGAAGAATGACATTCGTCAACTGCACTTCTAGCACCCCTTTTTTTGGACAACCCCTTTACTGACTCAATAGTTTGGTAAAAGCTTTTTTGAAAGTGATGGATCTGAAGCTATCCCATTCAGTTTATACTTCACTTTCCTACTTTCAAGTCGATAAGATGGAAATTGTGTTGAACTCACCAATTTTGATTTTGACATGGGTCTTCGGTTGGTCATCAAGTTTCTTCAACATGATTGTTCCCTGCCCATCGTTTCCCCGCTTGTGGAAGGAACTGCCACAATGGCTACAAGCTATCCCTCTCAGTTTATACTTCACATTCCCACTTTTCCTGATATATGATAGAAATTGAGTTGAATATACCAGTTTTGATTTCAACATTGGTCTTCTTCAGTAGAGCATGAAGTTTTTTCAACATGATCGTTACCTGCCAGGATGGTTCCTCGTTTGTGGAAGGAACTGGGTCAATGTGTACAAGCTATCACACTCAGTTTATACTTCACTTTTCTACTTTCACTTCGATAAGACGGAAATTGAGTATAACTTAGGTACCATTTTTGATTTCGACTTTGTCTTTAGCAGGTCATCAAGTTTGTTCAACATGATCTGTCCCAGCCTGGCGTTTCCCCCCATGTGGAAAAAACTGGCACAATGGGTACAAGCTATCCCACTCAGGTTATACTTCACTTTCTTACTTTCACTTTGATAAGATGGAAACTGAGTTGAAGTTACCAGTTTTGATTTCGACTTGGGTCCTTACCAGGTCATTAAGTTTCTTCAACATGGTCAGACCCTGCCTGGCATTTCCCTGCTTGTGGAAGGAACTGCCCACAATGGCTACAAGCTATCCCTCTCAGTTTATACTTCACTTTCCAACTATCACTAGGATAAGATGGAAGTTGCGTTGAAGTTAACAGTTTTGATTTCGACTTGGGATTACAACTTTAGCAGGTCATCAATTTTCGTCAAATTCATCAGTCTAATCCTTGGTCTATGTGTGCTTCCTTGGCCTCATTGTTTGATATTGTCTAGGAAGAATGACATTCGTCAACTGCACTTCTAGCACCCCTCGTTTTGGGCAACCCCTTTACTGACTCTATAGTTTGGTGATAGCTATTTTGAAAGTGAAGGATCTGAAGCTATCCCATTCAGTTTATACTTCACTTTCCTACTTTCAAGTCGATAAGATGGAAATTGTGTTGAACTCACCAATTTTGATTTTGACATGGGTCTTCGGTTGGTCATCAGGTTTCTTAGAAAAAAACGGAAGTTAGTGAAAAACGTTGTCTATTTCCACGAAAAAATAAAGAGTTACACTGTTAAATCGATTTCGACGGTTAGGCCATCATCAGTAACAAACAATAACTGAAGATACATTAGAAAGGACACAGCTTTTATAGTAACAGGTGAAGGGAGATTGAATCCCATTGGTCAAGAGAAAGGAAAGGGGCAAGAGGTACAACCAATGAAGTGCAAACAAGGTGACGGGGGATTATAGCCAATTAGATGAAGTGAAAGGGGGAAATAACTAAATATGGTTTCAACATTGTGAAGGGATAATTCCAAGCTTTATAAAAATGGACCTATTAGTGGTGAAATATATTGAGGTATATCCTCATTTAAACATTTACCAGATCTGTCACTTTTGATAATTTCGAATTTTTCAAGTACATTCAACATACCTCCCTTCGGACAAAAATGAAGAAATTCTACAAACTGTCTATCTGTCAAATCAAAATTGTAACTATGATTGGATTCCTTAAGATGTTTTGCAAATGTAGACTTACCCTTATTTTCCCTGAAATCCTCCTGATGCTCGTCTATTCTTTCCCTGAATTTCCTACCAGTTTGACCGCAATATTCGTAGCCACAAGAACATTTTAGTTTATAAACCCCACTTTTATCCTGAACATTGATTTTGTCCTTAACGGATCCTAGTAATGCTTTAAGACTATTTTTAGTTCTAAAACCTACTTTGTAACCTCTCGATGATAGAATTTTGCCGATTTTATCCGAAATTTTCCCATAATAAGGTATACTTATCCATTGCTTTTCTTCTAAATTTACATCTTCCCTAGCCAGATTGGAAACTTTTTCCCTACTCTTTTTCCTAAGAACGTTATCCCATATGGTATCAACGAGATCTCCTCCATATCCGTTACTAGCCGCTATGCTTTTGATAATGGATTTTTCTTTTGATAACTTTTGTTCACTCATTGGAATAGACAGTGCTCGGTTAATCATACTATGGAAGGCTGCATGCTTATGGACTAAAGGGTGATTTGAAGTACTATGGATAGTTATATCGCTATATGTATCTTTTCTATAAATTGAAAAATCATGCTTTCCGTTTACCAAAGAGATGGATAGATCTAAAAAATTGAGTTTATTTCCGCCAAATTCGAGGGTAAATTTGATAAAGGGATCTAATTTATTGATTTTTTCGTGAAAAGAATTTAGTTGTCTTTCTGTGCCCTTCCATAGAATGACGATATCATCGACATATCTATACCAATAGAGAAGATCATTTGTGCTACAAGTTGTAAATATTTGTTGCTCAAGATAATCCATGTAAATATCTGCAAGCAGAGGAGATAACGGAGAACCCATAGCAACCCCTGGCTGTGTATAACATTTCCCCTCAAATAAAAAGTAATTTTGATCCATACAAATAGACATCAAATTAAACAATTCATCCTTTTCGAAAATATTAAGTTTAGAGGCGTGAATCAGCCTGCACACCACATCTTTGCATCTAGTTACATCGATATTGGTGAACAGACTAACCACGTCAAAAGATGCAAGTTTAGCATTTGGAGGCATCCGAATGTCCTTAATTTTAGAGACCAAATCATAGGAATTTAGTACAGTATGTTGAGGTCGAAAGTTGATTTTGTTTCTAAATAAAATATTGAGTTTTTTAGCCAATTTGTAAGCGGGAGCTCCGATATAAGACACCACTGGTCTCATCGGCACTCCTTCCTTATGAATTTTAGGGAGACAAGATAACCTAGGCGCATGAGGGTTCATTTCTACAAAACTTGGAATGTACATATTTTTTAGTAAACTATCTTCTGATTGGTGAACTACTTTTCGAATTAATCTTTGAAATTTTGAAGTTGGGTCAGATGAAAGATTTGAACAATTATTATCTTCTAGAAATTTGACAGTTTTCGAAACATAATCTTGTTTATTTAAGATGACAGTTGTATTGCCTTTATCTGCTTTGAGGGCCACAATATTTTTCTGGGAAAACTTCTTCTTTAGACCAGCTGCAACTGTTTCCTCCTTCCGGGTGGTGGTCCTGGTGATCTCGATGAGGACTGGATCTCTTCTGCACATAGGGTCTTGGTGACAGATGGTCCATTCGTAGCCTCGACGGAGAATGCTAAGTCCCGAGTCGCAGGAGTTCCAAGGGAGAAACATGGGTTATGCTTCAACCCTTTCTCAAGAAGGGATACTTCTGCCGGAGAAAATACGACATCAGACAGGTTCTCCACTTTCTTGAAGAATGGGTGAGACCTTGTTAGTGGAGCTGGAGTCTTAGGGACTGGCTTTTTAGTCTTCAAAAGTTGTTCTAATTTACCTTGCAGAATCTTCTTTTTTGCCGATCCTTTCTTCCATGCGGCTTCGACTGCATACTGCTCGATAAGTTCCCATTCAGCGGAAGTGTAGCGGGCGGTGAGTTCTTGAAACATATAGTACAGTTTCTCCCGGGCAATATCACGAACACTATACCAACGATGGAGTTCACTTCTCACAAGCTTGATTTCTGCCTCATTAATAATTCGGACTGCAGCACCTGAAGGTGCTTACATTGGATTCGTACAAAATTTGGAATCACACGTTTAGAAATACACTGTTGATTGAACCAAATGTTCCTTTCCGCTAAAGCTATACGTATCTTCAATTTTATATACCAACTCGCGATTTCTGCTCGACTTGCAGAACTGATACGAACTAAATCACTCGCGACGAAGTTGTGGAAACCCATTTAAAAACGGAAGTTAGTGAAAAACGTTGTCTATTTCCACGAAAAAATAAAGAGTTACACTGTTAAATCGATTTCGACGGTTAGGCCATCATCAGTAACAAACAATAACTGAAGATACATTAGAAAGGACACAGCTTTTATAGTAACAGGTGAAGGGAGATTGAATCCCATTGGTCAAGAGAAAGGAAAGGGGCAAGAGGTACAACCAATGAAGTGCAAACAAGGTGACGGGGGATTATAGCCAATTAGATGAAGTGAAAGGGGGAAATAACTAAATATGGTTTCAACATTGTGAAGGGATAATTCCAAGCTTTATAAAAATGGACCTATTAGTGGTGAAATATATTGAGGTATATCCTCATTTAAACATTTACCAGATCTGTCACTTTTGATAATTTCGAATTTTTCAAGTACATTCAACATACCTCCCTTCGGACAAAAATGAAGAAATTCTACAAACTGTCTATCTGTCAAATCAAAATTGTAACTATGATTGGATTCCTTAAGATGTTTTGCAAATGTAGACTTACCCTTATTTTCCCTGAAATCCTCCTGATGCTCGTCTATTCTTTCCCTGAATTTCCTACCAGTTTGACCGCAATATTCGTAGCCACAAGATAAACAAGTTATGTTTAAGTTATAAATAAACAAGATTATGTTTCGAAAACTGTCAAATTTCTAGAAGATAATAATTGTTCAAATCTTTCATCTGACCCAACTTCAAAATGTCAAAGACTAATTCCAAAAGTAGTTCACCAATCAGAAGATAGTTTGCTAAAAAATATGTACATTCCAAATTTTGTAGAAATGAACCCTCATGCGCCTAGGTTATCTTGTCTCCCTAAAATTCATAAGGAAGGAGTGCCGATGAGACCAGTGGTGTCTTATATCGGAGCTCCCGCTTACAAATTGGCTAAAAAACTCAATATTTTATTTAGAAACAAAATCAACTTTCGACCTCAACATACTGTACTAAATTCCTATGATTTGGTCTCTAAAATTAAGGACATTCGGATGCCTCCAAATGCTAAACTTGCATCTTTTGACGTGGTTAGTCTGTTCACCAATATCGATGTAACTAGATGCAAAGATGTGGTGTGCAGGCTGATTCACGCCTCTAAACTTAATATTTTCGAAAAGGATGAATTGTTTAATTTGATGTCTATTTGTATGGATCAAAATTACTTTTTATTTGAGGGGAAATGTTATACACAGCCAGGGGTTGCTATGGGTTCTCCGTTATCTCCTCTGCTTGCAGATATTTACATGGATTATCTTGAGCAACAAATATTTACAACTTGTAGCACAAATGATCTTCTCTATTGGTATAGATATGTCGATGATATCGTCATTCTATGGAAGGGCACAGAAAGACAACTAAATTCTTTTCACGAAAAAATCAATAAATTAGATCCCTTTATCAAATTTACCCTCGAATTTGGCGGAAATAAACTCAATTTTTAGATCTATCCATCTCTTTGGTAAACGGAAAGCATGATTTTTCAATTTATAGAAAAGATACATATAGCGATATAACTATCCATAGTACTTCAAATCACCCTTTAGTCCATAAGCATGCAGCCTTCCATAGTATGATTAACCGAGCACTGTCTATTCCAATGAGTGAACAAAATTTATCAAAAGAAAAATCCATTATCAAAAGCATAGCGGCTAGTAACGGATATGGAGGAGATCTCGTTGATACCATATGGGATAACGTTCTTAGGAAAAAGAGTAGGGAAAAAGTTTCCAATCTGGCTAGGGAAGATGTAAATTTAGAAGAAAAGCAATGGATAAGTATACCTTATTATGGGAAAATTTCGGATAAAATCGGCAAAATTCTATCATCGAGAGGTTACAAAGTAGGTTTTAGAACTAAAAATAGTCTTAAAGCATTACTAGGATCCGTTAAGGACAAAATCAATGTTCAGGATAAAAGTGGGGTTTATAAACTAAAATGTTCTTGTGGCTACGAATATTGCGGTCAAACTGGTAGGAAATTCAGGGAAAGAATAGACGAGCATCAGGAGGATTTCAGGGAAAATAAGGGTAAGTCTACATTTGCAAAACATCTTAAGGAATCCAATCATAGTTACAATTTTGATTTGACAGATAGACAGTTTGTAGAATTTCTTCATTTTTGTCCGAAGGGAGGAATGTTGAATGTACTTGAAAAATTCGAAATTATCAAAAGTGACAGATCTGGTAAATGTTTAAATGAGGATATACCTCAATATATTTCACCACTAATAGGTCCATTTTTATAAAGCTTGGAATTATCCCTTCACAATGTTGAAACCATATTTAGTTATTTCCCCCTTTCACTTCATCTAATTGGCTATAATCCCCCGTCACCTTGTTTGCACTTCATTGGTTGTACCTCTTGCCCCTTTCCTTTCTCTTGACCAATGGGATTCAATCTCCCTTCACCTGTTACTATAAAAGCTGTGTCCTTTCTAATGTATCTTCAGTTATTGTTTGTTACTGATGATGGCCTAACCGTCGAAATCGATTTAACAGTGTAACTCTTTATTTTTTCGTGGAAATAGACAACGTTTTTCACTAACTTCCGTTTTTAAATGGTTTCCACAACTTCGTCGCGAGTGATTTAGTTCGTATAAGTTTCTTCAACATGATTGTTCCCTGCCCATCGTTTCCCCGCTTGTGGAAGGAACTGCCACAATGGCTACAAGCTATCCCTCTCAGTTTATACTTCACATTCCCACTTTTCCTGATATATGATAGAAATTGAGTTGAATATACCAGTTTTGATTTCAACATTGGTCTTCTTCAGTAGAGCATGAAGTTTTTTCAACATGATCGTTCCTTGCCAGGATGGTTCCTCGTTTGTGGAAGGAACTAGGTCAATGTGTACAAGCTATCACACTCAGTTTATACTTCACTTTTCTACTTGCACTTCGATAAGACGGAAATTGAGTATAACTTAGGTACCATTTTTGATTTCGACTTTGTCTTTAGCAGGTCATCAAGTTTGTTCAACATGATCTGTCCCAGCCTGGCGTTTCCCCCATGTGGAAAAAACTGGCACAATGGGTATAAGCTATAACACTCAGGTTATACTTCACATTCTTACTTTCACTTCGATAAGATGGAAACTGAGTTGAACTTACCAGTTTTGATTTCGACTTGGGTCCTTACCAGGTCATCAAGTTTCTTCAAAATGATCAGTCCCTGCCTGGCATTTCCCCGCTTGTGGAAGGAACTGCGCACAATGGCTACAAGCTATCCCTCTCAGTTTATACTTCACTTTCCTACTATCACTAGGATAAGATGGAAGTTGAGTTGAAGTTAACAGTTTTGATTTCGATTCGGGATTACAACTTTAGCAGGTCATCAATTTTCGTCAAATTCATCAGTCCAATCCTTGGCCTATGTGTGCTTCCTTGGCCTCATTGTTCGATATTGTCTAGGAAGATGGACATTCGTCAACTGCACTTCTAGCACCCCTTTTTTTGGGCAACCCCTTTACTGACTCAATAGTTTGGTAAAAGCTATTTTGAAAGTGAAGGATCTGAAGCTATCCCATTCAGTTTATACTTCACTTTCCTACTTTCAAGTCGATAAGATGGAAATTGTGTTGAACTTACCAATTTTGATTTTGACATGGGTCTTCAGTTGGTCATCAAGTTTCTACAACATGATTGTTCCCTGCCCATCGTTTCCCCGCTTGTGGAAGGAACTGCCACAATGGCTACAAGCTATCCCTCTCAGTTTATACTTCACATTCCCACTTTTCCTGATATATGATAGAAATTGAGTTGAATATACCAGTTTTGATTTCAACATTGGTCTTCTTCAGTAGAGCATGAAGTTTTTTCAACATGATCGTTCCCTGCCAGGATGGTTCCTCGTTTGTGGAAGGAACTGGGTCAATGTGTACAAGCTATCACACTCAGTTTATACTTCACTTTTCTACTTGCACATCGATAAGACGGAAATTGAGTATAACTTAGGTACCATTTTTGATTTCGACTTTGTCTTTAGCAGGTCATCAAGTTTGTTCAACATGATCTGTCCCAGCCTGGCGTTTCCCCCATGTGGAAAAAACTGGCACAATGGGTACAAGCTATAACACTCAGGTTATACTTCACTTTCTTACTTTCACTTCGATAAGATGGAAACTGAGTTGAACTTACCAGTTTTGATTTCGACTTGGGTCCTTACCAGGTCATCAAGTTTCTTCAAAATGATCAGTCCCTGCCTGGCATTTCCCCGCTTGTGGAAGGAACTGCGCACAATGGCTACAAGCTATCCCTCTCAGTTTATACTTCACTTTCCTACTATCACTAGGATAAGATGGAAGTTGAGTTGAAGTTAACAGTTTTGATTTCGACTTGGGATTACAACTTTAGCAGGTCATCAATTTTCGTCAAATTCATCAGTCCAATCCTTGGCCTATGTGTGCTTCCTTGGCCTCATTGTTTGATATTGTCTAGGAAGATGGACATTCGTCAACTGCACTTCTAGCACCCCTCGTTTTGGACTCCCTTTACTGACCCTTTACTGACTCTATAGTTTGGAAAAAGCTATTTTTAAAGCAATGGATCTGAAGCTATCCCACTCAGTTTATGAATCACTTTCCTACTTTCTGGTCCATAAGATGGAAATTGTGTTGAACTTTCCAATTTTGATTTTGACATGGGTCTTTAGTAGGTCATCAAGTTTCTTCATCATGACCAGTCCCTGCCCTGCGTTTCCCCGCTTGTGGAAGGAACTGCCACAATGGCTACAAGCTATCCCTCTCAGTTTATACTTCACATTCCCACTTTTCCTGATATATGGTAGAAATTGAGTTGAATATACCAGTTCTGATTTCAACATTGGTCTTCTTCAGTAGGGCATGAAGTTTTTGACATTTCATGTCTTTGCTATGGCACACAACCAAATTTTCGTTATGTTACGTTACGTTACGTTACTCAATGATTTCTGATGATTTCCGCCTACAACCGAGTCGTTGCTAGGGAAATGGTACTTCGTCATTTTTCATCCCACAAAATTCGTTGACCATTCGTTCGAAAGCTCTCGATTTATCCAACCATACTATATTAACTACTGCGAAGTGCGTGGCCAACAAGCTGAGTTATGAGCATGATTATATGAATAATTGTTTACACACAGGTGATCATTTTCAATTATTGATACTGTGAACATGATTGCAACTGCTTGTTAATATCTGATGATTTCATTGAGCTGGTGTTTCGATGATTTGATTCATAGCAGGTGATCCGAATATTGCGAGAACGGTTTGATTTGTGAAGTGGTGATTAAATCATTTTAATAGATAATTTCTATACTTCACACTCTAGGAAGCTGTAATTTCGTAGCCTCTTTAGGACATTTACTTGACGATGCCCAGGGTCCGGATCAGCTGAGTGGCTCTTAGAGCTTGCATACGAGTCTGCAACACATACGAGTCTGCAACTAAAGATATGAAATGTCCCAATGTGTTGCAGACTCGTATGCAAGCGTTTTCTTTTCAACATGATCGTTCCCTGCCAGGATGGTTCCTCGTTTCTGGAAGGAACTGGGTCAATGTGTACAAGCTATCGCACTCAGTTTATACTTCACTTTTCTACTTTCACTTCGATAAGAGGGAAATTGAGTATAACTTACCATTTTTGATTTCGACTTGGGTCTTTAGCAGGTCATCAAGTTTGTTCAACATGATCAGTCCCAGCCTGGCGTTTCCCCCCATGTGGAAAAAACTGGCACAATGGGTACAAGCTATCCCACTCAGGTTATACTTCACTTTCTTACTTTCATTTCAATAAGATGGAAACTGAGTTGAACTTACCAGTTTTGATTTCGACTTGGGTCCTTACCAGGTCATCAAGTTTCTTCAACATGGTCAGACCCTGCCTGGCATTTCCCTGCTTGTGGAAGGAACTGCCCACAATGGCTACAAGCTATCCCTCTCAGTTTATACTTCACTTTCCAACTATCACTAGGATAAGATGGAAGTTGCGTTGAAGTTAACAGTTTTGATTTCGACTTGGGATTAAAACTTTAGCAGGTCATCAATTTTCGTCAAATTCATCTGTCTAATCCTTGGTCTATGTGTGCTTCCTTGGCCTCATTGTTTGATATTGTCTAGGAAGAATGACATTCGTCAACTGCACTTCTAGCACCCCTTTTTTTGGACAACCCCTTTACTGACTCAATAGTTTGGTAAAAGCTTTTTTGAAAGTGATGGATCTGAAGCTATCCCATTCAGTTTATACTTCACTTTCCTACTTTCAAGTCGATAAGATGGAAATTGTGTTGAACTCACCAATTTTGATTTTGACATGGGTCTTCGGTTGGTCATCAAGTTTCTTCAACATGATTGTTCCCTGCCCATCGTTTCCCCGCTTGTGGAAGGAACTGCCACAATGGCTACAAGCTATCCCTCTCAGTTTATACGTCACATTCCCACTTTTCCTGATATATGATAGAAATTGAGTTGAATATACCAGTTTTGATTTCAACATTGGTCTTCTTCAGTAGAGCATGAAGTTTTTTCAACATGATCGTTACCTGCCAGGATGGTTCCTCGTTTGTGGAAGGAACTGGGTCAATGTGTACAAGCTATCACACTCAGTTTATACTTCACTTTTCTACTTGCACTTCGATAAGATGGAAACTGAGTATAACTTAGGTACCATTTTTGATTTCGACTTTGTCTTTAGCAGGTCATCAAGTTTGTTCAACATGATCTGTCCCAGCCTGGCGTTTCCCCCATGTGGAAAAAACTGGCACAATGGGTACAAGCTACCACTCAGGTTATACTTCACTTTCTTACTTTCACTTCGATAAGATGGAAACTGAGTTGAACTTACCAGTTTTGATTTCGACTTGGGTCCTTACCAGGTCATCAAGTTTCTTCAAAATGATCAGTCCCTGCCTGGCATTTCCCCGCTTGTGGAAGGAACTGCGCACAATGGCTACAAGCTATCCCTCTCAGTTTATACTTCACTTTCCTACTATCACTAGGATAAGATGGAAGTTGAGTTGAAGTTAACAGTTTTGATTTCGACTTGGGATTACAACTTTAGCAGGTCATCAATTTTCGTCAAATTCATCAGTCCAATCCTTGGCCTATGTGTGCTTCCTTGGCCTCATTGTTTGATATTGTCTAGGAAGATGGACATTCGTCAACTGCACTTCTAGCACCCCTCGTTTTGGACAACCCCTTTACTGACTCTATAGTTTGGTAAAAGCTATTTTGAAAGTGAAGGATCTGAAGCTATCCCATTCAGTTTATACTTCACTTTCCTACTTTCAAGTCGATAAGATGGAAATTGTGTTGAACTCACCAATTTTGATTTTGACATGGGTCTTCAGTTGGTCATCAAGTTTCTTCAACATGATTGTTCCCTGCCCATCGTTTCCCCGCTTGTGGAAGGAACTGCCACAATGGCTACAAGCTATCCCTCTCAGTTTATACTTCACATTCCCACTTTTCCTGATATATGATAGAAATTGAGTTGAATATACCAGTTTTGATTTCAACATTGGTCTTCTTCAATAGAGCATGAAGTTTTTTCAACATGATCGTTCCCTACCAGGATGGTTCCTCGTTTGTGGAAGGAACTGGGTCAATGTGTACAAGCTATCACACTCAGTTTATACTTCACTTTTCTACTTTCACTTCGATGACGGAAATTGAGTATAACTTAGGTACCATTTTGATTTCGACTTTGTCTTTAGCAGGTCATCAAGTTTATTCAACATGATCTGTCCCAGCCTGGCGTTTCTCCCATGTGGAAAAAAACTGGCACAATGGCTATAACAGCTATAACACTCAGGTTATACTTCACTTTCTTACTTTCATTTCGATAAGATGGAAACTGAGTTGAACTTACCAGTTTTGATTTCGACTTGGGTCCTTACCAGGTCATCAAGTTTCTTCAAAATGATCAGTCCCTGCCTGGCATTTCCCCGCTTGTGGAAGGAACTGCGCACAATGGCTACAAGCTATCCCTCTCAGTTTATACTTCACTTTCCTACTATCACTAGGATAAGATGGAAGTTGAGTTGAAGTTAACAATTTTGATTTCGACTTGGGATTACAACATTAGCAGGTCATCAATTTTCGTCAAATTCATCAGTCCAATCCTTGGCCTATGTGTGCTTCCTTGGCCTCATTGTTTGATATTGTCTAGGAAGATGGACATTCGTCAACTGCACTTCTAGCACCCCTTTTTTTGGACAACCCCTTTACTGACTCTATAGTTTGGTAAAAGCTATTTTTAAAGTGATGGATCTGAAGCTATCCCACTCAGTTTATACTTCACTTTCCTACTTTTAAGTCGATAAGATGGAAATTGTGTTGAACTCACCAATTTTGATTTTGACATGGGTCTTCAGTTGGTCATCAAGTTTCTTCAACATGATTGTTCCCTGCCCATCGTTTCCCCGCTTAAGGAAGGAACTGCCACAATGGCTACAAGCTATCCCTCTCAGTTTATACTTCACATTCCCACTTTTCCTGAAATATGATAGAAATTGAGTTGAATATACCAGTTTTGATTTCAACATTGGTCTTCTTCAATAGAGCATGAAGTTTTTCCAACATGATCGTTCCCTGCCAGGATGGTTCCTCGTTTGTGGAAGGAACTGGGTCAATGTGTACAAGCTATCACACTCAGTTTATACTTCACTTTTCTACTTTCACTTCGATAAGACGGAAATTGAGTATAACTTAGGTACCATTTTTGATTTCGACTTTGTCTTTAGCAGGTCATCAAGTTTATTCAACATGATCTGTCCCAGCCTGGCGTTTCTCCCATGTGGAAAAAACTGGCACAATGGGTACCAGCTATAACACTCAGTTTATACTTCAATTTCCCCCTTTCACTTGGATATGATGGAAACTGAGTTGAACTTACCAGTTTTGATTTCGACTTGGGTCCTTACCAGGTCATTAAGTTTCTTCAACATGGTCAGTCCCTGCCTGGCATTTCCCTGCTTGTGGAAGGAACTGCCCACAATGGCTACAAGCTATCCCTCTCAGTTTATACTTCACATTCCCACTTTCACTGGGATATGATGGAAATTGAGTTGAACGTACCAGTTTTGATTTCGACATTGGTCTTCTGCAGATCATCAAGTTTCTTCAACATGACCAGTCCCTGCCCTGCGTTTCCCCGATTGTGGAAGAAACTGCCCACATAGGCTAGAATGGATTCCTCTCAGGTTATACTTCACATCCCCACTTTCACTTTGATAAGACGGAAATGGAGTAGAACTAACCATTTTTGATTTCGACTTGGGTCTTTAGCAGGTCATCAAATTTCTTCAACATGATCGTTCCCTGCCCGGCGTTTCCCCGCTTGTGGAAGGAACTTCCACAATGGCTACAAGCTATCCCTCTAAGTTTATACTTCACTTTCCTACTATCACTAGGATAAGATGGAAATTGAGTTGAAGTTAACAGTTTTGATTTCGACTTGGGATTACAACTTTAGCAGGTCATCAATTTTCGACAACTTTGTCAGTCTCTTCCTGAGGCCGTGGGACTGCTGTAGCTTCAACGTGATCGTTCCCTGCCAGGATGGTTCCTCGTTTGTGGAATGAACTGGCACGATGTGTACAAGCTATCACACTCAGTTTATACTTCACTTTTCTACTTCCACTTCGATAAGACGGAAATTGAGTAGAACTTACCATTTTTGATTTCGACTTGGGTCTATAGCAGGTCATCAAGTTTGTTCAACATGATCAGTCCCTGCCCGGCGTTTCTCCGCTTGTGGAAGGAACTGGCACAATGGGTACAAGCTATCCCACTCAGTTTATACTTCACTTTCTTACTTTCACTTCGATAAGATGGAAACTGAGTTGAACTTACCAGTTTTGATTTCGACTTGGGTCCTTACCAGGTCATCAAGTTTCTTCAAAATGATCAGTCCCTGCCTGGCATTTCCCCGCTTGTGGAAGGAACTGCGCACAATGGCTACAAGCTATCCCTCTCAGTTTATACTTCACTTTCCTACTATCACTAGGATAAGATGGAAGTTGAGTTGAAGTTAACAGTTTTGATTTCGACTTGGGATTACAACTTTAGCAGGTCATCAATTTTCGTCAAATTCATCAGTCCAATCCTTGGCCTATGTGTGCTTCCTTGGCCTCATTGTTCGATATTGTCTAGGAAGATGGACATTCGTCAACTGCACTTCTAGCACCCCTTTTTTTGGGCAACCCCTTTACTGACTCAATAGTTTGGTAAAAGCTATTTTGAAAGTGAAGGATCTGAAGCTATCCCATTCAGTTTATACTTCACTTTCCTACTTTCAAGTCGATAAGATGGAAATTGTGTTGAACTTTCCAATTTTGATTTTGACATTGGTCTTCTGCAGATCATCAAGTTTCTTCATCATGACCAGTCCCTGCCCTGCGTTTCCCCGCTTGTGGAAGGAACTGCCACAATGGCTACAAGCTATCCCTCTCAGTTTATACTTCACATTCCCACTTTTCCTGATATATGATAGAAATTGAGTTGAATATACCAGTTTTGATTTCAACATTGGTCTTCTTCAGTAGGGCATGAAGTTTTTTCCACATGATCGTTACCTGCCAGGATGGTTCCTCGTTTGTGGAAGGAACTGGGTCAATGTGTACAAGCTATCACATTCAGTTTATACTTCACTTTTCTACTTTCACTTCAATAAGACGGAAATTGAGTATAACTTAGGTACCATTTTTGATTTCGACTTTGTCTTTAGCAGGTCATCAAGTTTGTTCAACATGATCTGTCCCAGCCTGGCGTTACCCCCCATGTGGAAAAAACTGGCACAATGGGTACAAGCTATCCCACTCAGGTTATACTTCACTTTCTTACTTTCACTTCGATAAGATGGAAACTGAGTTGAAGTTACCAGTTTTGATTTCGACTTGGGTCCTTACCAGGTCATTAAGTTTCTTCAACATGGTCAGACCCTGCCTGGCATTTCCCTGCTTGTGGAAGGAACTGCCCACAATGGCTACAAGCTATCCCTCTCAGTTTATACTTCACTTTCCAACTATCACTAGGATAAGATGGAAGTTGCGTTGAAGTTAACAGTTTTGATTTCGACTTGGGATTACAACTTTAGCAGGTCATCAATTTTCGTCAAATTCATCAGTCTAATCCTTGGTCTATGTGTGCTTCCTTGGCCTCATTGTTTGATATTGTCTAGGAAGAATGACATTCGTCAACTGCACTTCTAGCACCCCTTTTTTTGGACAACCCCTTTACTGACTCAATAGTTTGGTAAAAGCTATTTTGAAAGTGATGGATCTGAAGCTATCCCATTCAGTTTATACTTCACTTTCCTACTTTCAAGTCGATAAGATGGAAATTGTGTTGAACTCACCAATTTTGATTTTGACATGGGTCTTCGGTTGGTCATCAGGTTTCTTAGAAAAAAACGGAAGTTAGTGAAAAACGTTGTCTATTTCCACGAAAAAATAAAGAGTTACACTGTTAAATCGATTTCGACGGTTAGGCCATCATCAGTAACAAACAATAACTGAAGATACATTAGAAAGGACACAGCTTTTATAGTAACAGGTGAAGGGAGATTGAATCCCATTGGTCAAGAGAAAGGAAAGGGGCAAGAGGTACAACCAATGAAGTGCAAACAAGGTGACGGGGGATTATAGCCAATTAGATGAAGTGAAAGGGGGAAATAACTAAATATGGTTTCAACATTGTGAAGGGATAATTCCAAGCTTTATAAAAATGGACCTATTAGTGGTGAAATATATTGAGGTATATCCTCATTTAAACATTTACCAGATCTGTCACTTTTGATAATTTCGAATTTTTCAAGTACATTCAACATACCTCCCTTCGGACAAAAATGAAGAAATTCTACAAACTGTCTATCTGTCAAATCAAAATTGTAACTATGATTGGATTCCTTAAGATGTTTTGCAAATGTAGACTTACCCTTATTTTCCCTGAAATCCTCCTGATGCTCGTCTATTCTTTCCCTGAATTTCCTACCAGTTTGACCGCAATATTCGTAGCCACAAGAACATTTTAGTTTATAAACCCCACTTTTATCCTGAACATTGATTTTGTCCTTAACGGATCCTAGTAATGCTTTAAGACTATTTTTAGTTCTAAAACCTACTTTGTAACCTCTCGATGATAGAATTTTGCCGATTTTATCCGAAATTTTCCCATAATAAGGTATACTTATCCATTGCTTTTCTTCTAAATTTACATCTTCCCTAGCCAGATTGGAAACTTTTTCCCTACTCTTTTTCCTAAGAACGTTATCCCATATGGTATCAACGAGATCTCCTCCATATCCGTTACTAGCCGCTATGCTTTTGATAATGGATATTTCTTTTGATAACTTTTGTTCACTCATTGGAATAGACAGTGCTCGGTTAATCATACTATGGAAGGCTGCATGCTTATGGACTAAAGGGTGATTTGAAGTACTATGGATAGTTATATCGCTATATGTATCTTTTCTATAAATTGAAAAATCATGCTTTTCGTTTACCAAAGAGATGGATAGATCTAAAAAATTGAGTTTATTTCCGCCAAATTCGAGGGTAAATTTGATAAAGGGATCTAATTTATTGATTTTTTCGTGAAAAGAATTTAGTTGTCTTTCTGTGCCCTTCCATAGAATGACGATATCATCGACATATCTATACCAATAGAGAAGATCATTTGTGCTACAAGTTGTAAATATTTGTTGCTCAAGATAATCCATGTAAATATCTGCAAGCAGAGGAGATAACGGAGAACCCATAGCAACCCCTGGCTGTGTATAACATTTCCCCTCAAATAAAAAGTAATTTTGATCCATACAAATAGACATCAAATTAAACAATTCATCCTTTTCGAAAATATTAAGTTTAGAGGCGTGAATCAGCCTGCACACCACATCTTTGCATCTAGTTACATCGATATTGGTGAACAGACTAACCACGTCAAAAGATGCAAGTTTAGCATTTGGAGGCATCCGAATGTCCTTAATTTTAGAGACCAAATCATAGGAATTTAGTACAGTATGTTGAGGTCGAAAGTTGATTTTGTTTCTAAATAAAATATTGAGTTTTTTAGCCAATTTGTAAGCGGGAGCTCCGATATAAGACACCACTGGTCTCATCGGCACTCCTTCCTTATGAATTTTAGGGAGACAAGATAACCTAGGCGCATGAGGGTTCATTTCTACAAAACTTGGAATGTACATATTTTTTAGTAAACTATCTTCTGATTGGTGAACTACTTTTCGAATTAATCTTTGAAATTTTGAAGTTGGGTCAGATGAAAGATTTGAACAATTATTATCTTCTAGAAATTTGACAGTTTTCGAAACATAATCTTGTTTATTTAAGATGACAGTTGTATTGCCTTTATCTGCTTTGAGGGCCACAATATTTTTCTGGGAAAACTTCTTCTTTAGACCAGCTGCAACTGTTTCCTCCTTCCCGGGTGGTGGTCCTGGTGATCTCGATGAGGACTGGATCTCTTCTGCACATAGGGTCTTGGTGACAGATGGTCCATTCGTAGCCTCGACGGAGAATGCTAAGTCCCGAGTCGCAGGAGTTCCAAGGGAGAAACATGGGTTATGCTTCAACCCTTTCTCAAGAAGGGATACTTCTGCCGGAGAAAATACGACATCAGACAGGTTCTCCACTTTCTTGAAGAATGGGTGAGACCTTGTTAGTGGAGCTGGAGTCTTAGGGACTGGCTTTTTAGTCTTCAAAAGTTGTTCTAATTTACCTTGCAGAATCTTCTTTTTTGCCGATCCTTTCTTCCATGCGGCTTCGACTGCATACTGCTCGATAAGTTCCCATTCAGCGGAAGTGTAGCGGGCGGTGAGTTCTTGAAACATATAGTACAGTTTCTCCCGGGCAATATCACGAACACTATACCAACGATGGAGTTCACTTCTCACAAGCTTGATTTCTGCCTCATTAATAATTCGGACTGCAGCACCTGAAGGGTGCTTACATTGGATTCGTACAAAATTTGGAATCACACGTTTAGAAATACACTGTTGATTGAACCAAATGTTCCTTTCCGCTAAAGCTATACGTATCTTCAATTTTATATACCAACTCGCGATTTCTGCTCGACTTGCAGAACTGATACGAACTAAATCACTCGCGACGAAGTTGTGGAAACCCATTTAAAAACGGAAGTTAGTGAAAAACGTTGTCTATTTCCACGAAAAAATAAAGAGTTACACTGTTAAATCGATTTCGACGGTTAGGCCATCATCAGTAACAAACAATAACTGAAGATACATTAGAAAGGACACAGCTTTTATAGTAACAGGTGAAGGGAGATTGAATCCCATTGGTCAAGAGAAAGGAAAGGGGCAAGAGGTACAACCAATGAAGTGCAAACAAGGTGACGGGGGATTATAGCCAATTAGATGAAGTGAAAGGGGGAAATAACTAAATATGGTTTCAACATTGTGAAGGGATAATTCCAAGCTTTATAAAAATGGACCTATTAGTGGTGAAATATATTGAGGTATATCCTCATTTAAACATTTACCAGATCTGTCACTTTTGATAATTTCGAATTTTTCAAGTACATTCAACATACCTCCCTTCGGACAAAAATGAAGAAATTCTACAAACTGTCTATCTGTCAAATCAAAATTGTAACTATGATTGGATTCCTTAAGATGTTTTGCAAATGTAGACTTACCCTTATTTTCCCTGAAATCCTCCTGATGCTCGTCTATTCTTTCCCTGAATTTCCTACCAGTTTGACCGCAATATTCGTAGCCACAAGATAAACAAGTTATGTTTAAGTTATAAATAAACAAGATTATGTTTCGAAAACTGTCAAATTTCTAGAAGATAATAATTGTTCAAATCTTTCATTTGACCCAACTTCAAAATTCCAAAGATTAATTTGAAAAGTAGTTAACCCAATCAGAAGATAGTTTACTAAAAAATATGTACATTCCAAATTTTGTAGAAATGAACCCTCATGCGCCTAGGTTATCTTGTCTCCCTAAAATTCATAAGGAAGGAGTGCCGATGAGACCAGTGGTGTCTTATATCGGAGCTCCCGCTTACAAATTGGCTAAAAAACTCAATATTTTATTTAGAAACAAAATCAACTTTCGACCTCAACATACTGTACTAAATTCCTATGATTTGGTCTCTAAAATTAAGGACATTCGGATGCCTCCAAATGCTAAACTTGCATCTTTTGACGTGGTTAGTCTGTTCACCAATATCGATGTAACTAGATGCAAAGATGTGGTGTGCAGGCTGATTCACGCCTCTAAACTTAATATTTTCGAAAAGGATGAATTGTTTAATTTGATGTCTATTTGTATGGATCAAAATTACTTTTTATTTGAGGGGAAATGTTATACACAGCCAGGGGTTGCTATGGGTTCTCCGTTATCTCCTCTGCTTGCAGATATTTACATGGATTATCTTGAGCAACAAATATTTACAACTTGTAGCACAAATGATCTTCTCTATTGGTATAGATATGTCGATGATATCGTCATTCTATGGAAGGGCACAGAAAGACAACTAAATTCTTTTCACGAAAAAATCAATAAATTAGATCCCTTTATCAAATTTACCCTCGAATTTGGCGGAAATAAACTCAATTTTTTAGATCTATCCATCTCTTTGGTAAACGGAAAGCATGATTTTTCAATTTATAGAAAAGATACATATAGCGATATAACTATCCATAGTACTTCAAATCACCCTTTAGTCCATAAGCATGCAGCCTTCCATAGTATGATTAACCGAGCACTGTCTATTCCAATGAGTGAACAAAATTTATCAAAAGAAAAATCCATTATCAAAAGCATAGCGGCTAGTAACGGATATGGAGGAGATCTCGTTGATACCATATGGGATAACGTTCTTAGGAAAAAGAGTAGGGAAAAAGTTTCCAATCTGGCTAGGGAAGATGTAAATTTAGAAGAAAAGCAATGGATAAGTATACCTTATTATGGGAAAATTTCGGATAAAATCGGCAAAATTCTATCATCGAGAGGTTACAAAGTAGGTTTTAGAACTAAAAATAGTCTTAAAGCATTACTAGGATCCGTTAAGGACAAAATCAATGTTCAGGATAAAAGTGGGGTTTATAAACTAAAATGTTCTTGTGGCTACGAATATTGCGGTCAAACTGGTAGGAAATTCAGGGAAAGAATAGACGAGCATCAGGAGGATTTCAGGGAAAATAAGGGTAAGTCTACATTTGCAAAACATCTTAAGGAATCCAATCATAGTTACAATTTTGATTTGACAGATAGATAGTTTATAGAATTTCTTCATTAATTTTTGTCCGAAGGGAGGATTGTTGAATGTACTTGAAAAATTCGAAATTATCAAAAGTGACAGATCTGGTAAATGTTTAAATGAGGATATACCTCAATATATTTCACCACTAATAGGTCCATTTTTATAAAGCTTGGAATTATCCCTTCACAATGTTGAAACCATATTTAGTTATTTCCCCCTTTCACTTCATCTAATTGGCTATAATCCCCCGTCACCTTGTTTGCACTTCATTGGTTGTACCTCTTGCCCCTTTCCTTTCTCTTGACCAATGGGATTCAATCTCCCTTCACCTGTTACTATAAAAGCTGTGTCCTTTCTAATGTATCTTCAGTTATTGTTTGTTACTGATGATGGCCTAACCGTCGAAATCGATTTAACAGTGTAACTCTTTATTTTTTCGTGGAAATAGACAACGTTTTTCACTAACTTCCGTTTTTAAATGGGTTTCCACAACTTCGTCGCGAGTGATTTAGTTCGTATAAGTTTCTTCAACATGATTGTTCCCTGCCCATCGTTTCCCCGCTTGTGGAAGGAACTGCCACAATGGCTACAAGCTATCCCTCTCAGTTTATACTTCACATTCCCACTTTTCCTGATATATGATAGAAATTGAGTTGAATATACCAGTTTTGATTTCAACATTGGTCTTCTTCAGTAGAGCATGAAGTTTTTTCAACATGATCGTTCCTTGCCAGGATGGTTCCTCGTTTGTGGAAGGAACTAGGTCAATGTGTACAAGCTATCACACTCAGTTTATACTTCACTTTTCTACTTGCACTTCGATAAGACGGAAATTGAGTATAACTTAGGTACCATTTTTGATTTCGACTTTGTCTTTAGCAGGTCATCAAGTTTGTTCAACATGATCTGTCCCAGCCTGGCGTTTCCCCCATGTGGAAAAAACTGGCACAATGGGTATAAGCTATAACACTCAGGTTATACTTCACTTTCTTACTTTCACTTCGATAAGATGGAAACTGAGTTGAACTTACCAGTTTTGATTTCGACTTGGGTCCTTACCAGGTCATCAAGTTTCTTCAAAATGATCAGTCCCTGCCTGGCATTTCCCCGCTTGTGGAAGGAACTGCGCACAATGGCTACAAGCTATCCCTCTCAGTTTATACTTCACTTTCCTACTATCACTAGGATAAGATGGAAGTTGAGTTGAAGTTAACAGTTTTGATTTCGACTTGGGATTACAACTTTAGCAGGTCATCAATTTTCGTCAAATTCATCAGTCCAATCCTTGGCCTATGTGTGCTTCCTTGGCCTCATTGTTTGATATTGTCTAGGAAGATGGACATTCGTCAACTGCACTTCTAGCACCCCTCGTTTTGGACAACCCCTTTACTGACTCTATAGTTTGGTGAAAGCTATTTTTAAAGCAATGGATCTGAAGCTATCCCACTCAGTTTATACTTCACTTTCCTACTTTTAAGTCGATAAGATGGAAATTGTGTTGAACTCACCAATTTTGATTTTGACATGGGTCTTCAGTCGGTCATCAAGTTTCTTCAACATGATTGTTCCCTGCCCATCGTTTCCCCGCTTGTGGAAGGAACTGCCACAATGGCTACAAGCTATCCCTCTCAGTTTATACTTCACATTCCCACTTTTCCTGATATATGATAGAAATTGAGTTGAATATACCAGTTTTGATTTCAACATTGGTCTTCTTCAATAGAGCATGAAGTTTGTTCCACATGATCGTTCCCTGCCAGGATGGTTCCTCGTTTGTGGAAGGAACTGGGTCAATGTGTACAAGCTATCTCACTCAGTTTATACTTCACTTTTCTACTTTCACTTCGATAAGACGGAAATTGAGTATAACTTACCATTTTTGATTTCGACTTTGTCTTTAGCAGGTCATCAAGTTTGTTCAACATGATCTGTCCCAGCCTGGCGTTTCCCCCATGTGGAAAAAACTGGCACAATGGGTACAAGCTATAACACTCAGGTTATACTTCACATTCTTACTTTCACTTCGATAAGATGGAAACTGAGTTGAACTTACCAGTTTTGATTTCGACTTGGGTCCTTACCAGGTCATCAAGTTTCTTCAACATGATCAGTCCCTGCCTGGCATTTCCCCGCTTGTGGAAGGAACTGCGCACAATGGCTACAAGCTATCCCTCTCAGTTTATACTTCACTTTCCTACTATCACTAGGATAAGATGGAAGTTGAGTTGAAGTTAACAGTTTTGATTTCGACTTGGGATTACAACTTTAGCAGGTCATCAATTTTCGTCAAATTCATCAGTCCAATCCTTGGCCTATGTGTGCTTCCTTGGCCTCATTGTTTGATATTGTCTAGGAAGATGGACATTCGTCAACTGCACTTCTAGCACCCCTCGTTTTGGACAACCCCTTTACTGACTCTATAGTTTGGTAAAAGCTATTTTTAAAGTGATGGATCTGAAGCTATCCCACTCAGTTTATACTTCACTTTCCTACTTTTAAGTCGATAAGATGGAAATTGTGTTGAACTTACCAATTATGATTTTGACATGGGTCTTCAGTTGGTCATCAAGTTTCTTCAACATGATTGTTCCCTGCTCATCGTTTCCCCGCTTGTGGAAGGAACTGCCACAATGGCTACAAGCTATCCCTCTTAGTTTATACTTCACATTCCCACTTTTCCTGATATATGATAGAAATTGAGTTGAATATACCAGTTTTGATTTCAACATTGGTCTTCTTCAGTAGAGCATGAAGTTTTTTCAACCTGATCGTTCCCTGCCAGGATGGTTCCTCGTTTGTGGAAGGAACTGGTCAATGTGTACAAGCTATCACACTCAGTTTATACTTCACTTTTCTACTTTCACTTCGATAAGACGGAAATTGAGTATAACTTAGGTACCATTTTTGATTTCGACTTTGTCTTTAGCAGGTCATCAAGTTTGTTCAACATGATCTGTCCCAGCCTGGCGTTTCCCCCCATGTGGAAAAAAAAGGCACAATGGTTACAAGCTATCCCACTCACGTTATACTTCACTTTCTTACTTTCACTTTGATAAGATGGAAACTGAGTTGAACTTACCAGTTTTGATTTCGACTTGGGTCCTTACCAGGTCATTAAGTTTCTTCAACATGGTCAGTCCCTGCCTGGCATTTCCCTGCTTGTGGAAGGAACTGCCCACAATGGCTACAAGCTATCCCTCTCAGTTTATACTTCACTTTCCCCCTTTCACTTGGATAAGATGGAAATTGAGTTGAACGTACCAGTTTTGATTTCGACATTGGTCTTCTGCAGATCATCAAGTTTCTTCAACATGACCAGTCCCTGCCCTGCATTTCCCCGATTGTGGAAGAAACTGCCCACATAGGCTAGAATGGATTCCTCTCAGGTTGTACTTCACATCCCCACTTTCACTTTGATAAGACGGAAATGGAGTAGAACTAACCATTTTTGATTTCGACTTGGGTCTTTAGCAGGTCATCAAATTTCTTCAACATGATCGTTCCCTGCCCGGCGTTTCCCCGCTTGTGGAAGGAACTTCCACAATGGCTACAAGCTATCCCTCTAAGTTTATACTTCACTTTCCTACTATCACTAGGATAAGATGGAAATTGAGTTGAAGTTAACAGTTTTGATTTCGACTTGGGATTACAACTTTAGCAGGTCATCAATTTTCTACAACTTTGTCAGTCTCTTCCTGAGGCCGTGGGACTGCTGTAGCTTCAACGTGATCGTTCCCTGCCAGGATGGTTCCTCGTTTGTGGAATGAACTGGCACGATGTGTACAAGCTATCCCTCTCAGTTTATACTTCACTTTTCTACTTTCACTTCGATAAGACGGAAATTGAGTATAACTTAGGTACCATTTTTGATTTCGACTTTGTCTTTAGCAGGTCATCAAGTTTGTTCAACATGAGCTTTCCCAGCCTGGCGTTTCCCCCCATGTGGAAAAAACTGGCACAGTGGGTACAAGCTATCCCACTCAGGTTATACTTCACTTTTCTACTCGCACTTCGATAAGACGGAAATTGAGTAGAACTTACCATTTTTGATTTCGACTTGGGTCTATAGCAGGTCATCAAGTTTGTTCAACATGATCAGTCCCTGCCAGGATGGTTCCTAGTTTGTGGAATGAACTGGAACGATGTGTCCAAATGCCTTGCATTTTCCCGCTTGTGGAAGGAACTGCGCACAATGGCTACAAGCTATCCCTCTCAGTTTATACTTCACTTTCCTACTATCACTAGGATAAGATGGAAGTTGAGTTGAAGTTAAGAGTTTTGATTTCGACTTGGGATTACAACTTTAGCAGGTCATCAATTTTCGTCAAATTCATTAGTCTCTTCCTTGGCCTACATGTGCTTCCTTGGCCTCATTATTTGATTTTGTCTAGGAAGATGGACATTCGTCAACTGCATTTCTAGCACCCCTTTTTTTGGACAACCCCTTCACTGACTCAATAGTTTTTTAAAAGCTATTTTTAAAGTGATGGATTTGAAGCTATCCCATTCAGTTTATACTTCACTTTCCTACTTTCAAGTCGATAAGATGGAAATTGTGTTGAACTTACCAATTTTGATTTTGACATGGGTCTTCAGTTGGTCATCAAGTTTCTTCAACATGATTGTTCCCTGCCCATCGTTTCCCCTCTTGTGGAAGGAACTGCCACAATGGCTACAAGCTATCCCTCTCAGTTTATACTTCACATTCCCACTTTTCCTGATATATGATAGAAACTGAGTTGAACGTACCAGTTTTGATTTCGACATTGGTCTTCAGTAGGGCATCAAGTTTCTTCAACGTGATCGTTCCCTGCCAGGATGGTTCCTCGTTTGTGGAAGGAACATGCACAATGTGTACAAGCTATCGCACTCAGTTTATACTTCACTTTTCTACTTGCACTTCGATAAGATGGAAACTGAGTTGAACGTACCAGTTTTGATTTTGACATTGGTCTTCTGCAGATCATCAAGTTTCTTCATCATGACCAGTCCCTGCCCTGCGTTTCCCCGATTGTGGAAGAAACTGCCCACAATGGCTAGAATGTATTCCTCTCAGGTTATACTCACATCCCCACTTTCACTTTGATAAGACGGAAATGGAGTAGAACTTACCATTTTTGATTTCGACTTGGGTCTTTAGCAGGTCATCAAGTTTCTTCAACATGATCGTTCCCTGCCTGGCGTTTCCCTGTTTGTGGAAGGAACTGCCACAATGGCTACAAGCTATCCCTCCAAGTTTATACTTCACTTTCCTACTATCACTAGGATCAAATGGAAATTGAGTTGAAGTTAACAGTTTTGATTTCGACTTGGGATTACAACTTTAGCAGGTCATCAATTTTCGTCAAGTTCGTTAGTCTCTTCCTTGGCCTACGTGTGCTTCCTTGGCCTCAATTTTTGATATTGTCTAGGAAGATGGACATTCGTCAACTGCACTTCTAGCACCCCTTTTTTTGGACAACCCCTTTACTGACTCAATAGTTTGGTAAAAGCTATTTTTAAAGTGATGGATCTGAAGCTATCCCTCTCAGTTTGTACTTCACATTCCCACTTTCAAGTCGATAAGATGGAAATTGTGTTGAACTTACCAATTTTGATTCTGACATGGGTCTTCAGTTGGTCATCAAGTTTCTCCAACATGATTGTTCCCTGCCCATCGTTTCCCCACTTGTGGAAGGAACTGCCACAATGGCTACAAGCTATCCCTCTCAGTTTATACTTCACATTCCCACTTTTCCTGATATATGGTAGAAATTGAGTTGAATATACCAGTTTTGATTTCAACATTGGTCTTCTTCAGTAGGGCATGAAGTTTTTTCAACATGATCGTTCCCTGCCAGGATGGTTCCTCGTTTGTGGAAGGAACTGGGTCAATGTGTACAAGCTATCGCACTCAGTTTATACTTCACTTTTCTACTTCCACTTCGATAAGACGGAAATTGAGTAGAACTTACCATTTTCGATTTTGACTTGGGTCTTTAGCAGGTCACTAATTTTCTTCAACATGATCGTTCCCTGCCCGGCGTTTCCCCGCTTGTGGAAGGAACTGCCACAATAGCTACAAGCTATCCCTCTCAGTTCAAACTTCACTTTCCTACTATCACTAGGATAAGATGGAAATTGAGTTGAAGTTAACAATTTTGATTTCGACTTGGGATCACTACTTTAGCAGGTCATCAATTTTCTACAACTTTGTCAGTCTCTTCCTGAGGCCGTGGGACTGCTGCAGCTTCAATGTGATCGTTCCCTGCCAGGATGGTTCCTCGTTTGTGGAATGAACTGGCACAATGTGTACAAGCTATCACACTCAGTTTATACTTCACTTTTCTACTCGCACTTCGATAAGACGGAAATTGAGTAGAACTTACCATTTTTGATTTCGATTTGGGTCTATAGCAGGTCATGAAGTTTGTTCAACATGATCAGTCCCAGCCTGGCGTTTCCCCGCTTGTGGAAGGAACTGGCACAATGGCTACAAGCTATCCCTCTCAGTTTATACTTCACTTTCCCCCTTTCACTTGGATATGATGGAAACTGAGTTGGAACTTACTAGTTTTGGTTTCGAGTTGGGTGTTCAGCTGGTCATCAACTTTCGTCAATATGATCAGTCCCTGCCTGGCGTTTCCCCCCTTGTGGAAGGAACTGGCACAATGGCCATAAGCTACCCCACTCAGTTTATACTTCACTTCCTACTTTCACTTGGATAAGATGGAAATTGAGTTAAACTTAACAGTTTTGATTTCGACATGGGATTAAAATATTAGCAGGTCATCAATTTTCTTTAAAATCGATAGCTGGCGATCCTGACGAATTTCCTTTTGATTGTGAGCCGAATTTGGGCTCACAATTCCCCTCCCCCTACTTGGAAAAGTGGGGGTGGATCGAAATGCTGCCTGCTGGATTTATGTACTGATAAACTTCCGTAGTTACGTGTACTTCCTTGGTCTCATTGTTTGATATTGTCTAGGAAGATGGACATTCGTCAACTGCACTTATAGCACCCCTCGTTTCGGACAACCCCTTTACTGACTTTATAGTTTGGTAAAAGCTATTTTTAATGTGATCGATAGTAAACTCCACAGGGAAAAAGAACCCTTCATAAATGTCCGCAATTACCTTACCATTCACGGTTCCACTGTTGCGCACTTCCTCAACCTGGTAAATGAATCTACGCCATTTATCATTATCCGTACCTCTAATCACGCTCGACATCAACTAAGCCGTTACTACGCCTCCCTCTCTATGTGCGAATGCAGTGTTAATCTCAGCAGATATCAGCGTCTCGGGTGCTGGAGTCAGTTTTAGTATTCCCCAAAAATGAAATAATAAGTATGTCACCCTTCTTATCAACAAATTTTAAAATGTTACGCCTAAAACGTACCTTTAGCGTACCGCCAATGGCTTCGATGTATTTCGTTAGCCCTTCATGGTCCAAATATGAAATCATGTCCTTGAATTTAGTTTTATCCAACCGCTGTAATCCCAGTATTGAGGGCGGTGCATCATCCTCTACCACGCTCATTGCGACATATCCGTTCACCACCAAAGTTATCCGGCACCTCCACCATTTGAATGCGATATTAAAATGCGCCTTTCACCATTTGTAAGCGAAATTAATACGCCTACTCTAGTACTGAGAAGATGTTTTATGTGATTGGTTATTAATTAGTCTCCAATACTTTAAAACTCCCTACCAGCTGAACCCCTAACTTGAGAAAACTTCCAAATTTAGAGGTTTAATCCCCGATTCCCATTAACTCAGCCCCTTACCTCTATGAAAGAATATCAGGTATCTTACAAGAAAATTAAGGCAGATGTTTGACCTTTACGAAACGTATTTATTCAAAATCAATTATGTTAATAAACTCATATCCTTTGTAACAGGACCACACATGGATTTATATTGAACTAACCTTAGATTTTCTTGAAAATGTTGAGCTGTTGAAGGATTGAAATCGGTAGTCCTCCGCCACTGATCTTGATGGATTCTAACTTCACACGTTTACAAAGTCTGTACAGTAAACTTTATAGTTCATATGACCACAACCACAAGAAGGCAGGCTGCTTTTGGGGCAGGTGTTGTCTTCGTCGTGTGCTCCGTCTTTTCTTGTTGATAATATGAAAATTGTGTTGAATTTACCAGTTTTGATTTCGACTTGGGTCTTCAGGTGGTCATCAAGTTTCTTCAACATGATCATTCCCTGCCAGGATGGTTCCTCGTTTGTGGAAGGAACTGGCACAATGTGTACAAGCTATCGCACTCAGTTTATACTTCACTTTTCTGCTTGCACATCGATAAGACGGGAATTGAGTAGAACTCACCATTTTTGATTTCGACTTTGGTCTTTAGCAGGTCATCAAGTTGGTTCAACATGATCGTTCCCTGCCCGGCGTTTCCCCGCTTGTGGAAGGAACTGCCCACAATGGCTACAAGCTATCCCTTTTAGTTTATACTTCATTTTTCTACTATCACTAGGATAAGATGAAAATTAAGTTGAACTTAACAGTTTTGATTTCGACTTGGGATTACAACTTTAGCAGATCATCGATTTTGTTCAAATTCGTTAGTTTCTTCCTGGGGCCGTGGGACTGCTGTAGCTTGCAACATCCCAGGCTTGAAGGCTGACGCATCTGACGAATTTCCTTTTGATCATGAGCCAAATTTGGGCTCACAATTCCCCTCCCCCCACTTGGAAAAGTGCGGGCGGATTCCTCTCAGTTTATACTTCACTTTCCCACTTACACTTCAATATGATGGAAATTGAGTTGAACGTACTAGTTTTGATTTCGACTTGGGTTTTAGTAGGTCATCATGTTCTTTCAACATGACCGTTCCCAGCCCGGAGTTTCCCCGCTTGTGTAAGAAACGGACACAGTGGCTACAAGCTATTCCGACTCAGGTTATACTTCACTTTCACACATGCTCTTGAATTTGATGAAATTTGAGTTGATCTCACCAGTTTTGACTTCGACTTGGGTCTTCAGGAGGTCATCAAGTTTCTTCAACATGATCATTCCCCGCCCGGATGGTTCCCTGGTTGTGGAAGGTTCTGGGACGATGGGTACAATCTACCCCACTCAGTTTTCACTTCACTTTCCTACTTTCACTTTGATAAGATGGAAATTGAGTTGAACTTAACAGTTTTGATTTCGACTTGGGATTACAACATTAGCAGGTCGTCAATTTTCTTCGAAATCCATAGCTGACAAACCTTACGAATTTTCTTTTGAGTTGGAACTAACTAGTTGGAACTAACTAGTTTTGATTTCGAGTTGGGTCTTCAGCAGGTCTTCAAGTATCTTCAGTGTGATCAGTCCCTGCCTGGCGATTCCCCGCTTGTGGATGGAACTGCCCACAATGGCTACAAGCTATCTCTATCTGTTTATACTTCACGTTCAACCTTTCACTGGGATATGATGGAAATTGAGTTGAACGTACCAGTATTGATTTCGACTTGGGTCTTCAGTACGGCATCAAGTTTCTTCAGCATGATCGTTTCCTGCCCGGATGCATCCCCTCTTGTGGAAGGAACTGGCACAATGGCCATAAGCTATCGTTCTCAGTTTATACTTTACTTTCCCAATTTTACTGGGATATGATGGATATTGAGAAGAACGTACCAGTTTTGATTTCTACTTTTGATTACAACTTAAGCAGGTCGTCAATTTTGTTCAAATTCGTTAGTTTCTTCCAGGGGCAGTGGGACTGCTGTAGCTTGCAACTTCCCAGGCTTGAAGGCTTACTTTTAAAACTCTCATAGGCTCGAATACTTGTGGCGAAACAGTATATGGCACGCTGATTAACGCTAGCAGTTCAAAGAAAAATCATAAAACGTTCTCGGTTGATTGAAATAATCTATATGAAAAGGGAGATCTCCACGTCAACAGATCACCGTATTAATAATAGGGCGTAAAAACATGTGCGTTACGTTACAGAAATGGTAATGGCGAAATCTACCGAAAAGTAGGCTGCATTCAGTCTGCACCTCCAACGACCAATTATCTACAGTACTTTTTCCCGCTAGCTTCAGGGGAACTTAGGGTTTTCCAGGGTGAACCATCATTGAAGTCCGTAGAAACCAGCCAGGAGCGACATCTCAGAAAGGTAGTGCGAGCGACGAACTACAAATCCACGAAGAAGGGAAGATGGTGAAGTGACTCCATGGTAGGTACCGTACTTGGCATAATAACGCATTAAACGAACAAGACGAAGATATGATAAGTAGAAAAATAATACAAATCAGGCGAACTTTACAAACATTACATACATTAATAACTACAAAATTATTCATCTATATAAGTAATTACAACAATTTATTGTGCAAATCATTAAGGAGTCGTAAATCTCTCTCAGGTAAATCTATGTCCAAACACTAATAAATTGCGAACATTATTTGAATGAAGAAAGAAAAATCCACCAAACAAAACCCTGAACAAAAAGAAAGACGGGCGCAAAGTTTACACTGGTATACCCCGTAAAAGGTGGTCCTGATAGCAGCTTCTTCCTGTCTGTGGGCTGCACAGGATGGCTCTCGGGCCATATTTCTCGCAGTAGTATCTGGCCTTGACTTGCATTTTTCTGACCCTGGAGCACATTACACATTTTCTTTGAACCCGCTGTCTCTCATCTTCTTTCAACAAAGATAGAAGAGGATGAGCTTCCTCATCAACAGTGTCGTTTGGATTTGGCCTCACCGTTGGTCTCTGCTCAACTGTAGCAGCCGGTCCAGTGTTGCTGATTAGTTGGAGGGCAAGTGCTGAAGTGAATTCAGCGTGAGTAACAGGCCTCTCCAGCTGCCCCCTTTTTGAAATAGTTGAATGCTAGGAACGCGTTAGTTTCAATTATACCCAAAATGCAGGCAAACATCCAATGTTCCCATTGTTGGGTTTGCCAGATTTCCTCTAGCGCTAGCCCACTTTGTCGGATGTGGTTATGAATGTCAATAGCAGGAGTGGCATCAAAATAGTGTTCAACAACTTTTGGTCGCGACACTGATCTTTGATAAAGTGCGCCCCCTTCATCGTACCTCTTCTTGTAACAGGGTTTTCCAGGTTAGGTGGTGCTGCACATTGAGATGAAAGAATGTACCCTTCTATCTCTCCAAGACACTGCAAGAAGGTCGAAGCCTTCGATTTTTGCCGTAGCGCTAGCAAAGCTCCCTTTCGTTTGAGGACACTTCTGGACGATGGCCTTCATTGGATAATTTCAGTGAGTGGTTTTCACAATTCCTATGAAGAAAAGGCCTCTTTTTTCCATTCAACGGCCGTCTTGGCTGAAGCAAACCAAGAATTGCCCACATCCACAGTTAAGTGAGGAGAATGACGACGAAGGTTTTTAAAAAGACAAAAACCTTTATTCCACGCACACAAACGTACAGTGATACAGATATGAACCAAAATGAACAATGAAGTATTGCCCTCTGGGGCTATATATACATGTAGAGGGTGATCTGGGCTTATCTTAGAGAACATGAGTCCAAGGGTTTTCTGGGTGGACAATCAGTGAGTCATAGTTGTGGTATTTTATATAACTTCTCCACCCCTAAGAATTTGGTACGGCTCCTGACGTGTTGACTTCAAGGTACTAAGTCTGGAGAGTCGGGAGCGTTGGGTGAATACCTACTGGTATAATTGGTCTTAACGTAATAGCTTCTATGGTATTGGGCGGTGGTGATTGCTTGAATTTGTAACAATAACACATGATCATCACGCCTACACTTATTATCACTAATGTTCCTATGAGTAAATGCAAATAGTTAATATTCAATACATCCATTTCAATTACTGGTTGTTCCTGAAATTGCGGGTCTTCTAGTTGGTCTAATGTAAAATTATTATTATAGTTAAATAACATTTTAAGCGGATATACGTAGTTAAAGTCCTTTTCTATGTATCCAAATCCTTTTATGTTACTTATGATAAACTCTTCTTTAGTTAGATAGATTGCACTGGACTTGGACAGGGAATAGGTCATAATTTTCCCGCTCGTATTTACAACAATCATACTCTGAAGATAGGTACTATAAATATCTATATGCGATAAATATTTCACAAATGGTTTGACTAAGATTGTACTCCTATTACAACTATCTAATTCTAGCTTGCTCATTATCTGTTTGTAGCACTTATCTGTTACTTTATACATATCTTTCCTATGACAGTAGAAGTGTCCTATTAACATAATACACTTATTGAATGACCAAAGGTCTTCTCTGTCATGGATAAGGAAAGGGTATTCGGGGATAATTGTCTGGGTCAGATTATCTGTACGGAAGGGCATCGACATAAGGAAATGAGTTTGTTTAGGAGGAACGGATAAGGGTAGCTCGACGAAATAGTGGATCTTATCTTGTGTAATCGAGCAGTGGACGTTCCCTAATTCCCATAGGATGACTGTTTGTTTAGAAAGTAGGGATATTTCGGAATTGTGGGTAATGGACTCGAGTTCTTTTCTAGAGATAATAGATGAATGAATTGTGTTTGTTTTGCAGAATTCTAAACTTTGACTTATTTCGTTTATTCTGTTTTGAAGTAACATAAGATTCAATAACATCAAAGTGAATCTTCTTTCTGTTTCTAGCGAATTACTTTGGTTGTCTAGTTTATAGAAATATTTTTGTATGGCCATTGAATTCTTATTTATGGTCTCCAGATCTTTTTCAAATTCTTTAGTTATTTGGGAGTTGATAGAGATTTGGTTATTAAGAACTTGTTCACTATGGGTCTCTTTGTTCTCCAGTTGTGTTATAATTTTGTCATAGCGTTCTTTGTCGTTAGCATCGAGATTTCCAGTCAACCACGAGATGGCAGTACCTAATCCGTTAAAAACTCCTCTTTTTGATCTGTGATGCTTATCTAAAATGAGATGATCCAATTTATTGTCGATGTCTCTTATTATAGTGTTTGCTTGGTCTACAATTCCTTTGTTGATTGTGTTATGGATTGTTAATAATTTTGTAGAGTACTTTACTTGGCTTATTTGTCTCTCCAGTCCTCGTAAATCTAAATGATGTGTATACGTATAATAGTCGGAAATTATAAATGAATCCTTAATTTGTAGTGGAACTACACCCGGGTTGTCCGTCAAGTCGATTATTCGTATTGCCTCCAGGTGTGGAACGTTCATTAGTCCGATCGTGGTCAGTGTTAGGAGCAGGATGTACATCTGAAACAGATTGAGCTGGTTGGTTTGACGTAGTTGGGGGTCTCTTGAGTTGAGATGTATGGACTTTAAATTTTCTTCCTTTTTTTTGTCCTGTTTTGTTTTCAGCATCATATTTTATTTTTTGGTAACGAGGTTGGTTTTTAGATCTGTTTGGGGACTGTAGGAATTGTGTTCCTGATTGAGGTTCAATTACTTCACGGGTTTGGTTCAGCCTTTTTGTCCTATCTTCTTTCTCTTGTTCTATTAGCGATTTAACTGCACTCTGAATATCTTTTAAGTCTTTGTGGTATCTAGTTATACGTTCTTCTAGTACCAAGGGGTTTTCTTCAATTTCGAAGCGATTGTTGATTCCAAAAGTCACTTCGTTTGGGCTAAATTTACTTAGTCTATTGGGTGTATTGTTGTAGGCGACTGTGGCTAATTTTACGACCTTTGAAGGGGCACAGGATTTATTTTCTAGTCTAATGATGTTGGTAAGTTCTCTCAATGTGTTGTGAATCCTGTTGATAAGGCCTAGCGAGTTATGATAATTGGGTGTTGTCTTATGAAATTTAATCTTATGATATTTCATGAAATTTTCAATTCCGGAGTTCGCGAATTCCCGCCCGTTGTCACACTGAACTTCAGTTGGAGTTGGGAAAGTTTGTAGGTAATCTACGAGTGCGTTGATTATTTCGTTTTGATTGGCATTTCCTAAGGGGTAGTTTATAGCTTTTTTCGAAAAGCAATCAGCGATAGTAAGGAATAGCTTTTGTTCGTAGTGGAATACGTCTATTTCAATTTTTTCAAACGGTTTGTCAGGCGTCGGTGTTATTTCGAAAGATGGTTTTGGGGGGTTTCTGTCGTACTTTACCATTCTACAAGTTTGGCATTGGTTGATGTAATCCCTAATTTTCTCGAACATCCGTGGGAAATAGTATTTTTTCGTTATTATCGAATATAGCGTATGTATTCCTCTGTGACAGCTTTTTCCTATATGGTATTGGTGTATTAACTCTCCCTGTTCCTCAGTTGATTCAATGTCTAACGCAAGGTTGAAATATCTTTTTATTTTGATGGAATTGAATTTAGCTTCTACTACGCTTTGTATAAGCGTAGTATAAATCTAGGAATAGTGAGTTGTAAATTTCCTCGTTTAGCTTGTCTGAGTTTTTGGGGCCACAATACACTCCGTATGTCCTGTTGGGTTGTAATATTTCTAAGAGTGACTGACAAAGATCGTCTTTAGGTTGCCCTGAAAATATGTAATATCTGTTCTTAGAATTAAATCTGGTTGTGTGTTTATTATCTTTTGGATGACCTCTATAAAGTATAATCTGGAATTTTTCCACATTTACACTTTTATCTTCGTCTTCTATTAGCCTGACTATGGAAGCACTACTATCTTGGGAATGGATTGTAGCTAAGCTCTCTCGGTCTTCTTCTATTTCCTGAGTGTTTGAACCATTGGGGTTTTCTTCTAATACATTGACCTCTTCCGTTGGATTGCGAGAAAGAGCATCTGCAACTACATTGCATTTGCCTTCAAGATATTTTATGTCAAATTCGTAATCCGAAAGGAGGCATTTCCATCTTAGTAGTTTTGAATTTGGTTCTTTCATATTATTATGCAGCCACTGGAGTGGTTTATGATCTGTTTGGATGGTGAATTTCTTACCATATTAATAAGGTCGGAAATGTTTACAACTCCATACGATTGAGAGTAACTCCTTTTCTATAGTGGCTAGTGTTTCTTCAGTTTTGCTAAGAGTGCGAGAAGCATATGCTATTGGGAGGTCCTGACCATCAAAATTTTGACTTAAAACCGCTCCAATTGCGAAATTTGATGCGTCAGTAGTGAGAGTGAATGATTTTTCGAAGTCTGGTAGTTGCAGTATTGGTTTATTAACCAACATGGATTTAAGGGTTTCGAATGCTTTCACATATTCGGGATCTTTGGGGTTAATTTGGTAGTTTTTCCTGAGAGCTTGTGATAGGGGTCGTGCTATCCTTGCATAGTTGAAAACCATTTTTCTGTAGAACCCAGTTAGTCCTAGGAATTGTTTTATTTGTTTGGCAGTAGTAGGTATAGGGAATTTAACTACCGCTTCTATTTTTTGTGGATTTGGTTCAACACCTCTTTCTGAAATTATGTGACCTAAGTATAATAATTCCTTTTTCATGAATTCTGTTTTGTCTAATTGGATCTTGAGATTATGTTCTTTTAATTTATTAAAAACTAGTTTCAGGTGTTTGAAGTGTTCTTCTAAATTGTCAGAAAATACAATAATATCGTCCATATAAACTAGGACGTTGGGTAAATTAGCAAATATTGCGTTCATAGCTCTTTGGAAGGTTGGGGGACCATTTCGGAGTCCGAATGGCATCCTCAGGAATTCAAAATGGCCGTAGTCAGTAGAAAAGCTTGTTTTAGGAATGGAACTTGGTTCCATCTCGATTTGGTGAAATCCACTCTGGAGATCAATTGCAGAAAAATACGTGGCTCTGCCTATTTTTGCGAATAAATCTTCAATGTTAGGGAGAGGGTGTTTGTCTTCTATTGTCTTTGAATTTAATTTTCTATAGTCTATCACGAGACGTACTTTTTTCTTTCCACTAGCATCAGGTTTCTTTGGAACAATCCAAATAGGGGAGTTATACGGAGAGTTGGAATTCCTAATTATTTTGTTTTTCAGTAGTTTATCAATTTCGTCTTTGATACTATCTCTGAAAGCTAAAGGGTACCTATAATTTCTGGTATAAACTGGGTTTTCATCCAAAGTTTTGATCTTGTGTTGAATCAGGTTTGTACGCGTGAGAGGTTCATCTTCTCCTAGCACTATCTCTGGGAATTGTTGCATCAATTCAATGATAAGTCTTTTCTCTTCAAGGTTCAAGTGTTCCGTTCTTACGAGGTCAGGGATTCTCTCTTTAATCTTAGATAGTTTTTTGTCTTGAATTTGGTCATTAAGAGGTTCGATTGAGAAAATTTCGAAAGGTTGGATTTCCTGAGTGGTTTTGAAAAATTCTACTGGGACTTTGACTTTGCCTTGGTGTACTTCGACAATACCCTCTTTTACTTGAAAAAATTCATTTTTTTGCTCTGAGAGTAAGCCAATTTTGTCTGGAAAGTTTTGGTTAGATATTTTTACTTCTACCACATGCACTCCTTCCTTATAACCTATATCAACGGTAGTACCTTTAGTTCGTCCTTCATCTATATGTCCTATGAGTGGAAGTTGTCTGTCTTGAAGTAGCTATAATAGGGGGGGTTAGGACCCAATGGGCTTTAACGTACAGGGGGGATAGCGACCGGCCTATGCTACGAGCTTGAAGGGGGATAAGGGATCCGGTATCCCGAGACGTTGAGGGGAGTTAGTGCCCCGCGGTCTTGGGAAAGAAAAAAAAAAAGTCGTACGAGCGGGTTTCGAACTGCCGATCTTCGGGATGTGAGACATACGCCTTAGCCGCCTCGGCTGTTCAACTCGACTGGTTTCATAGTGGATTTGTGTGGAATTTGAATACCGGGCCAGAGCAGCGATCATGGAGCTTTAACGTACGGGGGGGTTAGCGGCCGCCTCTAGCCTCGGAAAGGAGCCCTTAGAATCCACAGGATTTGGGTTCGAATGTTGAATAGTGTCTACATGCGTAGTTTTAATTAAAAATACCTAATAAAATTACTTGTCCCTAAATTTTAAAATTAAAATGCCCAGCAATTCATTTTTTTCCCCTTCATGAACCACATTATTGCACAACCTCATAAAGTCATGAAAAAATTGAATGACTCTTCAGCATTGTCCTGTTCTTTCTATGATATAAATGGCTCGAAAACTCGGGAATTTATCAGTTGTTTCACCAACTTCCATTGACCCAGCCATGAGTTTGTTGAACTTTGAAACATTTAAAAAGTGTCCATTATATCGGGAGTTTGTTGCCCATCGGAGCTGTATAAAAGAGTATAAAAAGTTTATTTATATGAATGAATTACTTGATATAATATTAGATAATGTGAGTGTGAAAATTTCTGCGGATGGTGGATATTACGATACTGCGGGAAATGGCCGATGTAAATCGGATAAAATTCAACTTGCTTTCACAAAACTCTTAGCAGCCTTGAAAAGTGATGTAAAACCAACTACTGCCTACAGCAGGATGCCTCTAAGTTTGGATGAGTGTTCTATCGAATCTATCCCCCAGTACCCAACCTTGTTAGAACGACGAAAACGCATAGCATTTTATAAAGATGCTATTATATCTGACAACATTTTACGAAAGATTGAAGGATTATATGCAGTTCACTTTGATTCTGAAGTTACATTCATGGAGGGCAGTGATGGAAAATATCCACATTTAACTACATGTATTTGGAATCATGAGGGTGTTAATCATGCAGCTTGGAAAATTACGGAACATATTGCTTGCGACTGTACAACTATCATTAAGCTGATTGATGATTTAAAAACATTCAGTGCAAAACTACGAGGGGAAGAAAAGAAGCTTCTTTGAAGACTTAATACATAACTAATCAGTCTAAGGATCAAAAATTTTGGAAAACCCCCTTCAGTCATAAGCCCTAATTTATTTTGGATTTTTTTTTTTTTTTTTTCGCTATACATTATTGGCATTGCTATATTTTTTCCATATCCCTAAGTTGTAACTAATACTATAGGTATGTGAAATAAATAAAAAATACCATGCGCCATGTCGTATCATATTTATTATTCCAACCTTTTTGTTTGAAAGTATTTTAATATGAAAATTTTTTACAATCGATCTATACTAGTTAAATTATAAATATTACTATCACCATTGAAAAGATCTTGAAGCATCACGTTGAAGTTTGTTGTTGTAATGGGGAGTCCATAATCAGGCGTGGGAAGAAGTTGAAACTTGTTCCGTTCCAAAATGGCGATGTTGTCCAAGATTTCATTTATTGAAGATTGAATTGAATGAAGATCGCTCAGTCGTAGAATGGCTCGCTGATTTTTCACTCGACTTATAACAGTAACGAGTTTTATATGATTCTTCTTATGTAATTCTACATAAACATCAGATGACAATGTTTCCACACGCGTTGTAAATGGATGCTCAAACACAGTTGATATAAACTTTTGAAACGCCCCAAAACAGGTGGTAGATAATGATAAAGATAAGTCCTTTTTCGTGCGGATGACGATCACTACTTCCCGATTTTGTAGGTGCAGACAAACTTCTAACATTTTCGACTTTGACTTCGTTAGAGGATAGCTTGTTACAAAATGGTAAAACTCAGCACTAGACATGATTCTACGTGTTTGAACTTCACAGTATGAAAGTTGAACAAGGAATGTTGTTGCAAGTGCATCTTGTTGGAAAACCATCAAAGCCGATCTTCCCCCTCTTTTAAACGCCAATGGCCCCACGCAATCGTGTCAATGTTGTTTTTGCATATGAATCGCTTATCATCATAAAATGATAGCGCAGTTTTATTGGAAGATAGAGTGAAAACTCAATGTTTTTTTGACTGAATATGGGAGTACATGGGAGTACTAAGATTTTGCTTTGTATGTAAAACCTCCAAAAAACGATTGAAAGTTAAATAGTTTTTTATCACAGATTTTTTAACACCTTTAACTTTTTTCTTACAAACATCTCCATACAGTATCGAATACATTTTGGGTCGTAGAGTTACAAATTCTCTAATTGGCACACCAGCCGTCTCATCTTTGAGAAACCCTAAGGCTTTTTTATTTGTATCAGAAAAACATTTGTGAGTTATTGGATAATCTGATAAATCTAGAAGGTCGGACATGCTCTCAAAATCATGATACAAATCATCGGTATGAATCTCATAAATAAATGAATCTGTATCCTGATAGCAAAGATTTATACACTCTGAACCATATTTAGGTAACATTTTTTGGTAATGTACATCATACACTAAGGATTTAGATAACTCTAGTACGGTAAAGCCCACATATATTGGTTTGTTGAATACAATCTTTTCACGTTCCATCAGGACACCTATTAAATTATCGCAGTAATAATAGCGATCCTTAAAGTTAGTCTTTCGTACAAGTTTCAGTAATTGCTTTTCAGTAGTGACCATCCGTAAATCTAATCGATTCCGCACACATTCCATGGTTTTACCAAAAACTGAATTGTTCAGGAGCTTGTAAAAGTCTTTTTCGAATTCAGATTTTGCGCATTTTCTGAGCTCAGTATTAAAATTGATGTACTTTGAAAGCCAATTACTTTGTTTGAAAGTTAAAGCACGATGAATTTTGTCAAGTTTTAAACCAGCTTTTAGTGCTTGTTTTAAGGTAACATAATGGCAAACATAATGTTTTTTATCAGTTAAATCCAACACCAACTTTTCAAATTCTGCGCCTGGAGGCTTTTTCTTTTCAGGTAAAAAAGGCATTTCGTTATGTAAATCATGTAAGTAGTCGGGGTATGAAATGTCAGCATCAAGAATAAAACCATAATCAGCATCATCTTCCAAAGCTAAAACGTTCAAATTTTCAATTTCATCTCTACTTAGCCACCTGAATTCATCATATGGCAAACATTGACACATTGCATAACCATATAGATTGTTTATGTCTCCATAAAATATCCATGAATGTTTTTGGCTTGAGTCGTATGTTTCAGGCAACTGTGGATTGTTTGATTTAACATAGCGCTTAATGCTTTGTGTTATTCCTCCACGAATTCCACTCTCAATAAATTGGACTATATCAATATCCTTTATAATAGCTAATCGAATATTGGACATTTTTAACATTACTTGCCAAGCAAATCCAGGTGACGTATAAGCCCAAGCGGGATCTAAGCCATATTGTTTTACACTTATTGCTCTAAACAACTCAAAAACCTCACATAGCAAAATAATATCCGACTTAAGGTACAGCAATGTATATTCTTCCAAGTTATTTATTTGAAAAGCAGTCCAAACATTTTGAGCATGCTCATAATCTGAGTCTGATATAGGCTCATTAGTAAGAGTATTGAAAAAATCATCTTTGCAAGGTAATGAAGTATCTTTCAGTTTTGATCTACTTGTCACATAATTGTAAGGGTAAACACCTTTTCTGAGTAGGAGAGTTCTTTGGCTCGAATTGGGAAAGTTTGCTTCCATTTCTGGAAATTCTTTTGTATTTTTAACAAGGGCATCCAAAGATGTAGGAAGAAATCGGAATGTATCCAAAAATCTTAACCAAATATTTGAACCTTTGAATTTTTTTGAGAAGCTGATATACTTCTCAGAAGTTTGAGGTATTACAGTTATAGGACCATCATCTAAATTCAGTTTTCTAACAATAAAATGGCTGTCATAGCCCGAAAGATTATGAAAAAATATTGGTATAAATGTCGGTTTTCTTAGTTTATTTATATTGCATAGTGAACAAGCTGTAAAACGGAAACAACCAGAAAGATGATCATGATCTATTACTTTAACTCGATCCTTTGTAAATGGCAACTTACATAAGTCACAACATATTTTCTCTAAATGTGCATAATTTTCTTCATCAGTCAATTTTTTAGGAGCCACATTTATGTTTAAAATTTTCTCTATAGTTTGAGCCAGTTCTTCGAGTTTCAAAAGAAATTTTTCGATACATTTTTTTCCTTTGAAAATGAATGTTTGATTCTTCAAGTGTTGGGGATAATATGATTTAAGGTGAAAGCCAATACACGTCGGCACATGTTCAGCTTTGTAAACAAATTGGGTTGTGTTAAGCTTGAAATCAGATCCATTTTTTTGAGATTGACGGTCTATAGGGGAAAGACAGCATTCCATATCTGCATACATTACAAAGGGTACATTTGTCATAAACTGAAAGTTTTCAAATTGAATGTGCGTCTCTTCGGGAAATTCATAACGGCATGGTTGAAATTTGTTACAAAACTGAAGATGCTCATCTAATCTTTCATGTGCAGATTTCCCTTTTTTGGAAACATAATGCATGGGGTAAGTTTTAAAACAGCGTTTGCACATTATTTGACCTTTATGATTATTGGGTATTTGATTCAGTACTAACCGTTTTAAATCTTTAATAAGGCAATAGTGTGATTTGTCATCTTTTTGTAAAAGTAGTAAATCTAAATGCTGTATTTTATTGTTTACTTCATTTGAGACATTTAATGGGTAAATATTATATTTATCATCAAGACCATAAATATTAATGCTGATATTATTGTATTGCTCAAATTTTCTAATATCTTTGATGTTTGGGGGAAACGAAATTGAATCAAAATTAAAATTGTGAGCCAAATTAGTGTACGTTGAAGGGTCGGAAAGATATTTCAAACGCATTTTTTTATTTGAATTGACCAAGAGTGATGAAAGAACGCAGTACTTGAAGCAGTAGTCATCATCATTTTTTACATTAACGATACAACCCCGTTTTTTAGTAAGAACTTCGGGTAGAGGAATGTATTTCTTTCCCGAAATAGGTGAGTATTTTGTAATGCGAATTAGCAGACCATCAACAGATTTCAATGCCCAACCAGACCCACGCCCTTCAAAACATTCCATCTCATAGATGATTTTTTCAAAACTTCGTATCAAATAGTCCTCTAAATCTGTTAATTGTAAAATTATATCAGTTTTGGTTTTGAAATTGGTATCCAATACTTCTTCGGAATGGTCTATTTTTATTTTATTAAATGTACATTCGAGAAGCATACTTATTTTGAGACAGGACCATTTAATAATATAAGTGTCTATAATTTCCATCAGTTCATCAGTTAGCCATGTTAAAAAGGCTTCGGGGACATTAAGCAATTTTGAATTTCCTAGATAAATGTCTACAGCAACATTGGATTGTTTTAAAATAACTAGACCCTCTGATGCCTTATCCATTCGTTGAATTTTTCGTGCCCTCGCATCTACAATGTCACTCCCTGGTGACAAAGAACGTTTTCGTTGCTTTTCCATGGCAATTTCTTTAGTACTAGTAACATTACATGTTCCAACACCCTTATTTATACTGGTTAAGTGTGAATTATTAATTATTTCACTACAGTTATTACATACTAATGACCTTAATTCCTCTATAATACATTCTACTCGTGAATTAGGAAAATCTCGGCCTTTTCAAAAACTTCATTTGGCTTAGAGGCATATTTGCTACCTCCTCCTCCTCCTCCTCTTCTGAAGAAGATGCGCCAACTTTAGGGTGTCCTTTCTCCTCTACCTCCTTTCGTTTTGAAGATGAATCTCCAAGGGACTTTCTAAGATCTAGAAAGTGTAATTCGCACCATCTTTTTGTCGGTGGCGCTGCTTTTTGGAACGTGAATGCTAGCCAATCACCTTAAAAACAAATAAATAAAAATAGGAAACGCAATAATGATACAAGTCATACTTTATTACATGAATGTGATGCATAGGCAAATGACGGCACAATTTCATTACAAAATACACATCGCACACAATCTCTAGATGCTTTAACATACACAAAGCCAGCCTTTGCAATTTCTAACGGATTTTCATAATTTTTCCATGTTTTTTGACATAGTTGAAAAGTTTTTAACCGTATCAACTGATTAATCAAATTTATTAGTTCAAAGTTCTTCTTTATCCACTTTATCAGTCGCTCGCAGTGTTTCTTCGAACAACTGTCCTTAAGGGCTCCTTCTTCATGAATGTAGCATGGTTGATCTGGGAAATCTGGATCATCATTTTTCTGACTAGCACTCAGCTTTTTGAGTGGTGGGCATCCAAAATCCGCCAAGTCATATACAGGTCTCCGAATAATGGACTCTAGAAATCTGCTTTTTTCTAAACCTTTGCAATAGAGAAAATGGAAGGGTCTGGTGATTTCAATAAGTGCAGGTACGAGCTCTACATATTCCAATTCACCTTGATGACTCCATGGAATACCATGCGCCATTGCAGCCATATATTCAGCATTTCTTGGTGTGTCGATATCGATGCTTGGAGGTTTGAAAGTGAGGTGAGTTACTGATTCAAATATGTTGTGTTGAAATTCAGAAAACGACAGCTCTTTTATAATAAAAGGATGTTTTACCCCTTGATGTGTCTGAAAGTCAATAACTCCAATCCTGTACATGATGTTAGGGGGGAAGCACTGATCGTCCAATTGAAACAGTTGATTCGAGGTAGAGCGCTGCTTAACTGAATTGAGTATGATGAAAATCTGCAGTTATATAATCAACCCCCACCCATATTGACTCTATACCCCATATTTGATTGGTATACTTATTCTCATAAAATCGTATTATTCCCCGAAATCCAACTCTGGGAATCCATTCCCAGCCATTTTACTAGAACACCCTTCGAGCCCCTTCTTAATACTTTTTCTACAAGGTAAATGCCGGGGTGGTTTGTTTTTAATAATTCATGCCTATAAAATGCCCCCAAAATCGCATGCTTATTTTCATCTACCAGGCTGTACGTTATCGGGCAAGTATTATTTATTTTATCTACCGTAAAAAGTTCTGTTGACCAATTCAAATTATAACCTTTGTGAAACTGCGTTCGCTCTTTGCTGATTCGAACCACATCGTTTACTTTCAAGTCTGACTTTAGAAACTCGCATCTCGTTTTGTAATTGTAAATTGTACTTAAAAGCATAGATTCGTCTTTTTTCGAAATATTGGCTGGGTATGTTTTTATGGTTCGATGTTTCATTTCATAATTGTAATGATGAACAAGTTGCGGTAAGATATCAAGATAATGATTGCTACCTCTAATGTAAAAGCTTTTATAAAGCAATTGTTTAAACGTGCGTATAAATCTTTCAACGCAAGCAGCTTTTGTGCTTGACCATGTGCTGTAATGGTGGATATTAAATTTATTCAAAACTTCTCGAACTTCTTTATTGTAGAACTCACCCCCCTGATCGCTATGCAGTTTTTTAGGCGTAATTTGAGCCCTATCCAATAAGGAGTGCAATGCCATGGCAACATCTTTGCCCTTTTTACTTTTTAAAGGTTCAACGTATGCGAATTTTGAGAAAATGTCAATTACCGCTAGTAAATATTTAACGCCTTTATTTTCTCTAGAAAACTTTTGAGTATCGATCAGGTCCATTTGCCAGGTCTGATGAAATCCCTTAACCACAGTTTTCCTTCGAGGAAAACGGTACCTCGCTGGTGTGAAAAGCTCATCAACTATTTGCTCCTTAATAGATTTTTTTGTCATTTTGCCCATGATTTGACTCATCTTCTTTCTACCACTATGTACCACCGTCTGAACGTTTAGTAGTATAATGTTTCCTCAAGTAAGCTAGCGTTACAACGTCCTGATCATTAATTGGATCTGCAGCGTCACATAACCGTTTATTAGCGCAAGTAAATGTACCATTGTTGATCAAGAATGGCGTATGGTCTTTAACATATTGATAACTAACTACATCTCCTGTTCTAGTGGGTTCTCCAACGTTTCTAAGTATTTTCCAATTTAAATCAATAACTGAAAACGGTTGATTTTTTAATTGCGATCGCGCATCGACATATGCTTTATTGGCAACATCTGTTTCATTTTCCGGTTTAGGTGAGTGTATTAATCTCACATTTTCCAAGTCAATGCTATCTCGAAACCTCCTTCCAACATCTGAAGCCTTTAAAGCATGCTTCCGTCGCCTAACCATATGAAACCCGTACCTGTTGATGGGCATTTTTGTACTGACTAACAATTCCAAGTTCCTCTAGTTCTTCAATCAATGATACGATTTCATTATGATGTGAGTTGTTGCCTGACATCTGAGAAGCAATTAAAATTCTTAATCTATCTACGAGTTCATTGGGGTCATCATAATATTGAACAATCACCCCATTATTTATCATTTCATTAGTCTTGATTTCCGGTAGCGGATGTTTCAAAGTAATTCCTTTCCCAATCTTAATGCTCTTTTCGCCTTTTTGAAATAATGGTCCTATTATTCTCATATATTTTTTACTCGAACTACTAGCTCATACGTGGCCGTGGTGTTTGCTCATACGTGGTATGTTAAAACAACAAATCAGCTAGAAAAAGCGCGCTGGATTCTATTCGGTCTTCAAACAAATCGTCATAACAATAGCATTAAAAGTTCATCAGATTTTGACCACTGCAACATTTCGAGCCTCCAGGTTCAATTAAATTCAGTAAATTTCCCCTACGAACCACTGACCGCAGCTTTTGATCGCAAAAATATCACCGATGTTTATAATGCATACTGCCAATTTCAGATGAACTATTCCAACAAACGTCCTGAACCCATGTTGAGTAGAGAAGAATTTGAAAAGACACCGTTTTTTGTAATTGACACTTCATTTCAAAATGATTCCATTCAAACTGGATCTGTTGAACTTCGCATTGATTTTAAAACAAAAGAAGGCATCCCAGCTTCTACATCAGCCTTTGCACTTGTTATTCATGACAAATTGTTCAATTATTCCCCTTTATACCAAACTGTTACATACGTCTAAAAAATGTGTGCGATGTATTACCTACTTATTTATTCAAGAAATGTCAATAAATAACTTTATCCATGTTATTTATTAATGTAACATTGATGTACTTACACACAAAAGATTAATAAAAAGAAATATTTTTTAGTTAAGTGTACCTTTGTAATTTGCCACTTCCTCCATTAAAACGCTCCCATATTTATCCGGGAGCCAAAGCTGGAATTCATCATTCGATTCGTTCTGAATTGTGCTGAGAACTCTATCTCCGTATTGTGTCTTCAGCAATTCCAAATTAATAATTTTATAATTCACATTTTCTTGCAAGTCAGCCATTTTTACGGTTGGAATCTGGGAGCCGTTCTTAGCGTTTAATTTGGTAATGATAGACATCTAAAACAAAAGGTGCTAGATTAATTATGAGGTTCATAGGCTGCTGAAAGTGCTTGTAACTAGGGCTTTAGTTTAAAATATTGAAATTTATACTTACGGCAAAGTGGTAAGAGTCCTGGGAACTGGTGGCTTGCGACAACTTAGACGATAGTTCAGACTTCCAATTCCTATATATATGCAGTAGCCCCTCCACAGCGTGTACCTACGTTGTTCCAATCCTACATAAATATCAGTTTTATACGACATATGTAAGATCACTAATCAATTTTTAACATTCGCGGTCGGATTATGAAATGTCAGATCTACTATAAGGTCTATGAAAAATAGTTGTCCACCTAAGTACGTTTGGTAGGTAATTTAAAACTGCTCATTGGGAGGTCGGATTATTACTCATCAGACATTCGCTTCATGAAAAATATTGAGTACTTAGGTACCGATTTCAACTTAAACTTTCAGAGGATTTCTCCTTTCCTGGCTGATGGCGGCCGCTAACCCCCCCCCCCCCCCCCCCCCCCCCCGTACGTTAAAGCTCCATGATCGCTGCAATGAGATTAAGAAGAACAGCAGTTTTCCCTGCCCCACTAGGACCCACGATAATTGCGCGTATAGTGTTGGGTAAAAGAGGACCATTCTTCATAAACGTGTCATTACTCGATTTTGATCTCAATATTTTATCGAATGATTGAATGGCTAGTTTACTTTGCTGAGGTTGAAAATAAGCCATTATCCTATGTATATAATGTATATATATATCTTTTTTCTAAATACAAAAATCGTATGATTTGTCTGAAGGTTAATTGAAAACTGATGAAAACTTTTATCGTGTTGATAGTTTTATCTTAATCTCAGATCTTATTTATATAAAACATTCAATCACTAGACCGAAGCTATTAGTATGAGTTTAACAACTCATCGAGGAAAACGTTGTACGGGAGAGGGTTTTGACATAGTTAACCTGATTGGTAAAGCAAATCGCGAATTTCATATTCCCGGCTACAATTTTTGCGGTTCTAATACACGTCTTACTGAACGTCTTCAGAGAGGAGACCAGCCAGTGAACGAGCTCGACCGCGCCTGCCTATCACACGATAAGTCATACCATAATTTTGGAGACTTAGAACGAAGACATCTTGCTGATAAAATCTTGGGTAGTCGAGCGTGGGAGCGAGTTGTATCAAACAACGCTGGTATTGGTGAACGATTCAGTGCACTAGGAGTAATTCAATTTAAAACCGCTCACTGGGTGGTCGGATCATTACACGTCAGATATTTGCATGAAAAATATTGAGTACTTAGGTACCGTTTTCAATTTAAACTTTCAGAGGAGTTCTCCTTTCCAAGGCTAGAGGCGGCCGCTAAACCCCCCCCCCCCCCCCAACGTTAAAGCTCCATGATCGCTGCTCTGTCCTGGTATTCACATACATCAGTACGTTCGGTGGGTAATTTAATTTAAAACTGCGCACTGGGTGGTCGGATCATTACACGTCAGATATTTGCTTCATGAAAAATATTGAGTACCTACTTAGGTACCTACCGATTTCAATGTAAACTTTCAGAGGAGTTCTCCTCTCCGAGGCTGGAGGCGGCCGCTAACCCCCCCGTACGTTGAAGCTCCATGATCGCTGCTCTGGCCCGGTATTCAAATTCCACACAAATCCACTGAGAAACCAATCGAGTTGAACAGCCGAGCTCGGCTAAGGCGTCTGTCTCCCATCCCGAAGATCGGTGGTTCGATTCCCGCTCGGACGACTTTTTTTTTTTCTTTCTCAAGACCGCGGGGCACTAACTCCCCTCAACGTCTCGGGATACCGGATCCCTTATCCCCCTTCAAGCTCGTAGCATAGGCCGGTCGCTATCCCCCCTGTACGTTAAAGCCAATTGGGTCCTAACCCCCCCTATTATAGCTACTTCTTGAACGTGTAATATTTGAGTCTGTAAGTCGATTTTTGCACCTATTTCTGTCATCGTGTCAGTTCCTAAAAGTATATCGTATCGTTCGGACCAGTCATGTACATAAAATTTACAGATTTTGTCTATTCCGAAAGGTTCTTGAAGGTTAAGTAATACATAGTAATGTCCTTGGGTTTGTCCTGCAGGGGTCTTAATAATGAAATTTTCTTTATGCATTTCAATATTATTGGGGAGGCTTTGAGGTTTAATGTAGTTTGTTCTAGATCCAGTGTCAGTGAGCCATTTCCTATCCATATGGTCTTTGATATGTAGAAGGGATTTGGAAGCTACATTTAGTTCAACTGTGATTGGTTCGGCCGACGCAGGATCGAAGACCAACGAAAAATGCTTCCTAAACAGTTCCGCCATCTCGGAAGCAGTATCTGCAGACCTCGAGCCAAGATGAAGCACAGATGGCATTGCGGATGAACCCTTAGTGTAATTGACATAGTTGAAAAAATGTTTGATGTTGTGTGGGACAGATGCCTCAACTCCAGAAATATAATTCGAGTAAGCAATTTCAGATTGCATCTTGCACTCAGCTCGTAGTTGAGAGAAGAAATCATAGTCATCCGGGATACGTGTACATTTCCAACGGGTATGTGCGTGGTTTTTTCGTTTCACAAGGGCTTTCAAGTCAGCCGTAAACCATTTGGGAAACACTCGATTTACTCCTCCTATACGCGGAACAAACCTCTCAATAGCATGTCCCAGTCTGCCATACAGTTCAGCCACCGCCTGCTCCAGTGGGAGGCTCATACAGAAATCCCAATTCATTTCGGAGAAGTATGTATTCATTCCTTCATAGTCTGCTTTCTTGAAATTAAATTGGAACTGGTCAGGGGAAAAAAATTCACTGCTGACAGGCGTCACAGAGAAAACGCATTCAAAGGGAGGATGGTGCGCATCCAAAGGAAGCAACGGAGGTGCCCGATGGAGAGTGATGGAGTCCAAACTAGAGAAGCAAAGGTCAAGCGTGTTTCCCGCTGGGTTACTGAGTGTGTTAAATTGACGAAATTCGAATAATTCCATCATCTCCAGGACGACACTGGTCTTCAGAGCTGCCGTAGATGATACACACCGCTGAAACCGGCAGGCCCCACCATCAGCATCCCACTCAAGCCCGGGCAGATTAAAGTCACCACTTATGTAAAATGAATATTCCGGATAAGCGCTATTTATCAGTTCCAGCTCTTCAAGAAAGCGTGAGAAATTCACCACTGAACAATCCCCAGGCAAATAAATGCAACCGATAACAAGCCTATAATAGGGCAGTAAAACGAAAATGTGCTCTCTTGTAAACGATAGTGGTTCTGATCATAGGGGTTCTGAGTTCCATAATCAAAATCCTGCTCTGTGTAGTCGTTATAATCAAAACTGGGATTTTCTTCTTCTAGGCTATCTTCTAGGTAGTTTATTTCGTAAGGCGATGTAAATTTAGTCCGGTCTAGATTTGAGCGAGCAGTCCTCATAGATACTGTATTTTGTGATGAGAATCTGTCGTGGGGATTAGTAGGGTTGTTGCGGTTGTTTTGGGTATGATAATTATTCTGATTGAATGGTTGGTGCATACTTCTTGAGTGATGGGGAGGAAAATGAGAAGCTGGGTTACGAGAATGATTTGAGGATGAGGCAAAGGAATTTGTGCGTTGGTGTGGACGTTTTGGAGGATTATGGAATTTTGGATGTTCAACTCTCTGTTTGTACAAATGGTTCATAATAAAACTGCAATTATTATGGAGGATCGATCTTAATGTATCTAGGTTAGTAGGATTAAAAGTCATTACATGGTTAGCTAGCATAAGGGGAACATTATTGTAGAAATGGGTTATAGCTTCCCTATCTACTCTTGACATGAAAAAATCTAGATCGCCCTGAGTTTGCGTAGGGTAATCGAGTCGGGTTCTAATGAAAATTAGATTTCTGGTCTCTTGGATTCTGTTAATAAACTCGACTGGATCTTCTCTAGGGAATGGTTTTAAATTTCTGAGTTCTTCTTTTAGACACTCATAAGATCTTCTATCTGCAAAATTATCTTTTAGGAGTGAAATTAGATCAGCAATTTGCGTTACAGTCCTAGTTATAATTAGCGATTCTGCCGCTCCTTGAAGAAGTGCTTTCATTTTACTAAGCAAAAAGTTATGGTTAGCGACTCGATCACTCTCGACAATTGTATTTGCGCAAACTCTGACATATACTTCTTCTATCTGACTGCAAAAATACTGTACTTTAAGAGGATTCCCATCATAGGGAGCAATGTGGTCATAGTCTTCCTTCTTAATTTGGTATCTTGCCATTTTATTTGAATTAAGATGTAATTTGCTTGGGGTTAGTTTAAACTGGAAATTTCCTACCTTCTTATTTTCACCACCGCCGGTAGAAGAAGCTCGTGGGGTTCTTGGCATATAACAATTCTAAGGGGTGTAGAGCTGATCCGTAGTAGTTCCTGGCGTCTTGGTGTCGTCTTCCTCGGAGGGTGTTGGACTTCTGCGACTTGTAGCCTTCTGCGAAGAGAACCAACGTTGGGCGATGTCTTCCTCGGGATAAGAAGTCACGGTGGAGAGCAGCAAAAGTTCCTCTTCGGGATAAAATGTCACGAAGTAGGATCTCCAAACGATGGCCAACGGAGAGAGGTTCCAGTTGTATTTTCTTGGGCGCACAGAAGTCCCTGTTCGGGCGCCAGTTAAGTGAGGAGAATGACGACGAAGGTTTTTAAAAAGACAATGCCTTTATTCCACGTACACAAACGTACAGTGATACAGATATGAACCAAAATGAACAATGAAGTATTGCCCTCTGGGGCTATATATACATGTAGAGGGTGATCTGGGCTTATCTTAGATAACATGAGTCCAAGGGTTTTCTGGGTGGACAATCAGTGAGTCATAGTTGTGGTATTTTATATAACTGCAGGTAATCAATTTTCTTCAAAATCCATAGCAGACAAACCTTACGAATTCCCTTTTGAGTTGGAACTAACTAGTTGGAACTAACTAGTTTTGATTTCGACTTGGGTCTTCAGGAGGTCATCAAGTATCTTGATGACCTGCTGAAGACCCAACTTGGGTGAATCCCAACTTGGGATAACAACATTAGCAGGTCATCAATTTTCTTCGAAATCCATAGCTGTCATACCTGACGAATGTCCTTTTGAGTTTTAACTAACTAGTTGGAACTAACTAGTTTTGATTTCGAGTTGGGTCTTCAGCAGGTCATCAAGTATCTTCAACGTGATCAGTCCCTGCCTGGTGTTTCCCCGCTTGTGGAAGGAACTGCCCACAATGGCTACAAGCCATCCCTCTTAGTTTATACTTCACTTTTCTACTTTCACTAGGATAAGATGGAAATTAAGTTGAACTTAACAGTTTTGATTTCGACTTGGGATTACAACATTAGCAGGTAATCAATTTTCTTCGAAATCCATAGCTGACATACCTTACGAATGTCCTTTTGAGTTTTAACTAACTAGTTGGAACTAACTAGTTTTGATTTCGAGTTGGGTCTTCAGCAGGTCATCAAGTATCTTCAACATGATCATTCCCTGCCTGTTGTTTCCCCGCTTGTGGAAGGAACTGCCCACAATGGCTACAAGCTATCCCTCTTAGTTTATGCTTCACTTTTCTACTATCACTAGGATAAGATGGAAATTAAGTTGAACTTAACAGTTTTGATTTCGACTTGGGATTACAACTTTAGCAGGTCATCAATTTTGTTCAAATTCGTTAGTTTCTTCCTGGGGCCGTGGGACTGCTGTAGCTTGCAACTTCCCAGGCTTGAAGGCTGACGCATCTGACGAATTTCCTTTTTATCATGAGCCAAATTCGGGCTCACAATTCCCCTCCCCCCACTTGGAAAAGTGCGGGCGGATTCCTCTCAGTTTATACTTCACATTCCCACTTACACTTGAATATGATGGAAACTGAGTTGAACGTACTAGTTTTGATTTCGATTTGGGTTTTTAGCAGGTCATCATGTTCTTTCAACATGATCGTTCCCAGCCCGGAGTTTCTCGGCTTGTGTGAGTAACGGGCACAATGGCTACAAGCTATTCCGACTCAGGTTATACTTCACTTTCCCACATGCACTTGGATTTGATGAAATTTGAGTTGATCTCACCAGTTTTGACTCCGACTTGGGTCTTCAGGAGGTCATCAAGTTTCTTCAACATGATCATTCCCTGCCCGGATGGTACAACGGGACAATATGTACAGGCTATCCCACTCAGTTTTTACTTCACTTTCCTACTTTCACTTTGATAAGATGGAAATTAAGTTGAACTTGACAGTTTTGATTTCGACTTGGGATTACAACATTAGCAGGTCATCAATTTTCTTCAAAATCCATAGCAGACAAACCTTACGAATTTTCTTTTGAGTTGGAACTAACTAGTTTTGATTTCGAGTTGGGTCTTCAGCAGGTCATCAAGTATCTTCAGCTTGATCAGTCCCTGCCTGGCGATTCCCCGCTTGTGGAAGGAACTGCCCACAATTGCTACAAGCTATCCCTCTTAGTTTATACTTCACTTTTCTACTATCACTAGGATAAGATGGAAATTAAGTTGAACTTAACAGTTTTGATTTCGACTTGGGATTACAACTTTAGCAGGTCATCAATTTTGTTCAAATTCGTTAGTTTCTTCCTGGGGCCGTGGGACTGCTGTAGCTCGCAACTTCCCAGGCTTGAAGGCAGACGCATCTGACGAATTTCCTTTTTATCATGAGCACAATTTTGGGCTCACAATTCCCCTCCCCCCACTTGGAAAAGTGCGGGCGGATTCCTCTCAGTTTATACTTCACTTTCCCACTTACACTTGAATATGATGGAAATTGAGTTGAACGTACTAGTTTTGATTTCGACTTGGGTTTTTAGCAGGTCATCATGTTCTTTCAACATGATCGTTCCCAGCCCGGAGTTTCCCCGCTTGTGTGAGAAATTGGCACAATGGCTACAAGCTATTCCGCCTCAGGTTTACTTCACTTTCCCACATGCACTTGGATTTGATGAAATTTGAGTTGGTCTCACCAGTTTTGACTCCAACTTGGGACTTCAGGAGGTCATCAAGTTTCTTCAACATGATCATTCCCTGCCCGGATGGTACAATGGGACAATGGGTACAGGCTATCCCACTCAGTTTTTACTTCACATTCCTACTTTCACTTTGATAAGATGGAAATTGAGTTGAACTTAACAGTTTTGATTTCGATTCGGGATTACAACATTAGCAGGTCATCAATTTGCTTCAAAATCCATAGCAGACAAACCTTACGAATTTCCTTTTGAGTTGGACTTAACTAGTTTTGATTTCGAGTTGGGTCTTCAGCAGGTCATCAAGTATCTTCAACGTGATCAGTCCCTGCCTGGTGTTTCCCCGCTTGTGGAAGGAACTGCCCACAATGGCTACAAGCTATCCCTCTTAGTTTATGCTTCACTTTTCTACTATCACTAGGATAAGATGGAAATTAAGTTGAACTTAACAGTTTTGATTTCGACTTGGGATTACGACTTTAGCAGGTCATCAATTTTGTTCAAACTCGTTAGTTTCTTCCTGGGGCCGTGGGACTGCTGTAGCTTGCAACTTCCCAGGCTTGAAGGCTGACGCATCTGACGAATTTCCTTTTTATCATGAGCCAAATTTTGGGCTCACAATTCCCCTCTCCCACTTGGAAAAGTGCGGGCGGATTCCTCTCAGTTTATACTTCACTTCCCCCTTACACTCACACTTACACTTGAATATGATGGAAATTGAGTTGAACGTACTAGTTTTGATTTCGATTTGGGTTTTTAGCATGTCATCATGTTCTTTCAACATGATCGTTCCCAGCCCGGAGTTTCCCTGCTTGTGTGAGTAACAGGCACAATGGCTACAAGCTATTCTGACTCAGGTTATACTTCACTTTCCCACATGCACTTGGATTTGATGAAATTTGAGTTGGTCTCACCAGTTTTGACTCCAACTTGGGACTTCAGGAGGTCATCAAGTTTCTTCAACATGATCATTCCCTGCCCGGATGGGACAATGGGTACAGGCTATCCCACTCAGTTTTTACTTCACATTCCTACTTTCACTTTGATAAGATGGAAATTGAGTTGAACTTAACAGTTTTGATTTCAATTCGGGATTACAACATTAGCAGGTCATCAATTTTCTTCAAAATCCATAGCAGACAAACCTTACGAATTTCCTTTTGAGTTGGACTTAACTAGTTTTGATTTCGAGTTGGGTCTTCAGCAGGTCATCAAGTATCTTCAGCTTGATCAGTCCCTGCCTGGCAATTCTCCGCTTGTGGAAGGAACTGCCCACAATGGCTACAAGCTATCCCTCTTAGTTTATACTTCACTTTTCTACTATCACTAGGATAAGATGGAAATTAAGTTGAACTTAACAGTTTTGATTTCGACTTGGGATTACAACTTTAGCAGGTCATCAATTTTGTTCAAATTCGTTAGTTTCTTCCTGGGGCCGTGGGACTGCTGTAGCTTGCAACTTCCCAGGCTTGAAGGCTGACGCATCTGACGAATTTCCTTTTTATCATGAGCCAAATTTTGGGCTCACAATTCCCCTCCCCCCACTTGGAAAAGTGCGGGCGGATTCCTCTCAGTTTATACTTCACTTTCCCACTTACACTTGAATATGATGGAAATTGAGTTGAACGTACTAGTTTTGATTTCGACTTGGGTTTTTAGCAGGTCATCATGTTCTTTCAACATGATCGTTCCCAGCCCGGAGTTTCCCCGCTTGTGTGAGAAACGGGCACAATGGCTACAAGCTATTCTGACTCAGGTTATACTTCACTTTCCCACATGCACTTGGATTTGATGAAATTTGAGTTGATCTCACCAGTTTTGACTCCGACTTGGGTCCTCAGGAGGTCATCAAGTTTCTTCAACATGATCATTCCCTGCCCAGATGGTACAATGGGACAATGGGTACAGGCTATCCCACTCAGTTTTTACTTCACATTCCTACTTTCACTTTGATAAGATGGAAATTGAGTTGAACTTAACAGTTTTGATTTCGATTCGGGATTACAACATTAGCAGGTCATCAATTTGCTTCAAAATCCATAGCAGACAAACCTTACGAATTCCCTTTTGAGTTGGAACTAACTAGTTGGAACTAACTAGTTTTGATTTCGACTTGGGTCTTCAGGAGGTCATCAAGTATCTTCAACGTGATCAGTCCCTGCCTGGTGTTTCCCCGCTTGTGGAAGGAACTGCCCACAATCGCTACGAGCTATCCTTCTTAGTTTATACTTCACTTTTCTACTATCACTAGGATAAGATGGAAATTAAGTTGAACTTAACAGTTTTGATTTCGACTTGGGATTACAACTTTAGCAGGTCATCAATTTTCTTCGAAATCCATAGCTGACAAACCTTACGAATTTTCTTTTGAGTTGGAACTAACTAGTTGGAACTAACTAGTTTTGATTTCGAGTTGGGTCTTCAGCAGGTCATCATGTTTCTTCAACATGATCATTCCCTGCCTGTTGTTTCCCTGCTTGTGGAAGGAACTGCCCACAATGGCTACAAGCTATCCCTCTTAGTTTATGCTTCACTTTTCTACTATCACTAGGATAAGATGGAAATTAAGTTGAACTTAACAGTTTTGATTTCGACTTGGGATTACAACTTTAGCAGGTCATCAATTTTGTTCAAATTCGTTAGTTTCTTCCTGGGGCCGTGGGACTGCTGTAGCTTGCAACTTCCCAGGCTTGAAGGCTGACGCATCTGACGAATTTCCTTTTTATCATGAGCCAAATTTGGGCTCACAATTCCCCTCCCCCCACTTGGAAAAGTGCGGGCGGATTCCTCTCAGTTTATACTTCACTTCCCCCTTACACTCACACTTACACTTGAATATGATGGAAATTGAGTTGAACGTACTAGTTTTGATTTCGACTTGGGTTTTTAGCAGGTCATCATGTTCTTTCAACATGATCGTTCCCAGCCCGGAGTTTCCCCGCTTGTGTGAGAAACGGGCACAATGGCTACAAGCTTTTCTGACTCAGGTTATACTTCACTTTCCCACATGCACTTGGATTTGATGAAATTTGAGTTGATCTCACCAGTTTTGACTCCGACTTGGGTCTTCAGGAGGTCATCAAGTTTCTTCAACATGATCATTCCCTGCCCGGATGGTACAATGGGACAATGGGTACAGGCTATCCCACTCAGTTTTTACTTCACTTTCCTACTTTCACTTTGATAAGATGGAAATTGAGTTGAACTTAACAGTTTTGATTTCGACTTGGGATTACAACATTAGCAGGTCATCAATTTTCTTCGAAATCCATAGCTGACAAACCTGACGAATTTCCTTTTGAGTTGGAACTAACTAGTTTTGATTTCGAGTTGGGTCTTCAGCAGGTCATCAAGTATCTTCAGCTTGATCAGTCCCTGCCTGGCGATTCCCCGCTTGTGGAAGGAACTGCCCACATTGGCTACAAGCTATCCCTCTTAGTTTTTACTTCACTTTCCTACTTTCACTTCGATAAGATGGAAATTGAGTTGAACTTAACGGTTTTGATTTCGACTTGGGATTACAACATTAGCAGGTCGTCAATTTTCTTCGAAATCCATAGCTGACAAACCTTACGAATTTTCTTTTGAGTTGGAACTAACTAGTTTTGATTTCGAGTTGGGTCTTGAGCAGGTCATCAAGTATCTTCAGCTTGATCAGTCCCTGCCTGGCAATTCTCCGCTTGTGGAAGGAACTGCCCACAATGGCTACAAGCTATCCCTCTTAGTTTATACTTCACTTTTCTACTATCACTAGGATAAGATGGAAATTAAGTTGAACTTCACAGTTTTGATTTCGACTTGGGATTACAACATTAGCAGGTCGTCAATTTTCTTCTAAATCCATAGCAGACAAACCTTACGAATTTTCTTTTGAGTTGGAACTAACTAGTTGGAACTAACTAGTTTTGATTTCGACTTGGGTCTTCAGGAGGTCATCATGTTTCTTCAACATGATCATTCCCTGCCTGTTGTTTCCCTGCTTGTGGAAGGAACTGCCCACAATGGCTACAAGCTATCCCTCTTAGTTTATGCTTCACTTTTCTACTATCACTAGGATAAGATGGAAATTAAGTTGAACTTAACAGTTTTGATTTCGACTTGGGATTACGACTTTAGCAGGTCATCAATTTTGTTCAAACTCGTTAGTTTCTTCCTGGGGCCGTGGGACTGCTGTAGCTTGCAACTTCCCAGGCTTGAAGGCTGACGCATCTGACGAATTTCCTTTTTATCATGAGCCAAATTTTGGGCTCACAATTCCCCTCCCCCCACTTGGAAAAGTGCGGGCGGATTCCTCTCAGTATATACTTCACTTCCCCACTTACACTTGAATATGATGGAAATTGAGTTGAACGTACTAGTTTTGATTTCGATTTGGGTTTTTAGCACTTCATCATGTTCTTTCAACATGATCGTTCCCAGCCCGGAGTTTCTCGGCTTGTGTGAGTAGCGGGCACAATGGCTACAAGCTATTCTGACTCAGGTTATACTTCACTTTCCCACATGCACTTGGATTTGATGAAATTTGAGTTGATCTCACCAGTTTTGACTCCGACTTGGGTCTTCAGGAGGTCATCATGTTTCTTCAACATGATCATTCCCTGCCCGGATGGTACAATGGGACAATGGGTACAGGCTATCCCACTCAGTTTTTATTTCACTTTAATACTTTCACTTTGATAAGATGGAAATTAAGTTGAACTTGACAGTTTTGATTTCGACTTGGGATTACAACATTAGCAGGTCATCAATTTTCTTCAAAATCCATAGCAGACAAACCTTACGAATTTTCTTTTGAGTTGGACTTAACTAGTTTTGATTTCGAGTTGGGTCTTCAGCAGGTCATCAAGTATCTTCAGCTTGATCAGTCCCTGCCTGGCAATTCTCCGCTTGTGGAAGGAACTGCCCACAATGGCTACAAGCTAACCCTCTTAGTTTATACTTCACTTTTCTAGTATCACTAGGATAAGATGGAAATTAAGTTGAACTTAACAGTTTTGATTTCTACTTGGGATTACAACTTAAGCAGGTCATCAATTTTGTTCAAATTCGTTAGTTTCTTCCAGGGGCAGTGGGACTGCTGTAGCTTGCAACTTCCCAGGCTTGAAGGCTGACGCATCCGACGAATTTCCTTTATATCATGAGCACAATTTTGGGCTCACAATTCCCCTCCCCCCACTTGGAAAAGTGCGGGCGGATTCCTCTCAGTTTATACTTCACTTTCCCACTTACACTTGAATATGATGGAAATTGAGTTGAACGTACTAGTTTTGATTTCGACTTGGGTTTTTATCTGGTCATCATGTTCTTTCAACATGATCGTTCCCAGCCCGGAGTTTCCCGGCTTGTGTGAGTAACGGGCACAATGGCTACAAGCTATTCTGACTCAGGTTATACTTCACTTTCCCACATGCACTTGGATTTGATGAAATTTGAGTTGATCTCACCAGTTTTGACTCCGACTTGGGTCTTCAGCAGGTCATCAAGTATCTTCAACTTGATCAGTCCCTGCCCGGATGGTACAACGGGATAATATGTACAGGCTATCCCTCTTAGTTTTTACTTCACTTTCCTACTTTCACTTTGATAAGATGGAAATTGAGTTGAACTTGACGGTTTTGATTTCGACTTGGGATTACAACATTAGCAGGTCGTCAATTTTCTTCGAAATCCATAGCTGACAAACCTTACGAATTTTCTTTTGAGTTGGAACTAACTAGTTGGAACTAACTAGTTTTGATTTCGAGTTGGGTCTTCAGCAGGTCATCAAGTATCTTCAACGTGATCAGTCCCTGCCTGGTGTTTCCCCGCTTGTGGAAGGAACTGCCCACATTGGCTACAAGCTATCCCTCTTAGTTTTTACTTCACTTTCCTACTTTCACTTTGATAAGATGGAAATTAGGTTGAACTTAACAGTTTTGATTTCGACATGGGATTACAACTTTAGCAGGTCATCAATTTTGTTCAAATTCGTTAGTTTCTTCCTGGGGCAGTGGGACTGCTGTAGCTTGCAACTTCCCAGGCTTGAAGGCTGACGCATCTGACGAATTTCCTTTTTATCATGAGCCAAATTCGGGCTAACAATTCCCCTCCCCCCACTTGGAAAAGTGCTGGCGGATTCCTCTCAGTTTATACTTCACATTCCCACTTACACTTGAATATGATGGAAACTGAGTTGAACGTACTAGTTTTGATTTCGACTTGGGTTTTTAGCAGGTCATCATGTTCTTTCAACATGATCGTTCCCAGCCCGGAGTTTCCCCGCTTGTGTGAGAAATTGGCACAATGGCTACAAGCTATTCCGACTCAGGTTTACTTCACTTTCCCACATGCACTTGGATTTGATGAAATTTGAGTTGGTCTCACCAGTTTTGACTCCAACTTGGGACTTCAGGAGGTCATCAAGTTTCTTCAACATGATCATTCCCTGCCCGGATGGGACAATGGGTACAGGCTATCCCACTCAGTTTTTACTTCACATTCCTACTTTCACATTGATAAGATGGAAATTGAGTTGAACTTAACAGTTTTGATTTCGATTCGGGATTACAACATTAGCAGGTCATCAATTTGCTTCAAAATCCATAGCAGACAAACCTTACGAATTCCCTTTTGAGTTTTAACTAACTAGTTGGAACTAACTAGTTTTGATTTCGAGTTGGGTCTTCAGCAGGTCATCAAGTATCTTCAGCTTGATCAGTCCCTGCCTGGCAATTCTCCGCTTGTGGAAGGAACTGCCCACAATGGCTACAAGCTATCCCTCTTAGTTTATACTTCACTTTTCTACTATCACTAGGATAAGATGGAAATTAAGTTGAACTTAACAGTTTTGATTTCTACTTGGGATTACAACTTAAGCAGGTCATCAATTTTGTTAAAATTCGTTAGTTTCTTCCAGGGGCCGTGGGACTACTGAAGCTTGCAACTTCCCAGGCTTGAAGGCTGACGCATCTGACGAATTTCCTTTTTATCATGAGCCAAATTTGGGCTCACAATTCCCCTCCCCCCACTTGGAAAAGTGCGTAAGGATTCCTCTCAGTTTATACTTCACTTTCCCACTTACACTTGAATATGATGGAAATTGAGTTGAACGTACTAGTTTTGATTTCGACTTGGGTTTTTATCTGGTCATCATGTTCTTTCAACATGATCGTTCCCAGCCTGGAGTTTCCCCGCTTGTGTGAGAAACGGGCACAATGGCTACAAGCTTTTCTGACTCAGGTTATACTTCACTTTCCCACATGCACTTGGATTTGATGAAATTTGAGTTGATCTCACCAGTTTTGACTCCGACTTGGGTCCTCAGGAGGTCATCAAGTTTCTTCAACATGATCATTCCCTGCCCGGATGGTACAATGGGACAATGGCTACAAACCATCCCTCTTAGTTTGTACTTCACTTTTCTACTATCACTAGGATAAGATGGAAGTTAAGTTGAACTTAACAGTTTTGATTTCGGCTTGGGATTACAACATTAGCAGGTAATCAATTTTCTTCGAAATCCATAGCTGACATACCTTACGAATTTCCTTTTGAGTTGGAACTAACTAGTTTTGATTTCGAGTTGGGTCTTCAGCAGGTCTTCACTTTTCTACTATCACTAGGATAAGATGGAAATTAAGTTGAACTTAACAGTTTTGATTTCGACTTGGGATTACAACTTTAGCAGGTCATCAATTTTGTTCAAATTCGTTAGTTTCTTCCTGGGGCCGTGGGACTGCTGTAGCTTGCAACTTCCCAGGCTTGAAGGCTGACGCATCTGACGAATTTCCTTTTTATCATGAGCACAATTTTGGGCTCACAATTCCCCTCCCCCCACTTGGAAAAGTGCGGGCGGATTCCTCTCAGTTTATACTTCACTTTCCCACTTACACTTGAATATGATGGAAATTGAGTTGAACGTACTAGTTTTGATTTCGACTTGGGTTTTTAGCAGGTCATCATGTTCTTTCAACATGATCGTTCCCAGCCCGCAGTTTCCCGGCTTGTGTGAGTAACGGGCACAATGGCTACAAGCTATTCTGACTCAGGTTATACTTCACTTTCCCACATGCACTTGGATTTGATGAAATTTGAGTTGATCTCACCAGTTTTGACTCCGACTTGGGTCTTCAGGTGGTCATCAAGTTTCTTCAACATGATCATTCCCTGCCCGGATGGTACAATGGGACAATGGGTACAGGCTATCCCACTCAGTTTTTACTTCACATTCCTACTTTCACTTTGATAAGATGGAAATTGAGTTGAACTTAACAGTTTTGATTTCGATTCGGGATTACAACATTAGCAGGTCATCAATTTGCTTCAAAATCCATAGCAGACAAACCTTACGAATTCCCTTTTGAGTTGGAACTAACTAGTTTTGATTTCGAGTTGGGTCTTCAGCAGGTCATCAAGTATCTTCATCTTGATCAGTCCCTGCCTGGCAATTCTCCACTTGTGGAAGGAACTGCCCACAATGGCTACAAGCCATCCCTCTTAGTTTATACTTCACTTTTCTACTATCACTAGGATAAGATGGAAATTAAGTTGAACTTAACAGTTTTGATTCCGACTTGGGATTACAACATTAGCAGGTAATCAATTTTGTTCAAATTCGTTAGTTTCTTCCTGGGGCCGTGGGACTGCTGTAGCTCGCAACTTCCCAGGCTTGAAGGCAGACGCATCTGACGAATTTCCTTTTTATCATGAGCACAATTTTGGGCTCACAATTCCCCGTACAGGCTATCCCACTCAGTTTTTACTTCACTTTCCTACTTTCACTTTGATAAGATGGAAATTGAGTTGAACTTAACAGTTTTGATTTCGACTTGGGATTACAACATTAGCAGGTCGTCAATTTTCTTCGAAATCCATAGCTGACATACCTTACGAATGTCCTTTTGAGTTTTAACTAACTAGTTGGAACTAACTAGTTTTGATTTCGAGTTGGGTCTTCAGCAGGTCATCAAGTATCTTCAACGTGATCAGTCCCTGCCTGGTGTTTCCCCGCTTGTGGAAGGAACTGCCCACAATGGCTACAAGCTATCCCTCTTAGTTTATGCTTCACTTTTCTACTATCACTAGGATAAGATGGAAATTAAGTTGAACTTAACAGTTTTGATTTCGACTTGGGATTACGACTTTAGCAGGTCATCAATTTTGTTCAAACTCGTTAGTTTCTTCCTGGGGCCGTGGGACTGCTGTAGCTTGCAACTTCCCAGGCTTGAAGGCTGACGCATCTGACGAATTTCCTTTTTATCATGTGCCAAATTTTGGGCTCACAATTCCCCTCCCCCACTTGGAAAAGTGCGGGCGGATTCCTCTTAGTTTATACTTCACTTCCCCACTTACACTTGAATATGATGGAAATTGAGTTGAACGTACTAGTTTTGATTTCGACTTGGGTTTTTAGCAGGTCATCATGTTCTTTCAACATGATCGTTCCCAGCCCGGAGTTTCCCCGCTTGTGTGAGAAACGGGCACAATGGCTACAAGCTTTTCTGACTCAGGTTATACTTCACTTTCCCACATGCACTTGGATTTGATGAAATTTGAGTTGATCTCACCAGTTTTGACTCCGACTTGGGTCTTCAGCAGGTCATCAAGTATCTTCAACTTGATCAGTCCCTGCCCGGATGGGACAATGGGTACAGGCTATCCCACTCAGTTTTTACTTCACATTCCTACTTTCACTTTGATAAGATGGAAATTAAGTTGAACTTGACAGTTTTGATTTCGACTTGGGATTACAACATTAGCATGTCATCAATTTGCTTCAAAATCCATAGCAGACAAACATTACGAATTTCCTTTTGAGTTGGAACTAACTAGTTTTGATTTCGAGTTGGGTCTTGAGCAGGTCATCAAGTATCTTCAGCTTGATCAGTCCCTGCCTGGCAATTCTCCGCTTGTGGAAGGAACTGCCCACAATGGCTACAAGCCATCCCTCTTAGTTTATACTTCACTTTTCTACTATCACTAGGATAAGATGGAGATTAAGTTGAACTTAACAGTTTTGATTTCGACTTGGGATTACAACATTAGCAGGTGATCAATTTTCTTCGAAATCCATAGCTGACATACCTTACGAATGTCCTTTTGAGTTTTAACTAACTAGTTGGAACTAACTAGTTTTGATTTCGAGTTGGGTCTTCAGCAGGTCATCAAGTATCTTCAACGTGATCAGTCCCTGCCTGGTGTTTCCCCGCTTGTGGAAGGAACTGCCCACAATGGCTACAAGCTATCCCTCTTAGTTTATGCTTCACTTTTCTACTATCACTAGGATAAGATGGAAATTAAGTTGAACTTAACAGTTTTGATTTCGACTTGGGATTACGACTTTAGCAGGTCATCAATTTTGTTCAAACTCGTTAGTTTCTTCCTGGGGCCGTGGGACTGCTGTAGCTTGCAACTTCCCAGGCTTGAAGGCTGACGCATCTGACGAATTTCCTTTTTATCATGAGCCAAATTTTGGGCTCACAATTCCCCTCCCCCCACTTGGAAAAGTGCGGGCGGATTCCTCTCAGTTTATACTTCACTTTCCCACTTACACTTGAATATGATGGAAATTGAGTTGAACGTACTAGTTTTGATTTCGACTTGGGTTTTTAGCAGGTCATCATGTTCTTTCAACATGATCGTTCCCAGCCCGGAGTTTCCCGGCTTGTGTAAGTAATTGGCACAATGGCTACAAGCTATTCTGACTCAGGTTATACTTCACTTTCCCACATGCACTTGGATTTGATGAAATTTGAGTTGATCTCACCAGTTTTGACTCCGACTTGGGTCTTCAGCAGGTCATCAAGTATCTTCAACGTGATCAGTCCCTGCCCGGATGGTACAACGGGACAATTGGTACAGGCTATCCCACTCAGTTTTTACTTCACTTTCCTACTTTCACTTTGATAAGATGGAAATTAAGTTGAACTTGACAGTTTTGATTTCGACTTGGGATTACAACATTAGCAGGTCATCAATTTTCTTCAAAATCCATAGCAGACAAACCTTACGAATTCCCTTTTGAGTTGGACTTAACTCGTTTTGATTTCGAGTTGGGTCTTGAGCAGGTCATCAAGTATCTTCAGCTTGATCAGTCCCTGCCTGGCAATTCTCCGCTTGTGGAAGGAACTGCCCACAATGGCTACAAGCTATCCCTCTTAGTTTATACTTCACTTTTCTACTATCACTAGGATAAGATGGAAATTAAGTTGAACTTAACAGTTTTGATTTCGACTTGGGATTACAACTTTAGCAGGTCATCAATTTTGTTCAAATTCGTTAGTTTCTTCCTGGGGCCGTGGGACTGCTGTAGCTTGCAACTTCCCAGGCTTGAAGGCTGACGCATCTGACGAATTTCCTTTTTATCATGAGCCAAATTTGGGCTCACAATTCCCCTCCCCCACTTGGAAAAGTGCGGGCGGATTCCTCTCAGTTTATACTTCACTTTCCCACTTACACTTGAATATGATGGAAATTGAGTTGAACGTACTAGTTTTGATTTCGACTTGGGTTTTTAGCAGGTCATCATGTTCTTTCAACATGATCGTTCCCAGCCCGGAGTTTCCCCGCTTGTGTGAGAAACGGGCACAATGGCTACAAGCTATTCTGACTCAGGTTATACTTCACTTTCCCACATGCACTTGGATTTGATGAAATTTGAGTTGATCTCACCAGTTTTGACTCCGACTTGGGTCTTCAGGAGGTCATCAAGTTTCTTCAACATGATCATTCCCTGCCCGGATGGTACAATGGGACAATGGGTACAGGCTATCCCACTCAGTTTTTACTTCACTTTCCTACTTTCACTTTGATAAGATGGAAATTGAGTTGAACTTAACAGTTTTGATTTCGACTTGGGATTACAACATTAGCAGGTCGTCAATTTTCTTCGAAATCCATAGCTGACAAACCTTACGAATTTTCTTTTGAGTTGGAACTAACTAGTTGGAACTAACTAGTTTTGATTTCGAGTTGGGTCTTCAGCAGGTCATCAAGTATCTTCAGCTTGATCAGTCCCTGCCTGGCGATTCCCCGCTTGTGGAAGGAACTGCCCACAATGGCTACAAGCTATCCCTATCTGTTTATGCTTCACTTTCCCACTTTCACTTGGATATGATGGAAATTGAGTTGAACGTGCCAGTTTTGATTTCGACATTGGTTTTCAGCAGGTCATAATGTTTCTCCAACATGATCAGTCCTTGCCTGGCGTTTCCCTGCTTGTGGAACGAACTGCCACAATTGCTAGAAGCTATACCTCTGCAAATAATGACTAGATATTATTATTTTGTTCACACCAGACTACACAATAGTTCACAATGAGAAAGAGGGTTCTGTACGAAATTTCTCCTAGAAACTCTAGCATATCACTCAGAACTAGGGGTTGTGGAAATCAAAAAAATATTCCTTCCCTTTACCTGGCACAAATGGATGTTACACTTGATACAATATACGAGGGTTTTCCCATCGCAGCCTCTAAACTTGCATCTCGGCCAGGTGCTTGAAAATTTGCTGAAGTGGCCCTGATCAAGCACAACCGACTTTGAGGGCCGCACTTCACCACATGAGTGGTTCCTCATTCTTTCCTGGTTTTCTTGTATTTCTCCACCAGAAGATGAAGGCCTTCCCCTTGGCCTTTTGATGATTGGTTCCTCGAATTTCAGCAATTCGTCGGCAAGCTGCATCAGAAAGTGCAATAGATCCATTATTATTATTATTTATTCCTTTCTTTTTAGCATCCTTTTTGTATTCCAAGTGAGCATTCACAACGCTCATATCGAAGGCATGACTTATCATTCATAGCGTCCACTCTTTTGATACGATGAAGGTTCTGCTGATCTACTGATAAAACAGATCAACCTCTCCCATCGCCTTGTTATATAATCTTATTATTTCAGGTCTTTGAATATTAACATAGGTGTGATACGTCTTGTCCCATTGTTTGATAGTGTCCTCTGTTCCAATTCCGACCAAATGTGATGCTAGATGAACAGGTTTATTGTTCATCCATCTTAGCAAAATCGTCTCTGCTGATTAGCTGTTCAGACAAGCCTCGCTGTAGCTACTTGAATTCCGAATCTTTTATGAGTGGGGGTGTATAGAAACGATTCACTCGCACAGTACCTGCTGCTTGTATTTGTTTTTGTGTCAAGGTACAAAGAAGTTTGTACGAGTTGAAATAATTATCAAAGTAGAGTCTATATCCACCATCGTCTAATCGTTCCACAAGTTGAAGAACTGTAGCTGCCCCCACACCATACTTTTCTTATAGGGCTGGGTCTATCTCAGTAGTGGCTCCTTGGTGTATCAAAAAATCGTAAGTGATGCCGGATTTTCCACATAACATGAATATTTTAATCCCCCAAGGGCATGGCTTCCGCTTTATATATTGCTTAATGATAGAGTGTACAGGGGTCCGTCCTGCCGGAAGGTCCTTCCACAAGGAGGCAGCCCATCTCAGTCGGCGTCCTGCTCGTAGGACGCGGTTCGTCCTACCAAAAGGTGTGAAGTCCTGCTTGTGTTACTACTGGAAGGACCGCAGATCCTCAATATGTGATCTCCACTATGTATTCAAGCGAAACTGATCTTTTTTAAACTGCCATAATTGTAAAACGATTGCTTGCCCATTTCAACAAAAAATTATTTCAAAAATTAAAATGTTTACTCAATTGGAAAATACTAGAAAATTATAATATTCTGGAACTACAAAAGTAGGTATAAACTAGAAAAGTATAATTTTCCAAAACTAGAAAAGTATATTTTCTGAAACAGGAAAGAACATCACTAATACATTGCGAACATTATTTGAATGAAGAAAGAAAAATCCACCAAACAAAACCCTGAACAAAAAGAAAGACGGGCGCAAAGTTTACACTGGTATACCCCGTAACAGGTGGTCCTGATAGCAGCTTCTTCCTGTCTGTGGGCTGCACAGGATGGCTCTCGGGTCACATTTCTTGCAGTAGTATCTGGCCTTGACTTGCATTTTTCTGACCCTGGAGTACATTACACATTTTCTTTGAACCCGCTGTCTCTCATCTTCTTTCAACAAAGATAGAAGAGGATGAGCTTCCTCATCAACAGCGTCGATTGGATTTGGCCTCACCGTTGGTCTCTGCTCAACTGTAGCAGCCGGTCCGGTGTTGCTGATTAGGTGGAGGGCAAGTGCTGAAGTGAATTCAGCGTGAGTAACAGGCCTCCCCAGCTGCCCCCTTTTGAAATAGTTGAACGCTAGGAACGCGTTAGTTTCAATTATACCCAAAATGCAGGCAAACATCCAATGTTCCCATTGTTGGGTTTGCCAGATTTCCTCTAGCACTAGCCCACTTTGTCGGATGTGGTTATGAATGTCAATAGCAGGAGTGGCATCAAAATAGTGTTCAACAACTTTTGGTCGCGACACTGATCTTTGACAAAGTGCGCCCCCTTCATTGTACCTCTTCTTGTAACAGGGTTTTCCAGGTTAGGTGGTGCTGCACGTTGAGATGAAAGAATGTACCCTTCTATCTCTCCGAGACACTGCAAGAAGGTCGAAGCCTTCGATTTTTGCCGTAGCACTAGCAAAGCTCCCTTTCGTTTGAGGACACTTCTGCACGATGGCCTTCATTGGATAATTTCAGTGAGTGGTTTTCACAATTCCTATGAAGAAAATGCCTCTTTTTTCCATTCAACGGCCGTCTTGGCTGAAGCAAACCAAGAATTGCCCACAACCACTGCCATACCATGGTTCAGTAAGACGAAGAGTAGTCGCTGTTCCAGCTCTGAGTTCTGCTTGCCACAGTCTTCCCTTCATTGCGTCCTACCCTTAGTTGATTTCCGTACCAATCCTAATGCAAGACAGTCCGTTAGCTACAGTTTTCACTTCGCGTCCAACACCTTTGGGCAGTATACTGCACTCCGGTTCCGAAGGGGTTAAGTTGTTGGCATAATTCCTCCCAGGCTTTCCTTTTTTCGTTAATTACTATTGTTTTTGTTAGTTTAATATCTTCTTTTAATAATTTGTCATTTCCAATCGATGGTGTGTCGTAATATGTCTTGCATACTTGTTTTCTTATATCAACTGCCTCTTGAACTATTTCATTCCACCATGGATAGCTTTTGATGTGTTTGTTGTACATTTTCTTTGGTATGTGATTATTTGCAGCTTCAATTATGCTCTTTTCTAGTTCAACATATTTTATCTGTAAGTTGTTGATATTTATGTCTTCTGTATCCCATCCCTTGATTTTGTCGTATATTTCTTCTGTATATTCGTATCATTTAGCTTTCCGGGTATTCCATTCTTCCGGGATGTGATTTGTATGTTTTGATCTGTAATTAATATAATTTTGTGATCCCTGCCCGACGTCAATAATTTCATCTGACTTGCTACGAGTATGTTGAAACTGGCAAAAGTGATATCAGTCAATGGTTTGTTTTCTTGTGGTTTGGTTACCCTGGCAGAGTCCCCGGTGTTCACAAGGAATAATTGAGGCGTTGATAGCCAGGTGGACCATCTCACTCCATCTCTCTCTTCTCTGAACTGAGAAAATCAGATTTGAAAATATGACCAATTATCATATGCTTATTTCTGAAGCGTTCAAAGGTGTTTTGAAGAAAAAACTGGACCATTCAATCAAGAATGAGTGACTTATGATAGATAAAGTTCGGAGCGAACGATTTCCCTAATAATCTATCTACGTATAGAGCGTAAATATCAAATTTAGACAATGGAACCACTACTTGTTCCGTTTTAATTTTTATCCTGTCCCTCGCATGTTCCTCCAGAGACAATGATATTTCATCATTATTAGATATCGGCAGAACTGGCTCCATACTATATTATTTTATTCTGTTTGTTTATTTTTACGACGGGTTACGAGAGTCTTAATCATTAGATCTTAATCGTTACATGTATTTACTCGACTAGCGCAGAATATCTCAATTTTTTTGTATAAGTACATTCTAAATATATTTCATCGTTATATTTATAATCAATTCTTCTAGAAGAAACTACCCTGACTCATTGTTGCAACTAGGTAACACAATCGCTGTCAACAATCAATTGTCGCTATAAAAGAAATTCCGATTCCTATAATCCGCTGTAATAAAATGGAAATATTTGGGGAGGGACGCACAAAATGTTATACGATCGAGACGTTAATATTGTCGATATATTTACGATCAAGTTGACAATGATGTACAAAAATAAACGAATCTGTAATAATTCCTCGGCATTTGGAAATCAACGATACACCTTCACTGTAAAATAATAGAGTTCAATCTCAAAACTTTCGATAACGTAATTGGAGGTAAGTTTATTATATAAACATAATTCGATATAATCTTCTAGATATAAATAATATAATACGATCTTCTAAATACCTATGGAAATAAAGTAGCATCAGTCTTAACATAACATTTGCCAGTCTTACAAGCTCAGTCTTTTAATTTTCTTATTGCGATTTGTTTTACCAGTATTCATGTTGCTAATGTGAGTACGTATACTCTCTACAGTTCTTGACTGCAATACTTGGCCGTTCTCTGACAGGACTTTCCTTATTACGTACGTGGGCGGTATCTCTTTTCGGTCCAAGTAGGATTTGAAATTGTCTTCGATGACTCGAGTTTGTCGCGGAGTCCACGGTAAGCGTTTTCTTACAATTTTCTTTGGGGGTGTCTTCGCTATCACGCTTACATCAACAGGAGTACTCATAGAAGCGGGTGGATCTATTGAGATTGCGGGCACGCCGTCATCTTCCGAAGAAGTTACGGAGAAAGTTGTTGGAAAATTGGTTGGATCCGAATCCGATGAAAGGACCAAGCGATTGACATGAGGAGAAATAACTCGATTCCATTCCATCGAGGGAGTGAAGACTAAGCGTTTAGGTTGTATCTTTCGCTCTCTTATAATTTCGTTGTCAGAACTCGAGCTGTCCGCGGCACCAGAATTAGAACGCCCTAGTCCTGCGCTAGTGCCTGGAGTAGATGGCTGTGGCTCCGTGCGAACGACTTCCTCTCCTTCCTCAGTATAAGAGCTTTCGATTGAACGCAGATGACGAACCTGAGCGGAAGGTTCTCCGGAACTGGGCTTATTAGGAACAATGATAGGAGGTTCGCCTGGGCTTTTTGGGTAATCATGAGGAGTGGAGCTAGTAGAGGTGGCGAGTGTCGTTTCGTGGTTTATCGTTTTGAGATTTCTATCTTTTAGCGTGGACATCGTCATCGTTGTAGATGCATGTAGTAAAGTCGCCACGTGCGCCATCTCTTCGACAGCGTCAGGCATTCTATAGTGTAGAGCTTCTGTTTTCTCGTCGTGTCCTAGAAACTGCGTCACTGTCATCATCTCGTTGCCTGCGAGGTTGAGCATAGGAATAGAGGAAGCAAAATGCTTTCGCAGTTTGGTCGTTGTAAGAAGGTGATATCGCTTGACTCGGCATAACTTCGCGAATTCACGGAGTGCAGTTCGACAATCGAAATAAGTATCAGCCTTAGCAAAAAGAAAATCGTTGACTTCGGAGATGTTAGCGTTTCGGCGATTAGCTAACAGCAGTTCCATCGATTCTACTTCATTTTCCTCCATCAAGACACTGACCCATTTTGACCGTTTTCCTTTTACGAGAAAACGAGAGTATCGTTTACTTTGTTGGACGTCCTGCGGAGACAACCGCTCGGACCAATTATCAGCAAAATCTCTGTATGTTACTCTATCTCGGTATTGCTTTAAGCGTGCTCCCTGTACTTCTCCCGAACGTTTTCTGTTAAACACGGTCAAATAGACCAACAGGGCTTTGGAGAGTTGAGCCCAATGAGTGTAGTTGAATTTTACACGCAACTCCGTTTTGTGACGTCGCATCACTTCTTTTAGGTAGGAACACAGGGTGGCCACTTCTTCGTCATTCGGTATAGTCATTTTTTTGTTCCATCTGTTTCTCATAAGCTGAACACTCGCGGGTTTTTCCAATTCCACGTAATACTGCGATTTGAATTTTTGCAACCACTCATCCAGCTGAGTTTTATCTTCTTTCAATCCTAGGTCCAAATACAGGTCGTTGAGAGATTTTGCACAGTTTAACCATATCCTCCCGATGGCACCTGCTTGGGAAGCGGAGTCATATGTACCTTCTTTATAGCCCACATGATTCAATACCGCTTTTTAAAATAAATCGAACTTTCCGTGTTTATATTAGTATGAAACGGAAAGATGCTTATCGGGGTCGTCCTCATCGTGTTCGTACATGTGCGTCGTTATTTTAGCCATAACCTTCAAATTTCTTCGAATCATGTTTTTCTGGGTGGATATTATATGTTTGTTTGCATTGCACAGTTTGTTGCCGAATGTGACAATTGCTGGGTCGCATTCAACCAATCTCAAAATGTCCGGTGACGCATTCATACTGCCGATTATTGTTTTGAGTTGTTCAGACATTGTTACCTTGGCGTAGGATGGGATCCTGTATCCGAGTTTACGAACTCTGCACTTTGACAATAGATTGCTCGGACCCGCCTTATTTACGCATTTCTTGTAATGATTCTGAAGGTTTCGCTTTTTGTAATAATTCCCACATTCGAGGCAAGGTAAGTACAATTCTGTGTCGTTCCTGTCATCCTCCTCCCGAGCTGGATACTACTGCTACTGTTGTCTCCTTCTTGACTCGTCACGTTGTTGTATTCTATTGCTCCTTGACCTCTAATTTTGTTAATCAATTTCGTTCTTTCTCTGGTATTTGGCGGGTGCTCATACTTCCTCTTTGTCGGAATGCATATTTATCAGGTGTCTAGGGAAATGTGTTTTCCGTTTTTTGCAGAAAGGACAAAAATACGTCTTGTTTGGTCGAGATTTCTTACTTTTGTCGATCGCTTCGAGGATCTCTTCGTCGTCGCTACCAAATTACGTATTTGTCATTTCCAACGGAAAATATCTCTTTTACTGCGAACGGACGAGCAGAATATTTATCTTCGGGGATTGCACGATTTTCCATCATCGTTGCACCTGACACATAATCGTCGCATGTCATATTAACTTCAACTCGGTTCCCCGCTTGACGGACGTTAATTCGATGAGGGAAATCGACTCTCAACGCCCAAGCGCACAATCTATTTTCGATGTTTCGTTTATCCTTGTAAGTCGTCACTTTGCTATCATTTCCTATCACATCTCCAAAAACTACATGCGTCAACTTTTCTCTTCCAATCCGTTTCAACTTTAAATTTCTGGCTAATTTTGACAATATATATGAACGCTGGGATCCACTATCTATTAATACTCTCGCGTCTCTTGAACTATGAACACCATGTACCGTCACTATCAAAGTTTGAAGGAAAATTTTCCCCGACGTTTGGTTAGATAAAGTAGTATTGGTATGACCACGTTCTGCATTATCCCTTTTATTTTTGTCGGCTTCTATGGCAATGCACATGATAGGGTAGTGTTTTCTTGTACATACTATGCACCTAACGAATGCTCTACATCTTGCAGCTTTATGGTTCGGTTTTAAGCAAATATAACACGCGTTCTTTTTGTTAATTTTTTCGCGTTTTTCATCAATGGTCATTCTTTGGGCTTTAATACAATCATGACTTTCATACTCTCGCTCGCAAAATATACATATTAGTGGAGGCTTGGAATGACTTGGGTGCTCTTCAACTGATATAAAAGAAGCTGCTGTTGGAACGAGCTCACCTGATACCGTCGCCTTACTCTTGGGAGCCTGTGGCTCCTTCTCTAGGGTGAATCCATGGGCAAACTGAATCCTCTCTTCGTTTTCCACCTCCGCTTTTATGAAGTTCATGAGCGCCTTCAAATCTGTATTCTGCTGCTCACCATCTTCCTGCTGCTCCCTTGAAGTTCTGCGTCGACCCCATGCCTTCAATACCTCCATGGGAAGACAAGACTCCACCATGGGATACAGCATAGCTACGTACTTGTCCGATGTTACCCCAAGCGTTTCCAGAGCTTTCAGCTGCGTTTCAATGCTATCATACAGGGCAGAGAGAGGCATACGATTACCAGATGAAGTGGCTTGTTTAATGACTTGACGCAACAGCTCCCTAACATAAACTTCTACTAGACTTTCATCCTTAGCACACCTACTTTTCAAATGCTTTAGTGCCTTTTGGTAATTATCACCTGAGAGTGGAAATTTTTCTATTATATTTCTTGCTTTTGAACTAGGGACTGTGTATAAAAGTAAAAGTTGCATTTTATCATCGTTATCTATCGTTGGGTCCTCATCTATTTTGTGAAACTGCCCCCAAAATTGAAGCCATCCCTTTAAATCTCCGTTGTACTTGACTGGTTCAATCTTTGGTAACCTAACATTCCTGCTTCCTCCTTTGCCTATTGATTGAGGAGCATCTGAATACATACTGCTTGCTACATCAATTTCTTTCCTAAGTTTTTCAAGATTGTTACGACAAGATATATATTTCAAATTGTACTCATCCGTTTGGACTGCTTCTTCATCCAGAGCCTCGTCAGTCGTCGAAATGTCCTCGAGCATAAGGTCTAGAATCCTCTTGTCCAACTCGAACATCTTCAAGGCGTGTTGGTCTAGTTGAACAAATATTGGTGCAAGCAATTCCAAATTTCGCCCATCTTCATTGAATTCGTCCTCGAATGTCTTTAATGTTCTCGTAAACGAACGGCGAACCAACCTCCTTTCTCTATTTAATCTATCCATACCCACACTTCCTCAAACAAAAGGGGATGCCAGATTTAGGAAAATGTAAGAAATGAAAAGACAGACTTGCACCAATCGAACTTGAAGAGTGATTTATTCATAATAAAATTAGCCATGCGTCAAAATAAACATGTGAAAAAACAATCTCAAACATGGCGTCACGTCATCAAGTGGATCCGCCACAACACAAATGTCATCAGCAAGTTCCAAGGAAGTGAACCAATTATCCATTGTTACGTTACGATTCGTGCCAACTATATCCCGAGTGAGCCTAATCACTGCTTGAGTGGGTTTTGTGTACTGCAAATCAGCTTCAGATAATGTTAAACTGTCACTCCCTTTTCCGCAGTATATGTACGAATCAAATAGATAGCCATTATCAGCGTCTGTGATGCGCAAAACTTTAATACCATATTTTGCCGGTTTATTTGGCATGTACACTATGAAACTACATCTACCTCTGAAAGGCACAAGTGTCTCATCCACACAAGAAAATGCCCCAATCGAATAATTCTTCTTGCAGTTAGTGATAAATTCTTGAAAAAGTTCTGATATAGCTGCAGCTTTATCTTCTCTCCTTCTTTCAGCCCGGGTTTCTGAATCATCAAATCTAAGAGCTCTCAGTAAAACTTCACATCGTTTCAGAGACATCACTGCCCCGAAAATTGCCCTTCCCATAATTGCAGTACTGAAAAGAGAAGCTAAGGATTCTCTGCCAGACTTGAAAATGCTGCAAAGAACAAGGATACCAAAAACTGCGTTCATTTCAGAAGAGTTTGTATCTTTGTAAGCGAGATCCTCTGAGTTCTTGAGTTTTTCTCTCATCTGAGCCATTTTTTGTTAGTAAGCACAACTATTCTCTCTATCATGTCATTGGTGAAGAATAAGCGAAATACTTCCTCAGCAATAGGAGTGTCTCCTAGAGATAAAGCAGGTCCTTGTAGTCGTGAGATCCTTGCGTGTATGGTATTCCTGCCAGATCTACTTGTAGGTGCACATTGGGGTACAGACTCCCACTTCTTTTTGCCGAAATATTTAGGCGTTGGTTGGGCACTTTCTTCATCTGATTGAAATTCATTGTCAGGTACAACATCAAGAATGGTACTTCCTTGTGCAACATCAGAAATTGTTCTTTGTTCTCCAGATGACCGGCAATACCACTTTCAGTTTCATCAGCATTATTCTGCATATATTCATCGACATATTCGCCCAATTCCTCCAAAATGGCCAATTCGCTTTCTGAGATTTCAGACGACGTGTCGTGATCGCTGCTTTCCGACGACTGGTCACCTGAAGAGACGTACGAATCATCTGAGTCATATTCATGGTCAGAACAGTCTGATTCTCTAGCAACCATGGACATGGTCTTTTTTGTCCTCTCGGAGACTTTATCAAAAAGTTTGTCAGCCATAGTACCTGTAACAGAACAGAGACCCCCCCAACTCAAGTAAAACCGCTATAAAGTAGATTACACAAGGGTTTACTAATAATGTAGTGTATGTACCTACATGCGTTGCTCTTATAGAAAACTGTATTATCAACAAATTTCTTTATTGCTAAACATGAAAAAAAAAAAAAAATTCCAAAATTGATTGTCAAGACAGAGCCATGGTATGCAATTTTTTGATCTTATATTTTACTTTAGAAATGAAAAACGTATCGAAAACTCATAAGAACCAAGAGTACAGATCGTTAGAATATCGGTAAAATGTACGGCTATAGTGATAGAACATCAGTAAAATTTACGGGTATTGTGATAGAGTATCGGTAAAAATTACCGGCAGGGAAAAAAAGGTCACATACGGAATATCGGTAAATTTTACGGGTAGTGTCTGAGATATTAGAGAGTTCTTATGTCGTACATAGCGACGAGTCGGGCAACGACTCAGAATGGCGATAGGGCGAGCAAACGAATGCTAACCTCCCGAGTTGTTGGTTGCCAATTGGTGAGTCGTTGACGACTCGCGCTACGACTCAATAAGTCACGCTAAAGTGAAAATTGATTTCCACTCACGTTCTGCTGTATTTGTATGCCAATTCTATACATCCTTTCGTCGTGTTTTTTCCTTGTGTTTTATTCAGTTTCATGTAGAAACAACTTCGTACACCATAAACTGCATCGTATGACAGTTTCATGCGCAAATGGTGTCATATCAAAAACAGAAATGATAAAAATGGTAAACATGGTGGTAAATTCCACATATTTATTCTCATAATTTTACAAAAAATCTCTCATGAGGTTATTCTTAGCGAATGGAACTTTACATCTATTTTTCCTTGGAAAATATATCTAAGTACGCATCGCCGTACGGGTTAGGCGTTGCAATGAACCGTTTCTCTTGCGATTAGCGAAGCAATACTGAGCGTGGTGAGTACTTGGATGGGTGACCGCCCAGGTTAGGGTCAGACGTCCAAGTAATTTTCATGCTTCTGTATGGCGAACCCCTCTCCACTCAAGGGGGCGAGGAAATGAGTAGCTTTAAGCGAAATCATCAGAACGAATTCTGATCCTCCATTGGAGGACAGCTGATGACGTCCGCGAAGCCCGAGGCAGTCGGACGAAAAGCCCCAACCTGGAATGGTTGTTTACTTTACTTTACTTTTTTTACGTACGCATCTACGAGTATTTTATTTCTTTAGTATTTTTAAAAAAATGTAAAGTTTGAACGTGAACGGTTTTAATTAAATATCTCAAAACATTGACAAATCTGGAATTTCTTTTCTGTTGCATTTATATGATTTAGGAAAGGTTTCGCTTGCTATAACTGAATGGCATCAACACACAAACATCCCATTAATTAAATTAAAAATGTACTACTAAACCAAAACATTAGTAAACACTATAATATACTAGTGTACTACTAAACACGTACCTATTTTTAAGACGTCAAGAAACCATTAAATAATCATATAGGTACTCAATAATTTATTGTCACGTCAAATAAAAAAGTTGTTAATGCAGTATAATGATCATCATGTGTTTTCTTCATAAAAGACCCTTTACATATATGAACATTCAACAAACGTAAGCCAGTAAAGATAGCCAGGGATAACAAAAGAGCAGGGGTACAAGAAATATATTGTATTTTGAATATTATCATAAATCGTAGTATGTTGAGACAGACACTTCTTCTTGACGTTAATACAGAGATCTAAAGGGGTAATAAACATTTTTAGGGTGCGTTTATATCAGGAGCTTGTACGAGAGCCGCGACTATAGCGAATATCGTTGCACCGCGTTCTCAATGGGCGCCAGTGAAATGGGCCCTGAAGCAATTCAATCATCTTCGTATCCCTTTCCCTCTGCTCCTTCATAAAGTTATCAAACTTCACATTCTCCCTCCGGTTCCTATCTTCTTCTAGGGTGATCCTTCTGCTTTCGTTTTGTGCTTGCAGCAGGGCCACCTCTAAACGTTTGAGCTCCAGCTCGTATTCTTTCGCCTTCATTTCTCGAACGTGGTCGCTAACTCCAACGTTCAGCCTCCTCCTTTTTGGATGCAGGGTAGTAGCACTGCTTGGAAGCGCGGAAGAGGCTCTCCCAGTCTAAACAATTAAACAGAACAAAATAGATTACTAGTAGGATCCATTGATTCGAGCGTGACGTACAAATCGAGTGGAACCCAATGAAACGGCATTTGAAACTAGTTCCAAGAAGTAGCGTTATTTGCTCAATTCAGTGGAACATCGAATCTCTATTAATAAAATAGTGAATTATGTCTGTCTCGTGAATAGTATGTAAATCATGAAAATGTGCATTTCTTTTTTGTGTCATGGTATTTGTAGACGATTGGTCCCATTTTATAAATTTTTCTCTGTCTGCCTGTTGGCCCGCTTTTCACGGTCACAGGGGTCATTGCAAATTCGGTGAGAGTGGTGGAAATTATATTCACCAATCTAAGTTAAATTATAGGCTATATGAAACTTTTACAAATTCGGGCAGTGGGGGCGTTTCGGGAGGGGGGAGGGGGAAGAACACGGGTATTTCGGTAGTCATTGTAGAAATGTGGATCTGAGTCGGGGAATATGTTTGGAATTCCCTAAGCTGAACCAAAAGGTAGTTGAATTTTTCTTCATTTGACCCATAGAGGATTAATTGTGGAGGGAGACGGGTGGGGGTAAAATGGGTATCTATATATGTTAGGAATGATGTAATCTAAATCACAAACTACTTCAGTTTTTGAAATATGGTCAGTAGGTGGTGTTTGGGGGGAAGGTGAAATGGGGTATTTTGGACATCACAGAATAAACTGAGGACCTGTTTTGAGGGAATTATGTTAAAAAATAAATAAAAAATTATATAAAAAATGTAGCTTCCGAAATGACCTCAACATTTTAGAAAACGAAGTTTTTGAAAATTTTTACGACAGAAATCTGTTGTGAGGCATTTAAAACGATTCCAAGGTTTTACTATTTTCATATGCGTAGGTCTTCATTTCAAATTAAATCTCAGACTTCTTAAAATTTTCGAATCACATCCATAGGGGTGTCCTACATAGTATCGTGGGGCGGGAGACCCCATTCATCCTACTTATTCAGCCCAACGTGTGCATTGTACGGGTAAAACCAACTACTTTAGGATAAATAAGTTGAGATGTGGATAACAGTGCTCACCGTTTGGTTGTCTACACCCGGATTATTTACATCTGATGTCTGATGCGTTGGAACATTCTTGGAAGCCTACGCAGTTCAACAGAATATTAAAATCTTCCTTTATCGTGATAAAGCAACAACAAGAGATTTTGATAACGATACTCACCATTTGGATATGTGAAACTGGAATAGGATCCAAAATGGGTGGGGTTGTTTGGAGGTGGGGTTGGGTGGCGCATCACCGCACCCGTAGAAGCCTACACAGTTAAATAATAGCAGAATATTAAAATCTTCCTTATTTTAATAAACCTACTAAGTAACCAAACATTTCGATAACGATACTCACTATTTGGACATGTGAAAAATTATATTAGTACCTAATATCAACTTTAAATGTAGCATTTAGGTAGGTATTGAGTACACATTTATATTATTTCCTTACACTCTGGCTGGGTAGCAAAAAGTTGTCGGCAGGCCCTGCCGAAACCACTTCCACCAATATATCACTATCTTCAACTTCCCCAAGAAACTGCGATTCCTGCAACCCCACATTCAAAGATGCAATATTCAATTAAAGTGGTTACGGACTTTCTAGCTACTACTACAATGATTCACTACCTTGTAAAACGCTGCCAATTACTACACAAAGGTGTTTTTAATTGTTATTAAAAAATACTCAGTCACCTACCTACTCCATTACCGCACAAGACGACAAGTATACAAACATCCGTTTTATAAACGCGGTTTGGTTTAAACTTGACTTGATAAACATTGGAAATAATTAGATGACACCACACCCCAACCACATTAGTATTCTTGAGATTTTTTCAAATTTTGATAAGCAATAATTGAAGTTGACTTCTGAGCGATCCCCTTTCCCAGGGTTAGGTGACTTTTTGTCCAAACGTTGAAAATCATAGTAATAAAACTGCTTTTGACGTGAGAGAGTGAGATTAGTAGCAGAATTCTTGGGTTAAAGTCGACTTCCACTACATACTGTAAAACAAAAACGCTCATGATTCAACCATCTACCCCTTCTCGTCCCTCCACCATGTCATTTCCCCAACATTTTACCTCGCCACGAGTAAAACGGGAGTTAGTGAAAGACGTCTATTTCCACGAAAAATAAAGAGTTACAATGTTACGGTTAGGCCATCATCAGTAATCAACAATAACAACCAGTACCAAACCCTAGGTATTGTCTACTCATGTACATGTTTGTTTTGTACTCAACCACAACTATATTGTAATGTTGTATGTATTACACTTTTTTTTGTATAGTTTTTAATTTCAGTTTCCATGCTCAAGTGTTACCCTACGAAGTTAGGCGCTTACGTAAAATAATCTAATTTATATTAGCAGTAGGTCTACTCCGTCTCTTGCCCATGGTTTTATTGCACTAATAAACAACGATGCTGTACTATTGTTATTTATGTAATGACAATTTTGTGATATGGTTTTGTTTAAATTTCACTTTCCGTGTTCAATTGTTACTGTACGAAGTTAGGCACTTACATAAAAATGTTTACTTTATAAAAACTGTTACAGTTCATCCCCAGTTTTACAGTCTACAGTTCCTACCCCGAGAAATGGGCTAGGAAATGAAAGATTCAGCAAATTTACAGTTATAACAGTAAATTATAACCTGCACTAACCATCAACTATGTTGTACTATTTTTATTTATGTACTGAATATTTTGTTATATGGTTTTTAATTTCACTTACCATATTCATACGTGAGGCATTTACGTAAAATAATTTACTTTATAAAAACTGCATAAAACAGGTTTTTGGTACATACTTCAACAGCTCAATGACAACTATGAGAACCCAAAAATAGGGTAGGTAGGAAATGAAAGATTCAGCAAATTCACAATTGTATCAGTAGGTTATATATAACCTGTACTGTTTCCTAGGTACTGTCTACTCTTTACATGGTTGTATTGTAGTCATCATCAACAATGTTGTACTATTTGTAAGTTCTGAATATTTTGTTAATCTGGTTTTTCACTTTTCAAATTCATAAGTGAGGCACGTCCGTAAAATAATTTACTTCATAAAACCTGTATTAAACAGGTTTTTGGTACCTACCTACTAACTATTACAGCTCAATGTCAACAATGAGATCCCAAAAGGAGGTAGAAAATGAAAGATTCCGCAAATTCATAGATATATCAGTAGGTTATAACCTGTACGTAGATACACAAATGCTGACACAAATTTGCCTAGGAAAAGTGTTTTTTGTTTAGTGTTATTATTTATTCATTTTGTTATTATTTTGTTACACTGTTATTTATTAATTTTGTTATTTATTAATGGGTTTTAAATTCAAATTCATGAATTATATATATATATATATATATATATATATATATATATATATATATATATTTCTATGGACTAAGTAATTAATGACAGTTTGTTTGATATGGAAAGACAAGTGAACCAAAATGATTGAAAAATACAATAACGTCCTCTTTCCGAATTTGTGCCTATGTAGAATGTACGAATCTCGGTTGAATGAATGTCTATATTTAGATGGCTGTGAATAAAAATTTGTTATTCGAAAACTGACTGTTTCTTTTTACCACCGTGTATTTCTGATTTTTTGTATGATTTTTATTTGTTTAAAATTCAGTAGGTATCATGCACCCCAAAAAAGATCTCCAAGTTTCAGAACAAAGAACACTAGCATTTTCCAAATGTGACCTCAAAATGTCGTCAGTTTTGGTTGATTTTGTTACTAAGCCCAGAAAACTTATCTAACTTACAATGAAGTTAATATCTACGTACAAACGACAATGTGGAATAAAAAGTGAAGGAAACTTATTCTAAGTCCCAAATCGTCCTCATTCCGTCAGGATCAGTCACCAGGTGCTGTTGTTGAAAATAGGTACAATCTACCTTTCCTTATTCAAAGGTAAGACGTGAATAATATAGAAACTGGGAATGAATCAGAGAAATATGAACACATTTTTACATTTAAAACATCAGAATAAGTAGGATCCTAGGTTATAGAATAGGAAAGTAATGACGTAACATGTAACCTAGGAGCTAACGGCTAAACTATGATCTTAACTACTACACTTTAGAAGGTTGTTGTAGTTTTGCACAGTGATGGTGCAAAGGGAACTCTTAACATGGATGGTAGGGAAGATATCATGGAGTAAAAGAAGGCATGAAAGGAGGAGAACCTCCTTGATTCATGGAGTGACCAGAAGAAATCAGTTTGGCTAATGGAATAAACCGAAACTCCTATAGTGGAAACCACTCATGACGTAAATTTCATTCTACGGTCTTTAGAAAAGTGGAAACACTGTTGGGCAAGGCACCGAATATCATCAGAAATATCCCTTTCTGACCTCTCTTTCCGGTTCCGTGCCCTTTATTTCCCGTTCCTTGCCCTTTATTTCCCTGTACTTACCCCTTCACAGTCTAACCTGAATCGAATAAATTTCTCTCTCGATAGAGTGATATCACAGTCTACGTACTTTTTCACTGGTAGATGGATCTTTGGCATAAATCTATTCCTTCTAGCTTCCACCTTGGAGCCACAGCATGGAACTAAACGCTGCACTTTTTGTTCTAATTTGAAACGATGAGTTGCTTGTAAAGGCTTCATTCTAGTTTGTTACTTTTTTAGCGAATTTTCTTAGAAAATGAACCTATTGCAATGGCTCTAAAAATTTTAAAATAAAAATTTTCAAAAATTTTCTTCATCGAAATCTGTTTTGAGGCATTCTGAAATGATTTCTAGATTTTAACGCTTTTTTATATGTATATATATATATATATATATATATATATATATATATATATATATATATATATTTATATCACTTATTGAAAATTACTCTATAAGAGCTTGATTACAATCACAAAATTAGAAAAGATAACAGAAATAACGTCACAAAACTATTTTTTATATTTCGGCTTTTTGCCTTTTTCAAACTAACAAAGAAATTGATTAATTGTAGGGAATTTGTTTGCAACGTTGACAAGGAATTTTGGTAACTTTGGATTTAGTTTCATCGTCTTATGTTGAGGCCTGGAGGATCATAAGCACCCAAAACGTTGCTATGTGCTTTTTCGGATTCGTGAAGCAGTCTCTTGTTTTCGTGGGGTCTCATTTTTTTCAAAACTTTTATCCCGAAACAGTCATCAAACGTCGCGTTATGGGTCGTGGCATGTCGGCTTACAGGAAGGTCTTCGTTAACACTCACCACAGACGCTCAATGATTGTTGACCCTAAAATGTCCCTAATTGTAAAGAGTGTCCTGCATTTTATGTAGGGAAGGCCGAAACCCAACTCAATTTTAGGGTCAACAATCATCGAGCGTCTGTGGTGAGTGTTAACGAAGACCTTCCTGTAAGCCGACATGCCACGACCCATAACGCGACGTTTGATGACTGTTTCGGGATAAAAGTTTTGAAAAAAATGAGACCCCACGAAAACAAGAGACTGCTTCACGAATCCGAAAAAGCACATAGCAACGTTTTGGGTGCTTATGATCCTCCAGGCCTCAACATAAGACGATGAAACTAAATCCAAAGTTACCAAAATTCCTTGTCAACGTTGCAAACAAATTCCCTACAATTAATCAATTTCTTTGTTAGTTTGAAAAAGGCAAAAAGCCGAAATATAAAAAATAGTTTTGTGACGTTATTTCTGTTATCTTTTCTAATTTTGTGATTATATATATATATATATATATATATATATATATATATATATATATATATATATATATATATGTATGTGTCATTCCAGACGATAACTCTCGATAGAATTGAGATAAAAACTTCGTTCTTTCGCCAAAAAATCAAGCATTTCAAAAGAAAGGATGAGTTCGTTGGACAACACTTTTTGAGCATATTAAATTGGTCAAATTTCAGAAAATGTATTAAAAAAATCACTAAAAATAGCTAAAAACTGCTAAAAATCGTTCAATTCATATTTGTTGGTAGAATATTGCTCAAATAAAGTCTATTAACTATGAAATAGAACATTCAAAAATTTATGTAAAATATTATGCTGTAAAATGTACTTAAAATTCATTAAAATTTGCTAAAAAAATCGATGAAAACTGCAAAAAAGCTAAAAATTTAAAATCTCTATTTGAACTTGGAGATTATTATATAGAATACGTTTTTTGCAATAAAATCAATAGTTAACAATTTACTTGCACTCAAAAAGCTCAAATTTCAAAACAATCTAATATTATATAATACGATGATTTACGAAAATTCGCTCATACGGTCATGCTGCATGACTGGAACTTTTTCTCAAAAGTACTGGGGCAATGTACCGATGCCCCCCCCCCCCTCACCAGCCGCCCCTGCACAGGTGTGCTTAAAATGGAAAAAAGGTCCTACAGTCTGTGTTAGTTACATATCTGCTTAGCGAGTGAATTTGGAGATGGAAAAACCAGTAATAATCAGCATAGGCGGAAGCAATCGTGCTAGTTTGTTTACCCTAAACTAACTAATTTACCCTACCTATACACTTTTTCTCATTCTTTTGGCCAATGAACGGATTCAAACACAATCCTAAGACAAGATATACCTTGTCAACTATGGCATGCGTAAAAAAAGTGAATCACTTCAGAATCAGAAATACCCGCATTTTTTGTACTGTTTAATGAAAGCACACAAAATCGTAAGGTTACAATCACAAATAACACTCTTCGATGACAAATAGTTTTCGTTATATGATTTTTTATAGTTTTGGGGGAAAACTACGTCATCACCCTGTAAGGGTAAGATTTGTTTGTCTCTTGATCCCTTAGTTTTAACGAGATTAAAAAGTTCCCGTTTTCGTCTCAATATCTCAATACGCACCGTCAGGCTCGTGAGACACTTGACCATAACTAGAGAGTATACTTCCCCTGTCTCCGCGCTGTTTTAGTAAGAATGACAAATGATAAGTGGAATGGTTAATAATGATGACAATTTTGATGACAATCATGATGACAATTTTGAATTGGTCAACACGTATTTATTATGAATATTCAGACATTTGCTCGTTCTTCAAATACACTTGTATGACCAGGTTATGACATAAGTATGTTAGCGCTAGAGAAACTACCTACAGTCCTTTACACTTCTATATACACACCTACCTAAGCCTCCAAAATTCACTACTCCGTCTCGCGCAGGTTTATCGGGCACGGCGCGACCGAGGGAAACCGCGGGACGTTTTCTTGAAGTGTCTGGGTGTACTTGAGTGGGTGTCGGAGAGACTGTTTTTGGGCAGTAGAAAAGGGGATGTTTGCTTACCGTTGGCTGAACGGCTCTCTGTTGATCCTGAATCCTCCTCAGCATTTGCGTCTCTTGGCTAGGGAAACTCGCTGATCTTCGGCTGCCGATTCTTCTTGGCGCGACCGGTCCGTCTTCCATTGCTCCCTCAACGGACAAAATTCCGCCTCCGGACGGGTACACAATTTCAGAAACAAGACCTCGAGCTGATGTTAGTCAAACAGTTGTATTCACTCGTCCAGGGCGTGTCTGCTTCTGGTGGGCCCAATCATCGCCCAGCAATTTCCTCCAAGTCGTTCCTTCTAATTGTTCATTCCGTTCATTGGGGTCAACAATTCTCCTTACCCCCTTGAGTGGGGAAATTTAGCCTCTTTTCAACGTCACGCCATGTCTCATAATCCGCTGACATCAGCGCAGTCATGTTTGTGTGAATTGGGTCAGAGAACTGCATATTCAGGTCGTCGGCTTATCCTTGTCTCGGGTATTGTCTATTGTCAACTGTAAATTGTCGATTTACGAGTTGACACTCCCTCACCTGCCTATGGAAACTATGTCACACCCCCCCCCGATAATAGTTCCCATTTTTATAAGTCCCCAAAGCGGGCATCTCACACTGTAAGTCTCCAAAGTTGAGCAAGTTATATTATTCCCGATTGTTCCAATCATTAATTGGCAATCCAACCTGTTTTTATTTTCTCTTTTCCTCAATCGCCAATGCAGCTATTTATTAGTGAGCATCAGTTCTCAACCAGTAAACTATTCCACCTGGTTTACATACTTGCTCTTCAATCTAGTATGTCTTTAATGAGAGGAGTGTGACAGTTACCATAAGATCCAAGTGAATGCTCGTCTATCCGTTATGGTACTATCTACCCCCTTCTCTCTATGAGTGCGGATTTAGGCCCCATTGCACCTCTGGGGGCTCCCTCAACACATGCGAGATCTTCCCTGCAGTTTATTTAAGAAGAAATTGAAGAAACTTTTATTTTCCACCAAACTTTATAGTGTTGAATCTTTTTTTTTAGCATCAACTTTAATGACATGACAAAGTTCCTGATGCATGACTCTAAGCTTTAAAGAAATGTATTAGGTAGGCATATATAAATTGTATTCTGTATTATTATTATTATCAAGTTTGACTAAGGGGTATCGTAGCTGCTCGTTATGCGAGACTGTTGAATTAAGTTTATATACTCGTAGTTCAAACACGGAGAAGGAGAACTCAGGTGGAGGACTTTGGAAATAATCTAAATGCAGAAAGATGAGCGTGAAATATGATTTGAACTTGGGTTCTTCTTCCTGCAGTTTTTTTACGTCGAATGATTCGATTCTCTGAAAAACTATTAGTTACCCTAGTCTAGAATTTGGTAGATACTGAGTTAATCTGGCTTTGTGCTGAGAGTACAGAAATGTAATACCTCTTTGATGATCCCCTGAAGATGTAATGTAGTACCACCGTGAAACGTTGGGAACTGAGTGAATAAAGTAGGTGAACAAATACATGTTTCTTGAAACGTCACTTGATTTTCTGATGGATATACTTAATAATTTATTCAAATTATAATTGCAGTAGTGCGACAATAATTCAATAAGAAACATCATTGGTACTCAAGAACTTAGCTCAGTAAAGAGAATACAGTATTCGCATTCCAAAGAATAAGATTATGTGAGATAGGAGATTCAGAATGCGGAGCCATGTCCTGATGAGGAAGGGCGACGGATGGCACCACTGAACACAAGATCTACAGCAGCATGGACGTTGCCCCCAGCAAGCTGAAGGGCTTGCAAATTTACAGCGTCATCTGTGAGCCCCAACTCGCGCATTTGACGCATCTGGTCCACGTAGTCAGGGCCAGAAGAAGCACCCGAAGCCTGATCAAAGAAGAAGACGGAAATCAATGAAAAACGTTGACTATTTCCATGAAAAATAAAGAGGTACAATGTTAAATGTCTGGCTTCACAGAACTTGGTCTGCCACGGTGGGCAGTGATTGTGTGATCTCCTCAGCGGTCGGTGGTATTGCTATGCCACAAACGAAGTGATAGCCGAGTGAGCAGTGTTATTTATTCATTTATTTCGTTTATTTGCCATCACAATAATTTGTTTGACAATTGTCAGCACTTAACAATAAAATAAAAATAATGGTTATAATAATTAAAAAAAAAAAAAAAAAAAAAAAAACTCAGATAAAAATGAAGTTGAGACCACTGATGCACCTACACAAACAACTAAGCAAAGATGCTGGCCACATGCATCCATCCGCCCAGGCCTCGACCCATCGTGTCGGCCTCCCGAGGGTGCTCATCCATTTCTGAAAGAGCACCCTTAAACACGATCAATAGGAGAATCGCATTAGGAAGGATGTACCAGGCGAGACCGCCCCCGGGCCAGACCGAGAGCCCCCCACCGAACCACCAAGCGAACAAAACAGATACACGCAGCCAAACACACTATAAATTACTCACATACCTAACAATCATTCATTCAGTTAAAAGATTTTTTGATGTAACAAATGTGTATAAAAATATCAGTAATAATTATTATGTACACTACATCCAAGTTAAAAGGGGGAAAAAAACAATGCTCAACAAATTATCACAGTGTGGTCGTAACTAGGAGCTAACTCGAGTCCTTTATCAAAATTCCTCAGCTGCTGACATAAAGAACTAACTAATGGCTATAATATAAACTAAATCAAGAAAAACCAAGCGTAAGGGGTGACAATATCCTACCGTCAAAATTCTATAGAAAATAAATCAGAAACTGTATAGAGTTCCGCAGCAATTAATAATTTTTTCGTAGCTCTCTTGAAGGCCGACGGAGTCAATTTCGATATAGACTCAGGCAGGTGATTAAAAAGTCGCGGACAACCTTGTAGTGGATTCCTAGTCATAGATGCGGAGAGTCTTATGGGAGGAGGACACAATAATTCTCTACTCCTTGTATTATACGTACTCACGTCTGATCCCTTGGTGAAACTTGTTAAACTTAAATTGACGTATAAAAAACATTGGTGCACGTTGAGGGCAGGCATAGTCAAAGAACCAAGTCGGCGAAAGAAGCCTCCACAGCTCCTCTTACAGCCACCGAGTCCAAAAATAACACGAATTGCTCGTTTCTGATGACACCACTCCACCTATCTGCTGAGTAATACCCATTCGAAAAACGTCAGGTTCCCGTGGACCACACCCTGTGCAACGAAGGTTTGATAAGTAGGAATTGGTAGGAAAATAGAGAGTTCCTAGTAGATCCGCATTTTACACATTAAGATCGCAAAAACGGCAAACGGCCTTTTATTTTGCACTTCAATGGGAAATGGTCTCAGCTAAAATATCTCGATATGAACCTTTGAAATTATTTAACCCTGAATAGAATGAGGTTTGGTAGACCTGAATCAGACCAATATAAAGGCCACTAAGTGATTTTGAAGAGCAAAAGTCTAGAGAGGGGGAGGAGAAGATCCTTCTAAAATTAGCCCGATTTTCGACTGTACTTAATTCCCTTAATCCGGGGGATAATTCAGTTTTTGGGTCAAATCGCTTTCGGTTTTCATGCCCTACATCTTTGCTAAGTATATAATTTTTTTTGTATGTACGGTTTAGGAATTATTAGAGAAAAACTGTTAAAAGGGCAATGACGCCATCTTTATGATGAGGCCAAAATTCGCGTGTATAATGTGGCTGTACTGAAAATTCTGTGTTATGTGGCACGGTGCTGAGGTTTCCTGGAATATACAGATGCAGAAATAGTGCAGCAGATGTTCATTCGAAAGCTATTTTGCCTTCCCCGCTTTGACCCAGGCTATCTTCTGCTCCTGGAAACAGAACTGGATCCTGTAGCCGCATATACTTCGGACCAGTACATAAAATACGTAGTCAATCTATCCCAACTTCATGACACACGACCAAGGAGGTAATAGGCAGAATATTTCTTGGGCGAAGCAATGGGAATTGATGATGGCTAGAACGGTCAGCCAAATAATCTCAGTTCATTCGATGGAGGAATTATAAAATGGATGCAGAACGAATTATGAAAAATTTCAAGGAAGAAAATTGAAGCAATGCGTGGCTGAGAGCCTGTGAATTTTAGCCTCTACTGAGAACTGGACCCCAAAATTAAAGCAGCCAGTTAGGTAACAGAGTCACGTAATGTTCCTGTTCACATGAACATGTACATGATGGCTGTTCAAACTCCGAGCAGAGCTGTTGCACTTGAATGGAAAACCATACATGAAGGAAAGATGCGAAGAGTGCTCAATGTGTAACAGACATGAGTAAGAAGATGTTTTCCACTTTCTATGTATTTACCCAGTTCTGGAGGAGTTCAGGATTGTGATTTTTGGACAGCCAGGGTTAAGCTAAGATGAGGCCATTTGATTGCTTAATGGGGAGGGCTGGCTACAGATGAGTATTACAAGTTGGCATTGTAGTGTGCTATGCTGGACAATCAACAGCATAGACCAAACATAAGAGTTGGGAACAGGGTACACAAGACACCAACTACAAGTTTGACTGTTGAAAATATCGATCTCTATTCACACTACATATTGGCGCAGTCGGTAGGACCCGCAATCATACGAAACAATAATTAATTAAATCCCTCTCGAGCCAAAAGACTGTAAACATCACATTTCCTGTTGTTATGCCTTTCATTTCCTCACTCACTTGAGTCAAAACACACCGTGACAATGACCTCGCTCGACTGCTGACTTGTTCCAGCGAGCATCTGCTGAGCCAGCGGCCTGCAGTTTCACTTGGTCATTCGTCCGACCCCAAACCAGCCGAGACGGATGGTATTTGACTCCGGAGAAATGTTACGCTCCAGGAAAATAACTCTCACAGTCGAAGAGGTTTGATCGAAGGACCTTGGGTATTTGTCTAAGCTTACGGGAATACATGTTCCACACTACTCGGGGGGCATTCTGATTCTGGTTGAAGAAGTGTGAATAGAGATCGATATTTTCAACAGTCAAACTTGTAGTTGGTGTCTTGTGTACCCTGTTCCCAACTCCTATGTTTGGTCTATGCTGTTGATTGTCCAGCATAGCACACTACAGCATGGAGGTACAGAACAATGATGGTTTTCGAATTTGATTTCTAGGTTTTCTTGTCTGATACTGATTATTATTTAGAAGTCTGCTTTGTTTTCAACCATATTTTCTTTTGTTTCTCCTTTTAGTTGCCTACCATAAGGCCAAGACTCCTGACAGACAGTAGGAAATACTATATCGTATAGTTTATTTGATAAAAGTGTATGACTCACAGCTTTTGCCTAAATAAACTGTTTCTTCTACTTCTTCTAGTGATACATTATTTGTATAATTTGATACCCCCTGTTGATGCTCGTTAGCATCTAGAATGAATAATTATGATTAAATCACCTCAGTGTCCATTCGTTCTGTGATACCACCAATAACTGCTGGAGTAACGGAAGCCATTGCTCTTTGCATAGCCTCACTCACCATCTCGGGCGTTATAGCGTTTCCACTGTCTGATGGAGCTGGGATACTACTCGTTCCAGTACCTGCAATAATTGGAACATCGTTTACAGTTATTGTGGATAGTATCTATAGATTTGTCATTAATTTATGTACCAAACTAATTAAGTTGACATTCAGCAGCGACACCAATAGTTCAAAGGTCCACAAGGTAAAATGGGTTGGAAATGAATTGGAGCTGTCACTCGATTCTTCAGGAGTCCAGACTAAAAACGACTTGTTTGATGAAAACTGTCAAAATTCCTAATGACTGGTACCTACTAAGCTGACGCAGGAAATGAGCATCTTAAAAAAAAATACATTATCTCCAAAGATGGCGTCCTCACAAAGTTGGCTAGAATTGCACATTTCAAGTTTCTCTCAAATAATTCTTAAGCAAATCCTAAACAAATTTGTATGCACACTAAAGTTTTGTAGAGTGTAAAACAAAACGATTCGGCCTGAAGAACTTTGTATCATCTCCTAATGGGGCTCCGAACTAGTGAGGCCGCTAGGCGAGCTATGAAGTTATGTTCCTTAGGAACATGGTTGTATTTCAAAGTGGTTGATACCTTGCATCACCCTTTACATTCAACAAATTCGTTCCCTACACCATCATACTCATCAATACTTGTCAAAAATGAGAATTATATAGTAGTAAATAAATTATTATAAAAAAAAAGAAACACGAACCCCCCCCCCCCCAATCAGTGGTTTGTCATCCACAGACTCCACGACAAAAAAAATTTTGAGACCAAATCTATTAAAAGTTTGAAGCTTGTAATTATTCATTATTGATATTATCTCGGATAATACGATATGTATTTACTGCGTTTTCCTATGCAGTAATCGTGGTGACGCAGTTCTCCCAAAGGATAAAATCTTAAGAAACAGTAAGTTGTGGATTATGACGATCTGACGGGAAAAGGGTTTTGTCATTGAAAAACATACAAGTGTATACTAGAGCCACAATCGTCCGGATTATCTCATGCAAGAAAGATATAATACTAAAATAACCATTCTCGGATGGAGTAAGTGACAGTATGGAACATTCAGTAGCGCCTGTCACAACTGTGGTCAAGTAACAAACAACGAGCAAATCGATAAGAAACATGCGACTGTGCTGTACATTGCCTCAAGTTTCTAACGTTTGAAGCCCCATTGAAAATCTGACTAATATTGGGCGAGTTCTCTCCTTTCCTCCTCTAGACTTTCGACTTTCACAATCTCTTGGCAATCTCAATATTGGTCTGATTGAAATCTGTCAAAGCTCACTAGACTCGGAGCAAATGATACTTTCCGACGAACATATCGAGCAAATTCCAATTCTAACCTTTTCTGACTTGGGCTGTCCGTCCAGTGGGCTCGATTTCGCGCAAAGAGGCGAACAGGCGAAAAGAGGCGAAATCGCGCGAACGGTTCGCCTCCTTTCAAACACACTATTTTAAGTGAGAGCCCACCCACTGCAAGCGCTGCGGTTGAGCGAAGTGGGGCGAAAAGGGGCGAACGCGAAGAGAATCAAACCAGTTTGTTTTTCAACGCGCGAAAAAGCGAAATGGATGCCGACGACCAACATTAAAACGACCGTAACTTCCTCAATTTACGTGGAAATTCAAATCTGATTACACCAATGGAAAGAGTGTGAAATTAGCTACCTCCCTGATGGGAGAAAATGGGCATCGTCCAATGGGCGAAATGGGTGAGAAAGGAACTTCAAAAGGAAAATTTGTCAAATCATGGAGATCTCCACTTTTTTCAAGCGCTCAAAGCTTAAAATCCGGCAAGTGAAATTTTACCAATATTTTGCTAATCAGGGAAACCCCTTACTTTTTATGTTGAAAAAAATTGTTTTCTCAATGAATCCAAAAAAATACAATTCTCTTGAAAATTTACCTTCTACGGAAATACAAGTGTAGGGCGGATTTCTACGTATTTTTTAACTCTGAATCGAATGGTAACACTCCCAGATCTCCCGAACCTCTCATAACCAAGTTTTAAATTTCAACACACAAATTTGAGTTCATTTGATATGATAAAATTTATGTGTTTCTAGTTAGGGGTGAAACTATTTAGCTAAAGTATTAAACTCGATTAGAACAGGGCTGGAGAGATCTTCAAGTGTTATTATTCGATTCAGCCTAAGAAAAATACGTAGAAACCGACCCCAAACTCGTATTTTCGTTAAAGATCATTGGGGGGGGGGGGTTTATTGGAAAAAATTTGTCAACATTAAAACATAGTTGTCTTCCTTAATTACCAAAGTAAAAGTAAAATTACCGTTGAAAAGCTGAGGTTTTGGGGCACACGGGAAAAAATTCACAGAATTATAGGAACATATGAATGAGCGTTCGAAAAAAGTGGAGATAAGATTTGACCAATTTTCCTTTTCAAGTTCATTTTTCACCCGTTTTGCCGATTTAAAAAAATGTGGTTTTCTTCAGAGGGGTAGGAAATTTTACGCTCTTTCTAACGGTGTAATCAGATTTGAATTTGCATTTAAATTGAGGGAGTTATGACCGTTTTAATGTCACGACGACAAATTGATTGTTTTAGTGCAGGAGCGACCACCCCTGTGGAATCAAAAGTAACCGCAGTACCTACTACTTGAGAAACGTTCAAGTTAAATTGTGGGATGAAATTGGAGCGGAAAAGAAGACGCCAGCTAAATGGTTTCCATGCAATTGGAGGTCCGAGATATCCGGCCCTCTACCTTTGAATGAATATATTCAAAGGTGCTATTTTTCATCCAGAAATAGTTGAAAAATGACTCTGAAGATAAGTCCTCCATCAGGTGACGCCACTCTCCAAGCTCTGGCAACTGTAGGAAAACATTGCTCACCCACTCTTCCCTGATAATATCCCGTCGAGCCGCACGTCTTCTGCTTAGAACTGGGGAGTCCAATAATAATAATGATAAAACATTTATTGGCCCAAAGACATATATTTTGTCCATAGTAGATCACATGAACCACGCATGGTAAAATTACGATAAACTGTACATGACGGCCACATTCTTGATAACATTTCGAACTACTAATTACCTACGGTAGAAAGAAAATTAGTGGAAAACGGTCGAAGTGAACTGGCTTCGCGCTGTTGATTCGCCACCAATGGACGGGGTCAGTTCGCGCGAAGAGGCGAACTAGGCGATTTCGCCTCTTCGCGCAAAATCCCGTCCACTGGACGGACAGCCTTGGAGAGTGAATCATAAGTTATGGGTCATTTTACATAATGAAAATCGCAGAAACGGCCTTTTATGTTGTAAGACCCCAATCTCATTTATCAGCCAGACAAGTTGTGATACTGGTCGCCAAGTTCAGGAGCACAGACAGACTAAACAACGACTAATACGAGTATTACCAAAGACCTCTCCTTTCCCGATGGTATCCACTTGGCTGATGATATCCACCAGATTTTCGAAGAAGTTGGCTTTTCAAAGTCGAAAAGTTATTCTTAGAGGATTCCTATAACAATTTCTTACATCTTAAATCTATAAAAATGAAATTATGTTTGTGTGCCCTTTATATGCTGGCGTACCGTTCGACCAAAGGGGATGAAACTTTTCCAACTAATTCCGTGAACTATCTGGTCGTTTCGCTATCGGAATCTTCCCCAAACCTACTCCTTATCGTCACTCGACGGTAGCCCTACACCGGCCCGTGGTTCCCTCCTCCGCCGCGTAGCGGCGCTAGTCTCCCACTTTTATCTCCCTCCTACTGAATAGTGAAGTATTGTGATTGTCTCTAGACACGAGAGTTGAGGTGTAGCTCAATGGATACGAATACAGTCTCGTAGGACAAGTGTCGTGGGTTCAAATCCAATTGACAGGAGTAATTTTTTTGCTCGTAAAACTCCCAAAATGTACTTCTAAAACGTCATTCTGACCTGCATGTACAACTAATTTAAATTTTCACTAAGGGATTGACTACTTGATGTTATGTATTTTTGAGATACGAGCTTGTGAGCATCCAGATCACCAAACTATACACATCATTCTGATCTACATGCCCAACTAATCTGCATTTTTACTAAGGGATTGACTACTTGATGTTATGTCTTTTTGAGATGCGAGCTTGCGAGCATCCAGACCACAAAACTATACACATCATTCTGATCTACATGCCAACTAATCTGCATTTTACTAAGGGATTGACTACTTGATGTTATGTCTTCTTGAGATGCGAGCTTACGAGCATCCAGACCACCAAACTATACACATCATTCTGATGTACGTGCCCAACTAATCTGCATTTTTACTAAGGGATTGACTGGTACACAATCTCCTCACCAATAAATATATTTTTTCTTGGCATACGGATTATTCCGTAGATTTACAGGTCGGAGCGATCATACAAGCCCAGACTGATAAAAGAGGAGACTAGCGCCGCTGCGCGGCGGAGGAGGGAACCACGGGCCGGTGTAGGGCTACCATCGAGTCTTATCGTCAAACCGGCGGCCCTTCGCAACGGGTAAGTAGGAGGGGAAAGCGAATAACTTTACTACAAAGAAGTGGTACGCAATGATTTGACAATTACCTGGAGCAACAATACATGGCAACTACTGGGAGATGAAGTGAACCCGAACCAATCTCAACAAAAGAGAGGGCGAACTATAGTAGGTACTAGAGTAAAAAGTAGTAGAATGTTTTAGCGCATTGTTGAAAATTATTGTTATTTGTAACCATGACTGTAAGAATAATATGTTAGGCGAGACAAAATCCGCCGTGTCAGCTAGTTCCTTATAAAATAGTCATATACATACAGCATAAACTCGTAGGATAATCTATTTATGAACATCCATTTTACTGACTTATTAAAATTCAGAGAATTTGATTCTAAATGACTCAAACGGATTTCTATGAAAAAATCTTTCAAAAAAGTATAATTTATTGTGTCAGATGAGGAACCTTACCATTGGCGTTCTGAGAAGCAGAGGCGATAGCGGCAGCCAATTGAGCTGGGGTGATGGCAGAGAATGAAGGCTGGCGAGAGACACCCTGGGCGACAGAATCTGATGACTATCATACAAACAAAGATAATCAGGAAATATCGCATCTAAAATTGTTTAAAACGCATTAAAACGCAAAAAGTAAGAGCAAATTTTCATTTGCAAGGGCGAAAACAAGTTCAACCTCCTGTAAGTATGCAGAGCTTTTCTTTTTCTGTAGATAGTGAAGAAGCAAAAATATAGCAACTGTATCGTAAAGGAAACTCGTCAAAATGTATAATTTACTGAATTCAAAATTTGATGCTTTAGATCAAAATTCAGTAACAAGGCCCAACAGAAAAAAATAAAGGTCAAGGAACTAGAAAATCAGAAATGAAGCTTTGGGTTTTCGATATCGCTGAATTCGGAAATGCAGCCAGTTTTTCAGGGTTGGCTCATATTTCTCAGTACCGAATAGCTAATGACATGCAGCTAACTATTTGGGACATTTTAAAACAGTAAAATATAAACGTGTATCATCTGCATATATGCATTCCCGCTTGGCATTTTCATACTTTGTTTTGGGGGAGCTTGAATCCAAATATGAACTTTGGTTATTTTAGTTTTTTTTAGCTTCAGCTAACTTAAATTAGAATATTATATATTCAAGAAATTCAAGAAAAACCTCAACTTCTGTGGAAAGACGATGTTTTTCAAAATTAAAGCAGTTTTCTCCCCTTAATTATCAAAGTAAAATTAAAAGTGACTACACCGTTGAAAAGGTGAGATTTTGGCGTAATTTTGACTGTTCTTGTGTCTTCAAAAATATTGGTTCTCATCGTTCAACTCCCGATTGAAAATACTCAATGTTTCCCAAATCAGGTAAAATTTGCTTTCAGAGGGCTTTTTCATGTTTCAAACCTTGATTCATAAGAAAGCTCAGGCATTTATCTGATAGAAAATTTAACGCTCTTTTCAACCGTACCCTCAGATTTGAATTTACACAGCAAATTAAGGGAGTTATGATGGTTTTAGTGACAAAAGGTCGAAAACACAAGAAGGATTTGAGAAATTAAATTACTCGAAAACTACGTGTTTCAAAAAAATATCTAGGAGGAACTTTCGATCAGAACTTCCTCATCACGCCTACAGAGCTGAGAGTTCCGGACTTTGATATTTTTAATTGTCTCCGCCAGAGCTCTAAGTTATGGACTGTAATACTTCCTTTAGGGCCACTACTAGAGCTCTGAGTTTTGGACAGAGGTACCTTGAACTTTGTCCTTCCATTCACTTTTCCTCTCCAAAATAGGGCAGTACAGATACAGAGTTATAAAGTATAAAGTGCACCTGTTTCCGGTTGAACTTTGACACTTATGTTCAAACAGATATTATTGAAATCAATTGAACCATGAATCGAACTTCATTGAACTATGAATGTAACTATAATAAAAATTGTATAACCTCCAATAGCAATCCCACCTTCCCCCTCCCAACATAAAGCTACAAGCGGGAATGCACTGCTGCACACAATAGAGAGTTTTTGTTCTTCCCGTAATTTTCTTCCTGTGTACGCAAAAATACTAAAATACCAATAGCAGTAGAACTACGCGGTCTATCTACACGAAGGAGGGAAAAATGCTTTCGTTGGAATCCCATCCTACGCGTAGTCATCATAGCCAGACACAAAGGTAGGTGACCACAGTTTTAAGAGTAGGTGTTGGTTCTCCCTCTTATTCCGTCTAATAACGTTTCCCATTTAAAGTTAAATCGATGGTAACTATAATTTTGTACTGTTACATCAAACTCTGTTGATTACATGAACAAAGTGGATACCTACATCGTCCAACAGCCATATATCCTGTTCACCTACTTGGGAATGAATGCAGTTGTCGATTCTTTTCCGATTTTAAAGTAGGTACCTGTTCTTTCTAGGCATCAGAATGTACATTTTGAACAACAAAGTTGTGTCTGCCAACATAAAGATTCAGACAACGAGCAGGTTTTTGTTTAAATAATACTTTTTTTATATAAAAGCTGTAGTCAGTTCAATAACAAATAGAGTAGGTTGGTAGTAGAATTTCGCTAGGTACCCACTCAGATCATGGAAACTACGATATGATAAAGCAGGGAAGGCTCTCAAAACGAACTATTTCACGAGGCCTGATTTAAGTGAACTTGATGTACTTACATAGATGAAAAATTGAATGAGACAAAAAATTAAAAAGATGTCGAATCCAGGTACTAACCAAGCCCAACGCTGCTTAACACGGGTGGTCAGACGATAACCGATGTATTCAACGAGATATGAGCGTTGGTGAATACAATTTTTTCTTAAGTCCTAGGTCTGTTAATTACTCGAACCTAGCTATTTGATGCCTGTGAAGATAGCTGGTAAAGCAGGGTGTAAATGTACAATGGATTTAATCTTCTTCTACTCGATCTCGAAATCAAGAGAATTGTTGACATTGAAATACTAAAGAGCTTGACGATAGCGTTTGGTTATTAATGAACATACGTGTATCTATGCAAAGAGCTAGCATTTGCAGTTGCTTGATCTAGACGCTCCTCTACGTGTTAATGGGGGTAAATCTTAACGGGAAGAACAAAAACTCTCTAATATCCTGCCCTTATTGACGGAACTCAACATGAATTAATATTTGTAACTTTGTCTTTGTAATTAATACCTGCGATGACTCCATGTCATCATCATCACTGAAGTTTTCTAACAAATGAGAAAATCCGGAGGAAGTGCTGGCTTGACCAGCATTCGCACTCGTCACAGCTTCCTCATGAGCCGCTGCAACAATGTGGTTTGCCGCTTCAGCTAATGCAGGATGAAGTTCAACGATCCTGAGCAGGCAGATTACAGTTTAAAAGGTAAAAGGGTAATGTGAAAGGCCCACCACTAAAAAAGGGTGACATCAGGATTTCTTTTCAAGGATCCATTTTCCAAAACAAAGGTGGACGTGAATTAAAAGAACTGAACATTACTTAACGTTCAGAAGCAGTATCTGCAATTGACAAGCGCATGTGGGTAACCACGGGCCATTTGGTTCCCAATTCATTCTGATTTATTTGTTCAACTAATCAATATTTTACACACAAAAAATTGATTTATGACATACATATATGTGACCGTGCAAGGGAAAAGGGAGCTCAACTTTCCAGAGGTCAAATCTGAGTTTATATTTTCTTATTTTTCTCCACATTATGCTGAAAAAAATCGTTTTTTGAATGTTTTCTATCATTTTCCAATCAAAATTTATGATTTTTCAAAGTTGGAAAAAAAAAATCCCTAAAATTGCAAATTTTTAGTAGGTTATAATAGACTTGCAAAACTGCAGATTTTCGCCATTATAAATACAATGAAATATGTAGTAAATTCAAGTTTTGATGATTCTTGGGGTAAGAGAGATAGTTTTGGGACTCAAAAAAGATTACAAAAAAAGTCATTTTTTGACCCAATAAAGAAGCCTTGGCAAGTTAAGCTCCCTTTTCCCTTGCACAATCACATTATTTTTTATATTCATGAGATGCGAGCTTGCCAGCATCCAGACCACAAAACTATACAAACCATTCTGATCTTTGTGCAACTATTCTGAATTTTTACTAAGGGATTGACTACTTGATGTTTTGTATTTTTGAGATGGGAGCTTGCGAGCATCCCGACCACCAAACTACACAAATCATCCTGATCTATTAGTCCAACTAATCTGAATTTTTACTAAGGGATTGACTACTTGATGTTATGTATTTTTCAGATGCGAGCTTGCAAGCATCCAGACCACCAAACTACACAAATCATCCTGATCTATTTATCCAACTAATCTATATTTTAGCAGCAGACATAATTGAGGAGCATAATTTATTAATTAATAAAGATTGAGGCGCCAAATCATTCAACGGAACTGGGGTTCGTTGAACCAGTTTCTGTCAGGAGCGCTTGGTCCGCGACAACCGGGGAGGCGTGACAACCTCGGCTCACCACAGACACTCCTGATGTCTATTAGAACGAAGAATGAATCTCCATTTTTGAACGAATAATACAACAACATCGAACACAATGCCGCTAATGACCCTTCGGGTTGAAATGCAGCTTAAACCTTAATTTAAAAAAAAATTGAACACAAGAATCAGCTTTGATTATAATCCTTTTTCCTGATCTCCTTTCAGCATTCCCAACACGGTCCTCACACAAACACATGTCACAACACAAAACACTCACACTACACACAGGGGCGAGGCTTGTGCTACAACCTCTGGTGGCCTCCGTAATGTGGAGGAGGGAGGAGCAGGTTCGGTACTCCTGCCGGCGGTGGTAGCTGTGGGTCCCAACATCGCCTCTCCAGGGGTCAGTGGGCTTCCCCAAGTAACGTTCGTAAAAATCCCCCATGTCCTGCAGGGTGTACAGTTGCTCAAGGCTCTATCTAACTATAGTTGGGGCACCCATCAGGATGTCCTCTTAAGGATTTTCCATGCTGTGGTGCAATCAAGAATTGATTATGGGTCTGCAGTTTATGGATCAGCAAGATAGTCCTTGCTGCATAAGCTGGAACCTATATTTAACAAGGGTCTTTGTTTGGCCACTGGGGTCTTTCGAACTACCCCGACAGCCTCCTTTCAGGTGCTCGGGCGTAGTCAGCCACTAAAGATTAGGCGAAATCTACATACACTCCGTTATGCAAAGCGCCTTCGTTATTTCCCAGGGCACCCTCTGCATACCATGGTAACTCAAACACTCCTGGATGAAACACATTCCAGGCTCCAGATTCGAACTCACCCATTGGACATTCATGTTCAGGAGCTTGCCAGGTGGGACTCCATAGAGAGATACCCTCTGGTTCCTTTTGAAGTCCCCCCTGTCCCTCCGTGGACCTTGTCTGGGATACGCATTGATTTTCGCTTGAGGGTTGGGGTCAACGGCAACACCTCTGCATATCCTTAGATGTCGTTACTCAGAGGCAATCCAGCGATATGCTGGACACACTCTCTTGTTCATTGATGGCTCAAAAACGCCTGATGGTGTTGGCCTTGCTCTATGGAGCCCCAACTTCCAACTCACTAGATGCCTACCACCTGTTGCGTCTGTATTCACAGCACTGGCTTTTTGACACTGTCAGCTATCGGGAGTTGGAAATTATGTGATCTGTAGTGTCTCACTGAGTACCATCAAGGCGATTAGGGACACAAATGCATATGATCCCCTACAAAGCCTGCGTGTGTCACTACACCGAGCCACAACATTAGGCACAAACATAAATTTTATGTGGGTGCCAAGCCATGTTGGTATTCACGACAATGAGTGTGCTGATGCCATTGGTGATGACTCCATCGAAATTCTGCCTATGGGCAGTGAGGATCAAATCTCCTACATGCAGCATAAAGCCAATTCCATCTGGCTCGAGCAATGGCAGGGCGGGGTCACTGGTCTGTGAGGAGTCCTTCAGGAACTTTGCCCGGTTGATCCTTTCGTGGCCCTCCTTCCAAGGAGGGACCGAATAGTGGTCAATCGGGTAGCCACTGGCCATATCAGTCTTACTCACAGACACCGGCTAGATCCAGTAGCTCGTAATGTTGTGTGTGGGAGGTGTGGGGGTAATTGGTCTATCCGCCACTTTTTGGAGGATCGCCCAGCCCTCATGGACCTCAGAGTCCGGCATTCACCCCCTCAGTGGGTGGATGTTCTGTCAGGACCAGACAAGGTCCAGTCCCTGTTGGTGTACCTGAAAGCCACTGAGCTTTACAACAAACTGTGATATTCTTATCTGTGATATATTTATTTATTTATGGACATCTAGAAATACCTTTATTTAACTAAGATGAATAGTATTTATCATTACATATATTTATCGATAATATTTATGTATTTGTAAGGATCATCCAGTCGTAGTTTAGTTTTTATTACGGGGTATTTTTATCCCCTGTAGGGGTTAAAAAGCGGTCATCGCTGTATCCCTTGAGGCAGAGTGTGGCGATACCTCCTTTTGCGGGTTATTATTATTATTATTTCTCCCCCTCCGATCTGAAAGTGGAGTCCGTGATGGCAATCCGTTTAGTGACGGACGGTCAGCATGGCTCCCCTTAGAATCGTGCCCGTTGCAGTGTCCTTTTGACACCCCTTCTTGATTGCCGCTAATGACCCTTCAGGTTGAGACGCGGCTTAAATTCTAAAAAAAAATAAATAAATAAATAAAAATAAGTGCAGTCGATGAGTAATACCAACCTGGCTCACTACATCTAAGTCATTTCATCAGATGTTTAGAGATGTCCACCTGCTGTATAACCTGCTGTAAATTCTATGTTTGTAAAATATAAAAACTATGAAGAAGTGATGCGAAAAAAAAAAATAAAATAAAAATAAATAAATAAATAAAATAAAATTAAAAAAAACTGAAGACTAGGTAATGGCCTGCAACCAGCATGCGCTGGTCAATCACAGAGGGAAGACACGGGAGATCCTGAATGTCAATTATGTACACATACCTCCGAACAGTTTCAGTGTCTCCCAGGCGTGACAGAAGTTCTGGGTCCTGAATCATTGAAATGGCTACTGGATCTTGATTTAAACCTGGGGTAATGGCTATAATATTCTCCAGAACTTCCGGTTTACTGAGTTTCTGAAAATAATAAGGCAATCATGTTTCGTCCTAATATAATATATATATATATATACATATGCAGGGTGTCCTCAAAAACGCCCCCCCCCTTCCCTAATAAAATAGTTGATAATCGGTCCAAAAAATAATTTTTTAAAAATCCTAATGTTTTCTTGTAAGGATCTCAAAAATGACAAAATTGCGCATTGCGCACGTGCGCAATTTACATCAACTTCATTATTTTAAATGGAAACCCTAATATTTATTGCAAAATTGAATTCTACGAGAAATTTCATGATGATATGACCCATTTTTCAAGTGCATGCAAACAGGCGCAATTCCGCTCTATAAGTGCAATAAATGTGAAAACTGAGTTTTTGAAGATACTCAATTGCAATTGGTGATGGCATAAAAACGGCACTCAAACACACGTTCCCGTCAATGCCAGTTTCCAATACACAGGATCACTACCACAAACAACTACGAATTTGCAAAATACCTAAGGAATTTATGAAATACCAAACAGAATCTTAATTATTCACATCGAAACGAAAAAAAAGTATGAAAAACTCAAAATTAGAAACACTAATAAATGAGATAACGGCAAAGGAAAACTTGGCCAGCAAGAAGTAGGTACCTATCATCAACCTTAACTAAAATCTAAGACGAGGATCGAGAGAACCACTAGGTACCTAATCTTGAGCTATTTTCTGAAGAATCCGCTAGTACCACTGGCATATGAGTTATTACTGTATAACGAATTGAGACAGTTACTTGTCACCGTTTGGTGCATATTCAAGATGAGGAACAGTTGGTTCTAGGAGAATCTACTGTTCCTCATCCTTATATACACTGAACTTTGAAAAATATATTGCCTCAAGTTGTTCTACAAATAGAACGGATATGCCAGTGCTAGTAGCGGATTCTTCAGAATTCAGAAAACAGCTCAAGATTAGAGGTCCTCCTAATTCCTTCATTATTCTTTTAACCAAAGAATTTTTGTTAGGTAGGTATACTGTTTGGTGATCCGATGTAGATACTTCTTGTGAGCGAGTAGATGTTGAAACATCCCAGAAACCAACGAGAAAAACATGTTTAACTTTATAATATGTATTAGTGTAGTTGATACCAGAGTGGAAATGGCTCCATATAGCTCACAAATTGGTGACGTCACACATTAGCTAGCCAATCACGTAGCGTTCTCAGCACCTTCCTCTTCTCTAGACTCTAAAGTTCGATTTTAATTATGACAATAAATTTTGTTGACATGTTTCATCATATACGAGTGAATCAGAGGTGGTCTAGATTATAGTAATGAAGGTTTCAGGCCGAATTTCAGATGGGTGCAAAAAAAAAACGGAAGTTAGTGAAAAACGTTGTCTATTTCCACGAAAAATAAAGAGTTACACTGTTAAATCGATTTCGACGGTTAGGCCATCATCAGTAACAAACAATAACTTGTTACTGATGAAACAAACTATAACTTGTTATTGTTTGTTACTGATGATGGCCTAACCGTCGAAATCGATTTAACAGTGTAACTCTTTATTTTTCGTGGAAATAGACAACGTTTTTCACTAACTTCCGTTTTTAAATGGGTTTCCACAACTTCGTCGCGAGTGATTTAGTTCGTAGATGGGTGCAAGTTCCTCATTTGCATGTTTTTTTCAAAGCTCATGAAATCTAACAGAAGCAACCCAAGCACCAGAATTTTGAGCGAACTTACTGACAAAGTACATAAAGACATAAAACACCCAAAAGACATTATTCAATTTCTTAGGAAAGAAAATCTGTTATGACCTAAAATAAATCATTCCGTTCTGGGTTCCTCTATCCAGATGTACTCGGGAAATTCATCCATTTATTCATACATATTTATTTATTTATTTTTAGTATTACTTTTCATTTCGTTTATTCTCTTTTTTGGTGAAGAAGGAATTAAGTAGGTATGTACCTGCAATGATGACTTATAAGAAGGACTAAGTGTGAGAGTTCTGAAAGCACGAACCAAGCTGAGTGTATCTGCTTCAGACATCTGGGGAGTTGGTAATGGCACTTCTAAAAAATTTCATACAACAATGTAAATCAGAATAGCTCGTGAAACTGAGTTGATTTAACCGCAAGAACACTTTTCATATGCCTAGATGTTGGGGCTATCTACCTTTGGCTTTCTTCTTCAGTACGTGTATCATCACTCCAGCTTTAATTCCACTGTCTTTCACAGTGCTGTCATCGTCCAGTATATTGCCACAATATACAAGTTCTGTGAAACAAACGAACAAAGTTGAAAACAAACATCTTAGAATTATTATTATTGAGTGCAGGTCATCTTGTTTGGAGGGACAACAACAGCAGTAGAAGATTTCATATATTTGTTTAGTTCTAATTTTATTTTATCAGATATCAATTTATAGTCCTTGAAGTTGCACATACATATATTAGGGGAAAAGCACCAATTGTTGACACTTATCCAAATGTTGACAATTCAATTTCAAATCCAAAAAAAATAAAAATAAAATAAAATAAGAAAATGAGAAACTGTAGATCATCAAAATTGGCGTCATTCGGCGGATAACAAAGTAATTTTTGAAGCAGACAGATTCCACCGATTATAATGAACGTAATAAACCGTCTGGCTGATGTGATATTGATGACAACCGTAACCTGTCACTCTACTGACATCGTCACAGCTGCACCCGGCCCAAGAGAAAGCTGTACATCTGCACCCCTACGTTTTTACCGATGTGCACCCTGGATGTATTTCTGCATCCCCTTTGAACTACGGTTTTATTTTATTTTCATTTGTGATTACCGTACTATATGTGAATGAATTGAAGGATGGTCACCTTTTGTTCCTGAAACTTACGTATAGTTTATTCTACCCATTTTTCCTTTTTCTGGTAGCTGGACGTCGAACATGGCGTGGATGAATTTCACAAATTTTTACGTATACTTCGCACTGGAACGACGGAAGAACGTCGAGAAATTTGATATATATTGGGATGAGGGCTGTTGAAATTGTTTTTGAAGTGGGCGTGGAAAGTGACGCGAATGACAGAGCACTCCTAATGTTTCCACCTCTCGGTTCCCCACAGTTTTTACAGCCGCTTTGCATTTTTCCGTACATCGCTGCAAACACGTCCACCTACTTTCCCCTAATTTCAATACTTTTCGCAATACGAATCGAAAACTATTAACAAATATTACATCTTGGTAATTCTATAGTATAGTGGCCTCAGCACCAATCTTTTCTATATTCATACACAATAAAGTAGAATGCATGAAACACGATATTTGATAAGAATTGGACCCCGCAAAGCAGTTTAAAGGCCGTATCACACTAGCATTTTTTCCGCATTTTTTCTGCGTTTTTAATGCCAAAACGTGAAGAAGAAGAAGTGCGTTTTTCCAAGGTCAGCTTTTTCGACCATTGCGCATCCTGGCGGAGCGTTTTTAAACTCACTTGGGAAAATTAGAACACGTTCTAATTTTTACCTTGACGCAAGAAAAATGCTAAACATAACCCTTGGGGAGGTTACAATTCAATGAATAACCCCTAGGAACCCTAACCTGACAGATTTAATAAAAACGCATTCCGCCAGGCCACTGAGCGCAACCGTTCAGTGAGTGATGGCGTCTTCTTCACTTAGTAAAAATGAAGATTAGTTGGGCAGGTAAATCAGTATGGTGTGTATAGTTTGGTGGTCTGGATGCTCGCAAGCTCGCATCTCAAAAAGACATAACATCAAGTAGTCAATCCCTTAGTAAAAATGCAGATTAGTTGGGCATGTAGATCTGAATGATGTGTATAGTACATGTCTAAAACTGCTTTGCGGGGTCCAATTCTTATCAAATATCGTGTTTCATGCATTCTACTTTATTGTGTATGAATATGGAAAAGATTGGTGCTGAGGCCACTATACTATAGAATTACCTACATCTTTCCCATGTTTGCTACCTCAAGACACTAACACACGACTCGCTCGTCGCTAGTTCGATACTGATAAGTACCTACCGTTCATCAGAGACAATCTGCTCACGCGCGACGGCGTCATGTTTACTCAGGTGTAGATATTCTATTGGCCTATCAAGGTACGAAATAACGGGTGCAGAACTACGATTCAGTCGAGGCGCTCCGTTCTCTTTCCTGCCAGTTGGGTGCATATATGCCGTCGCCCCATTGCTCAGTGCTTTGGAAGCTGCTCATCGCTTCAATGGGGAAATATCGCAAAGGGAAGAACAAAAACGCTCCACTACTACAAAACCTAAACAAAAATCTACGATTAATGATGCAGTTCTCACCCAAGCTCTCTCTAGCGATGTTGGCTTTCTTCGAAACTTCTTTCTTGAATTCGTGAATTTTTGAATTGAAATCAACGTTTTCCATTTTTATCCTTTGAAAGTCGAACGAAGTCATCCGCACACCCAGGAGAACGCTCGTCATTGTTTGACTATAGTGAGAATGAAGCGTAACAGAAAATAACCAGTGTATGATAGGTAGGTAAGAAGAACACTACAGTTGATATTCCTTGGCAGATTTGGAATCAAAGAGCTTAGGATTGTAAGTTCTTTGTTTGGAATTGATGATAAGACACTATCATTTGATAACCCGAAATCATCAACTCATCTCTGATAACCTTTGAATATAAATAATTAGGGGAGCTATAAGTGATAGTTGAATCATCAAACCATAGGTTCCGCTATTGTCTCGATGGCCCAGGTAAAATACGCAACTTTCAAGATGGCCGTACACGGATCAGGTGATGTCATGTGAGATGTTAATCTTTGATTATTACCTATTATAGTTTTCTATGAATCATATTCGAATAGGTAATACATATTCGAATTGTTCGACGCAGGATGTTTTGTGTTTTAATTTTTAACTAATATATCTACTGCGCGCGTGCGCGAGTACTACGGGCAGTGGCGTGGCGGGAAGCGTAATTTTCCTTGTCAAGCGCGACACCAGTGGCACGTTTTAAATGACAGGAGAACGGCGTTGAAATAAGAGCAATCAATAGCCTTCCACATGTCCTTATTCCAAATAAGGTTGCGAACCTAGCGGCAGCAAAATAAACTAAGTAGATCCTGACTCCGACTCTCATGTCATTCACTCAGTGCGCATGTCCTGAACCAATGTTCTGAAAAAAATCTAGAACTGGTAGAACGGTAAAAAATCAAATCAAAAATCATGTTAGTAAACCATCCGAACTTGCAGAATTTATGCGCGGAAGGAGGGGTGAAACAATGTCAAATGCGATTTCGACCATTTCCATTGAGAAATCCTGCCGGGTCGGCCTGCAACTTTTTGGAGCTTCAGAAATCATTCATGAAAAAATCCCGGCAGAATTTATGCGCGGAAGGGGGGTTTTAGGGGGGGGGGGGGTGTAACAAAAACAAATGAGATTTCGACCAATTCCATTGAGAAATCCTGCCGGGTCTGCCTGCTACTTTGAAGAGTTCAAGAAATCAATCAAGAAAAAAATCCGATCCAGCCGAATTTATGCGCGGAAGGGAGTTTTTAAGGGGGGTGGGGGGGGGGGACCAAATCGAATGGGATTTCGACCATTTCCATTGAGAAATCCTGCCGGGTCGGCCTGCCACTTTTTAGGGCTCAAACAATCATGTTAGAAAACCATCCGACCCAGCCGAATTTATGAGCGGAAGGAGCGTTTTAGGGGGGTGAAACAATGGGATTTTCAACATTTCTATTAAGAAATCCTGCCGGGTCGGCCTGCCACTTTGTATAGCTAGAGGAATAATTCATGAAAAAATTCCGACCCGGCAGAATTTATGCGCGGAAGGGGGGTTTTAGGGGGGGGGGGGGGTGAAACAATGTCAAATGGGATTTCGACCATTTCCATTGAGAAATCCTGCCACTTTGTAGAGCTAGAGGAATCATTCATGAAAAAATTCCGACCCGGCAGAATTTATGCGCTGAAGGGGGGTTTTAGGGGGGGTGAAACAATGTCAAATGGGATTCCAACCATTTCCATTGAGAAATCCTGCCACTTTGCAGAGCTCAATAAATCATGTTAGAAAAACCATCCGACCTGGCAGAATTTCTGAGCTGAATTGAGTTTTAGGGGGGGGGGGGGGGGGGGGGGGGGGGGGGGGAAACAATGGAAAAAGGGGATTTCGACCATTTCCATTGAGAGATCCTGCCGAGTCGGCCTGCCACTTTTTAGAGCTTGAGAAATCATTTATAAAAAAATTCCGACCCGGCAGAATTTATGAGCGGATGGGGGGTTTTAGGAGGGGTGAAACATTGTCAAATGCGATTTCAACCATTTCCACTGAGAAATCCTGCCGGCTCTGCCTGCCACTTAGTAGAGCTTTGTAATCTCCAAGGCGATTTTGTAGTGATAAAAAAAAGTTGGTATATGTTTCATTGCCACAACTGTGATAGCTTTTGGAGTTAGCACTTAATAAGATCTGGGAATAAGATCTGGGAGCTAACATGGTCGCAAACCTAGGGACACGATTATCTCGGTGTGGAGAAACACATTTCATGATGCCATCTCTAGGATATCGGTAACGCGTACACTAACTCGTAGTGGTGAAACCCGCCCTAAGTGTCAGTAAAATTGGTGAATAATCTAGAAGGTAGTTTGCTGAGATATTGTAATATATCATATTACTTAATATATCAGATATATAACTGAGTTGTTTGTAATGAAAAAGTCAATCAAATCGGGTACTTTGTTTGGGTCAGATGGCCAGTATGCAACGACTGACATGCACATGGATATCGAAAGGAGAGGATAGGGGGAACCATTCATCTTGAGCTGTTTTCTGAAGAATCCACCAGTAGCGCAATAGGCCCATATTCTCGTGACGTCACGCCTGGAGTAGGTTCGCGTTTCAGCCAAAGTCGGCCATGATACCACCCTACGTCAATGAATCGCTACTCTACCAACCTATTTCTCACAAGAAGTTTGCCGTCTCACGTCAACATAATTCGTGGTTATAAGGCCATTTTTCAACAGTTTTGTTTTGAAAAAGTATTATATTGTAGCCATACAAAGTTTCAATTCGACTAAATGTTATAATAATCATGCCTGCCAGCGCAATAATTGATTGTAGATTGCTTTCAACAATACCAATCTAACGTGAACGAGTTTTTATTTGGACTAGGAGCCTACTACCTATAGTAGTTAATCAGTGTCAGAAAACTAAAGAACTTCATTCGTTTAGGCTTTGAGAATAATTAACCTGAAAAATAGTAAAGAAAAGATGATTGAAAATTCCTCAGGTGTCTGTACTGCTGTGTAGGTACCTAGCCATTGCTCAGGTAGCTTCATCAGCGTTTTATTATAAGTTCGTAGTACTATGCTTAACTGAGGAAGCTTTACTTGTTATATTGAATGAATAAAAGGAGAGATTTGTCAAAATAAACAAGGCAGGTTGTTGCTACACCAAGAAACGAAACTACTTAGGTAGGTACGTACGTCCTACCAGATTTGCTGTTGGTTTAAAGTGCCTAAACAAAGTAGGTGGGTCGTTGCTTTGCCAACGAATACAACCGCTGATTAGCAAGTTTGTCAAATATCGAATCAGGGAATATGCAACATGAATTAAAAACCAGCTGCAAGGAAAAAACCTTGAAATGCATTCCTCTGAAGGTAAGATTTCATAAAGACGGCATTGGCAGTGCAGTTATTGCGCGAGTTTTGCAGTTACGCAAATTGTATGGACAAAAAAGGTAATTAGGTAGGTACCTACTTTCGTTTTGATCAATGAAGTACCTACATGAACAAGTAATAATATACGGAAAGTACGTAGGTATACCTTACCTCTAGTTGGGTACTTACCTTTCCACATGTGATGCAACTTACTATTCCCGCCTAACAGAGCTCTCATTTCAGCTTTCACAAGACCGCTTTCACAGTACTCTAAAGATTTTTAGTTTCAATTGATTCAAAGAAGAGTTCTAAAACTAGATAGGTAATCCACAACATCTTTGCGGCTGATGTCTGGATCATCTAGAACACTTGTATGTCAACTCCCCAACACACATTTCATATGGATCTCTACCCCACAGATTAAATCTTGCGTTCGTAGCGTTTGAGGTCAACACCTGATAATAACTTGATGTAATTTGCATACAATTTATCACCTTGCATATTACAAATAATGAAAATATTTACTCGGAACTAGGTGAGACTATGTTACGCTGTTGTCCAGGTTCGTCCACAAATGGCGCATTTTCGCATATGTTTAATTGTTTACTCGTCACCATGACAACAAGGTGAAATAACTTGATTTCGCCTTGCATCGATGTAAGGATGCGCTAGTGTCCAAGTCTCGAGAATATCACCCATTAACGGATTCTTCAGGAAAACAGCTCATGATTTTTGGTTCTCCCGATCCTCTCTTTATCAACTCATCACTCTTATCAGTCATAAGTTGTACACGAAAGGGAACTGCGATTTTTTGGCCGCTATATTGAGTTATTTCTATTAATTTCATGTTGTTAAATATATATTTGGTTTAATAATTGCATGCGTACATCTATTGATAGGTACTCTTCGTGATAGGCTGTACTAGGTATTCATTTCTTTTTCAGTTATGCTGGGTGCAGTCTATTCCATTGCGAGGTAAGGATTTTGTTTGCTTCCTACTTGGTACTTTAGATTAATAATGCATTGTAACAAAAATATATTAATTTATATATGCAAGTGAAATTATTGTTCCTTAATTTAACTATTTTTGCGGTAGTAAATAATTCATTTGGTGAATAACTTGCTCCCTGCTTCTTTTTCCTTCGCTGTATAAGCTTAGAGAGGGGGGTTCTCGCGAACTTCAAACCCTCAGAATACGCTTACTTGTACTGTAGATGGGTACATATTTGTACTTTAGGTTGGTATATACTTAACCTTATATGTTCAAGTGTATCGTTTTATGAAAACCAACTGGCTGATTGAATATAATAGCGCCAAAAGGGTCCAACAATTTAGAAAATAAATCCCCATACTTATAGGTGTGAAACCCTGGTTCAGTGTTGTATCCTCTACTTTAGTGTTGACGAGACATTTCCCGTTTTTTTCAGTCTTGAAAATATTGGAAGATGAAATAGTTGTTCTCTAATAAGTTTCGTTCTGCGAGCTTTCTTAGTACATATATATAGAAAGCAATGGTACATGTATTCCGGTGGGTAGGAATTTGGAATTTGTGACCTCGAATTCGAATTCAGCGCCCTTGGAAATTCCTAACCCTAATTTCTGACAAAGTCCGCCTCTCTCCCAGTATCACCCTCCCATGTCCTCACCAGCACTTCATTACTGATTGACAGTTGTTGGAATTGAGCCCATAAGATCTTTGTCTGACTTCCATAATGAGCCACTTCTTGTCAATCTGGTCGCCCCGCCGTCATCACTCAAAGTTAGGCAGGCCCAAGTACAGTGTCAGCCTTCTGATCATTTTTCCATTGGCCATTATTCACATCGCGTATGCCCACCAATCTAGTATCGAAACTTCTCTGTTTTTGTTCCTACTACTGGACATGCCATGCATGGCCATCGGGATATTCCATCGGTATTTGACCAAAACGCGTTCCTCGCCCCCCTGCAGTTGGGACATCACTGCTCCTACAGCTGTATCACTTGCATCTGTATCGAGAATAAATAAGGCCCCCTGGTTAGGATCGCCTGAGATAGGGAGTGATGTAAGTGCAGTTTTTGTCCTGATAAATTGATCTTGGCAAGCCTCTGACCACACAAACTCCCTTGTTTCGTCTTGCAGGTCATACAGAGGGACCAAACATTGAGCTAAATGCGGCTCAAAATTTCGGTAGAATGAACATAGATCCACAAATGATCGTAGTTCCTTAACATTATTTGGTGCAGGCCAGTCCCTCACTTTGGTTGTTTTCATAGGATCCGCCTCAATCCCTTCCTCTGGACTAATAAATGAATGAATGCCTTTATTTTCAAAACAAATTAGATATTTGAACAAAATAAATGCCGCTAACACACTGCATACGGTAGAAATACTATATAATATAACAGATAATTTAATAGTAATGTTAGTTATATTATAAATTATAACTATATTTTAAGCTAGCAAAAGGCTATGAATAAATAGCCTATAATAGATAGGTATAGGTAGATATATTAAATTGATATAATAAATCCCAAGTAGTTGATATGATGAACAAGTAGACGAAATTTCTTTGGATTCAATTCTATTTTTGGTGACTGAAATACAGCAAATACCTTCCTCAACCAATTTAATTGGTAGTCAAAGTCTAAGTTATCAATGATCGATGAGCTTCCCTTCCTTTGGGAATGTAGTAGTTGACTGGGACACAAGGAGGCTTTGTGGGGAGGAAATTTTTGTTCTCCAATGTCTCATTTATGTATAAATCTAATGTTTCATTCATTCATATCAATTTAAAAACAATAACTAAATATAAGATAATTTACAAAAATTTGCTCATACAATCATGCTGCATGACTGGACTTTATTGCCTGCGTAATGCGACTCCCTCACCGTCACTCATATATTTTCAGGAAGGCTCGTAGGGTCGACAGTGTGAGGTGTTTGTCGATCTCAAGTTTGCGGTGCTCCAGCGAGGGTTCTTCAAATGGAAATGATGACAAGAAGCAAAAAGCTAAAGATAAATTGAATTCACTCCTCCAAAACATAATAAACGTAAGTCATGTCTATTCAGAAGGTATAAGATGTATTGCCTACAAGTTTGAATATCCATTAATCCTACTTATAGTACAATCTCTCTACGCTCTCCTACACTGGCATCGGGACAATGCCTACATACACTTTTGGCCATTCGTTCATCCAACATACGATTTGAGCGTAATGGGGTCAACATATTTATTCCGGCTGTATTAAAGACACCTCGACTGGGGACACCAGCTCCATCATTTCTCTCCCAGTATTTATGCTGGAACCAAAACTGTGTCGTCCATCCATATTGCCACAGTATATGGATATCACAGTGAGTTTAGAGCATGTGGACAAATTATTTTTGACCATACGTCCTCCATCTTGACAGGTTGCCAGAGCTACATTAAGCAGATGCGTGTCTAGGGGTTGTATGTTAGAACAACCCTCGAAGTTGGAGGGATGTTTGAAGAAGGAAGCCCCTTACTTTTTGGGGGGTGGTATAAGGGAGGCCCTTGAAAAAAAAAATGTAGTGCAGGAAAGACCCTTACAGTTGGAGGGATGGTTTCAAATCAGGTATCTCTTTAGCTCTTTGTCAAAATAGCATTTCCTCTTTGCTTTATCTTCGTTTTCGAACTCTTGCACTTTGGTATAATTTGGGGTTAGAGGTTTGAGATTGATTGGCGCAGTAGGAACTAGTGTCCTCAAACGTCTACCCTTGAGAAGTTCTGCTGGTGAATATTCATTAGGTAGAGGGGTGGAATTAAATGAAAGGAATCCAACCGGAGTTTCACATTTATTTAACTCATTCTTTGCCATGTAGACAGCAGATTCTGCTTGACCATTAGACTGTGGGAAATGTGTGCTGCTTGTTACTATTTTAAATCCCCTGAATGCAGCGAACTCTCGAAACTCAGAGCAGTCAAATGGAGAACCATTGTCCACTCGTATCACTTGGGGGATCCCTTGATGACTGAATAATTTTCGAATAGTTGAAATCACCATTGATGAAGTCGTAGAAGTCAATTTTTCTACGAATAAAAATTTAGAAAAATAATCTTGAATCACCAAATAATCATTTCTGTCATGTTGCATCAAATAGCATCCTATTTTGGCCCCATGGAAGTTCAGGGAGTGGAGATGGTAGAAGTGGATCCCTCGTAGGATTTCGATTTATTGTGCAGATATAGCAATTAGCTACCTTGATGTTGATAGCTTTTGAGATACCGGGCCACCAAATAGTGACTTGTGTGCGAGTCTGCGACATTTATCGACTCCCAGATGACCAGAATGTAGCTTTTCGAGCATGAGAGATCGTAATTTTTGTGGAATTAGTATCTTAGTTCCCATCATTATAAGCCCTTTGTCAAATGTTAGTCCTGAGCGATATTTAAAATATGGGGATATTTTAGGATTAAGCGTTAAATTTGGGTTGTTCTGCCACCCATTTGATATGAAACCAATAAGTGGCTGTAATGTTGTATCATTGGCTGTCTGTTTAATAATTTCTGCTTTAAGAATATCTGATACGCCTAAATTATTGCAAACAAAATCCACGGAATTTTCGAATAAATCACATTTTGACATATCGTCAATTGCGAATTTCAAATGTTCAACCCTAGAAAGAGCGTCAGGAACAAAAATAATTTTCCGGAAACGTGAGAAATTGTGTAGTTGAAACCAAGAGGTCGTTGTGGTAGCCGAAAGCGTTGTATTCGAGGCGAGAGATCACGAATAGGCTTACTACCCAATAGAGAAACCAGAGGTTAGTGATCCGTTAATATAGAGAACTTCAAACCTTTCAGATACATGGATAGGCGCTCTCATGCCCATGAAATTCCCAACGGCTCCTTTCGATTTGGGCATAAGATAATTCGGCTGGTATAAGGGCACGAGAAATATAAACAACTGGCTGTAAAGTATCTAAACTGTTAGCCTTCTGTTCCAGAACAGCACCTAAAGCGATTGAGGAAGAGTCAGCGGACAGTCTAGTTTCTGTATTTGGATCAAAAGGCCTAAGCACTGGAGGAGAAGTTATAGCTTGCTTCATTTTGTCGAAAGATTTTTGCTGGGTGGACACCCCAATTATATTCGTTTTTAGCGAATTTTTGAAGAAAATTAAGCTATTGCTCTCGCCTCAAAATTTGTAGAATGTGAATTTTTGAAAACATTTTATGCAGAAATCCGTTTCAGGCTATTCTGAATCATGTTCTGAAGTTTAACGCATTTTTTAATGTATGTATGTATATATGTATGTATGTATATATGTGTCATTCCAGACGATAACTGTCCGTAGAATTGTGCTAGAAACTTCAAACAAATTTTAAAATGTTGAGGACACAAAACGAAAGTTTAAGTTCGTTGGCCAGCATGATCTGATTACATCTTCGGGTTGAAATTTTCAAAAATGTAGTCAAAAATTTCAAAATAGCCTGTTTTTTGCGATTTGTTGTGCGAAATAATTTTTTCAGCATACTAACATGTGGTATATTCGGAATCAGCGTAAAATTTCGTATAAGAATATGTATCAAGTTTTCAAAAATTTCAAAGTTGAAAAATCAGTCAAAAATCGAAATAATGCCGTTCGCTAGTTGTGAAAATCGGTAATATTTGCATGAAACATTGTCTAGATTCAGATTGAACTACTCTTATGGAAGTATCCCTGTATAACCATGCTGTTTAAAACGTAGGTAGTAGGTGCTTGTTTAAAATTTCATTCCATGTTTGTCTATCAAAATCATAAACTAAAATTTCTCTACACGATCAATAGCGACTGAAATGTCGAAGATTTCTTCAAAAATTCGCTCATGGGGTCATGCTGCATGACTGGACTTTTTTTATTTGAGAAGTTCTTTCACTGGATGTGATATTCCAGCAGCATTAGGTATGAATTTGGTGAAATAGTTGAAAATCCCCGATATTTCAGCAGCATTAGGTATGAATTTGGTCAAATAGTTGAAAATTCCCGTAAATCGTTTTAACTCGGTTGTATTTTGGGGTGAGGGAGGTCAAGGACGGCTTTCACTTTGTTCCTATTTGGCAATATCCCTTGATCAGAGACTTCATGACCAAGAAAAAGGACCAATGTTTTAGCAATTTCACATTTCTCACGATTTAATGTAATCTTGAACTTTTGAAGTCTTTTGAGTACTGTATGAAGATGAGAGTCATGCTGTTCCAAAGAAATTCCGAACACAAGTATACCGTCCATAAGATTAACACACCCATGAATGCCGATCAATATTTCTCTTAATCTGCGTTGAAAATGCTCTGGGGCACTACAAATTCTGGAGGGGAAACGTTTAAAACGGTACCTGGAAACCGGCGTAATGAAACATGTATAGTTCTTTGATTCGTCATCCAAAGGAATTTGCCAAAAACCCATACGAGCGTCTAATTTTGAAAAGAATTTAGCTTGTCCAATCCGTGCAAGCGTTTCCTCTGAAGAAGGAAGAATGTATCGTTCTCTAACTATATATCCGTTTAGTTTTGTATAATCTACAAATATTTGAACGGGGCCATCCCGTTTTGGGACAGCGACAATTGGAGAACACCATTCAGTAGCCTCATCAACATTTTCAATTATGCCCATTTTCTCCATCCTGGAAATTTCTTCCTTTAAAATAGCGGGAGAGGAATCCGTCGAGGAGCGGCAATGGCATGAGGAACCGCGTCATTCTTGAGTTTGATAACCTGGATGCTAAGGTAAGGCCTGGATGCTGAGCGAACAAACCTTGATATTGCTCATCTAATTTGGGCAATGATAGAGAATTAACAGAGGCAGGTGCATTAAAAGTTCGAAGACCAAGGGATATTATCGCGGGTCTACCCAGTAATGGCTGTTTCAGTTCTCTTGTGACATAAATTGTATCCGTATAAGTTTTTCCTCATGGAGATTGAAGGATAGACGAAAATGTTCCTATGTACGTCAAAGGTTTTCTCCCCGCATATTCTATTACTCCACTATATGAAGTTAACCTAGGTTTATTGTTCATCATTTTCCAATAAGTATGAGGTACACAAGTGACATCAGCACCCATGTCAACTTTGAACTTCACCAGGTTTTGGTCTATACAGATAACTATATTCATGGCTGGAATGATGTTTTCATTAATGGATAGTGATTGTAATTCAACAGAATCTAGAAATGTTTCCTCGTTTTTTACTGAATTTTCAATACCATGAATATTTGAAGATTTTCGGAAAGTGCTTGGTCTCTCACCCCTACCACTAAACGATCTTGAAGGAGTTCGTCTCTCAGTTGCCAATAAGCACACGTCTTAACTAATTTATACAAGTTTAGGATGAAATGTTCTACAGATTCATGCTCTAACTGAGATCGTTTATTAAATTTAGCTCTTTCATGTATAATGAAAGAGCTCTTCTTTTCATATTTTGGAATCTGGCAAGCACCTACCTATATGGTTAATAGGTAGATAGCATCAATAAGTCGATCCTAAGACACGTATTTCTTAATCTTTCGGCATATTACATTCAAACAAAGTGGAAACGTGAAAATTAAGACGGATTACAGTAAGGAAAGACCCTCGAGGGATCCCATGGCCACCCTTACTTTTGGAGGGTAGCCCTTAAAATCTCGATACGTGATTGTTGGAAATTTGGTGGAGCCCCCTCAAACTGTGTCTTGCATTGAACGGGGGTTTGAGGGTCTTTAGAGGGGCGACCCTCCAGAGTAAGGGTGCCCCTCCAACGTTTGAACTAAGGGTCGTCTTTGCATTAGAAACGTCTACTGGAGGGGATGCCCTCAAACGTACTAAGGCCCTCAAACGACCCTCCAACTTTGAGATTCGTTCTAGCATACCACCCTAAGACCCTACAAGCGGCAGGATTAGATTTAGCTGAATTCTCGGTATATTCAACACGTCATGCGTCGGTACCAACGGCTGCCAGAAAGGGAATTTTCTTGTCTATAATTTCCAAGGCGGCAGGATGGAGCTCTAACTCAGCTATGTTTGTAAAAAAATGTATAATCGACCCCTGGGAGGTCAAGGAGAATTCGCATCAACCCTCTTTCCCCCAGCGCACTTTGGGGATGCCGCTACCAGAGATATGGAGCTCGACCTCTTGGGTCAACAAGGCGTACCCTAATCAATTTCTTCAAGAAAGAGTGAGGGGGGGGGGGGGGGTGTAAGGTTGGATACATGGGCTTGCAATGTTGGCAGCCCTGTAGGTACAGTGAGTTTGCATTTTTCCTTGTTCTTGAGCCGGTCGAAGTATTGTTGGTGACCACCTAATAAGTAGTTAAGTTTACATTTGAGCATTTGAATATTAAAACAGAGTTTTAAAGTATAAACAGTTGTTTGTTAATACTACAGGGGGGGGGGTTAGATACTACTCACAGGAGGCGGGTTTGGGGGAATAGGGCGTTTCACAGGCCCCCTACACACAAAGTGTGTGCCTTTAGACTCATGTGGATTTATATGTGGGCACATGAGGATCCTACCACCACCCTTTTTCGAGCAGGTGAATGGATCTTTGAAGGAGCTTTGTCAGTAAACCGTCTTCTACAAAGACCGTACTATAATTGAGAACTCAACTTACCTTTGGGAAAGATTGAGTAGAATTATAGTAGGTCATAGTGTGACAGCAGGATGTGTTCACATCACGAATTGTAAAATACTGTTAAATGCTCACCCAGGCTGAAACCTGTTTACCACTCCCATTCATTAACCTGCCAATCCACGGTATTGAAACTAAAGTGAGAAGGGGGGGGGGGGGGGGGGTTGTATATATATGTGTGTGTCATTCCAGATGATAACTCTCCTTAGGATTGAGATAAAAATTCCGTTCTTGCGCCAAAAAATCAAGCTTTCCAAACGAAAGGATGAGCTCATTGGCCAACGCTTGTTGATTACATTAAAATTGTCAAATTTCAAAAATTTGTGCTAAAAATATTTTAAAAAATGGCTAAAATTGGCTAAAAATTTTTACATTTATAATTTTTCGCAGATTATTGCTCAAATAAAGTTTATCAAATTTAAAATAGAACATAAAAAATTGATGTACGAAATTAGACTGGAAATTTACTAACATTTCATCAAATTTTGCTACGAAATCGATAAAAGCGTAGAAAAAAAGATGAAAATCCAAAATCTGTTTTTGAATGGCAGATTACTATATTTTGAATACGTTTTTTGTCATAAAAAGAATAAGAGAATTTCTTTGCACCCAAAAAGTTCAAATTTCAAAACAATCTAACATAATTTAGTAGGATAACTTACGAAAATTCGCTCATACGATTATGCTGCATGACTGGATTTTTTTTTCTCTCTAAAAATCCACTGCAACATCATGTACACACGAGAGCTGCGTCAGTAAACAGTCTTCATTAATACCTACAACTGTAGAATCGGCTTATTGTGGGCATGTCGGGACCAGGCCCTTTTGCCCACAATAAGCGGCTGCCCACATTAAAAGAATTTGAAGTTAGTTTACATTAGGTGGTATATGGTAGAATATTAGGTGGTTTTAGGTCGAATTAGGCGGTTTTAAGAGGTTTTAGGTGGTTTTAAGTTGTTATAGGTGGATGTAGCTGTTTTTAGGTGGATTTGCCCACACTAATTGACCTCGTGCCCACATTAAGCGAGCTTTTTTAACGTTGTTTACATACAACAGGATCGGGACCATACAATTTTGAACACAATAGATGGCTGCCCATATTATCCAGTGGCCACATCAAGCGGATTCCACTGTATAGTTACTAGCTCAACTTACCTTTAGGGAAAGTTTAAGTAAAATTATAGTAGGTCGAGGAGAAGACTGTTTACCTATGCCACTAAAATTTTGACACTCAGCACTCGGTAATTTAAAAAAAAAAAATATTTTTACAAACCCACAAAAGCGCGGAATCACCTTTTTGTTCTTTAAGCTAGCTCAATTGAGAAATCGGGTGTAACGTGTTTTTGCAGGGACCGTAGGGCTCCCCCTTCAGCCTCAGGCTGGCTTCCACCGTCATTGAGTTAGTTGTAAACACGGCAAGTGAGAGAGAGCTACACTTCTCTGTTGCGCAATGCCAAGTTGAAATTTCTCACTGCTGAAAACGTTTGGTCGGCTGAAATTAGGCCGAGACTCTGAGCGCAGTTTGGGGAGTCAACACTTAATGCCGATCTGTGAAATTCTTGTGGTAGAGAAGTTGTGGAAAAAACTTCCCATTGAATTGTTTTTCACAATATAAGTTTCGTGAGCTATTGGTAACTAACACGTCCACACAGACAAATTTTTGCTGAAGGAATATAAATGCCCTTTTCTGTAAGAATGACCCATATATAAATTTCTCCCTTGAGGGGGAAAAAATAGACCATGGATGTGTCAAAGTTGTAGACATTACTTTACACTCTGTTGGGATGTTGGGAAAGTAAAAATGGACATCACTTTCCACTCTGTTGGGATGTTGGGAACGTAAAAATGGACATAACTTTCCACTCTGTTGGGATGTTGGGAAAGTAAAAGTGGACATTACTTTCCACTCTGTTGGGATGTTGGGAAAGTAAAAACTCCCGCTCTATAACAGAAGTCTAAGTCGGTTACTGAGGAAGGCGGAATTAGGTACTTCAGTGCGGTAGTAGGTACCTCATTGATTTCTACCTAGCCTTCACTTTTCGAGCTAATAATAATCTAAAGTGCCGGAGCGTTGCATTTTGTGTGGAGAAAAAAAAGTGTCGCGAAAAATTCCTTGACCCCCAGCGAAAAGACATATCCATGTCAAAATTTTCATTTGCTGGATAAAATGTGGAGAGAAGTTGGGTGTCTATACAGAAAAGTGAGATGTATTTGGTTTTACCTAGGTATAATTCTTATTAAAAATCATATTGGTAAGTAATGCATGCATTACAGAGACATCCCTATGATTGTTGTATATAAACTTGGTGAGAATTAAAATAAAAGAAGAACAAAACAAAAGTATCATGATTTCTCGGAAATTCCCCCCTTTTAACTCCTTCACGGATAGTAAATTTGAAACTTCCGAGGTTGCATAACCATACTAAAATCTGGATCAAACAAACAATAAAAACAGTCACGAAAATTCTGATGAATATAATAAAAATATCACGATTTATCGTTATTACCCCCTCCATTCACCCCCTTCCATCATGAAATTTGAAAATCCTGTTTGAGTTCTGAAATTTGAATCACCTTCGTGAATTGGAAAATGTTTTCATAACTTGTCTCACTTTTCAGGATATTCCATTTTCTATAACATTAGGTAGCGTAGGTATATTTGCGTGATGGGTTATGATCATTATAGCTGTCCATTGTTGATTTAACTAACTGTGGATTTATGTTCCACACTTTTTTACTTGATAAGTATTTTTTACCATTCAACATGACTGTATTACCATTTGGTTACGAAACGTACCTCCTTTACACAAAGTTTCCTATTCATCTTTGTTTCTTTGTGTTTTCAAAATAAGGACGAATCGCTTGTAAAAGAGGACGTGAAAACATCCATTACCACTGCAAGGCCTAAATTAAGAGAAACAAGAATCAAAGAGCGTAGCGAACGAAATTTAGGTATAATGATTTTATTACACGTACTTATTTACATAATAGTTCAATTACATTAGAAACACTATCCTCTGTTGTACATATTTTCGACCCAGACACCATTGGTATTACAGGAGAGAAGATTCTCACTGCAGCTGATAATGTTGCTCAGAAAATGGAAGGTGACCATGAGCATAATAAAGCTGAACTGTTGAGTAAGGTGGTTGAAAAAGACGAAGTATTGAAGAAAAGTGTATTAAAAGCAGCAAAAAATTCTACACTGAGGTAAGATTTGCTTAGCTCTGATTTCAATATTACGACCAAAAAATTATAGATGCCTTAAAAGACTGCTACAGCACTCGGATATCAACGCCAACATTAATCAAACATCTTTAACAGTGGGAGTTGGTTTTCCTGTATGTAACATTTTACCAGGGTCAAATTGCAGCCATCCTCAGCTGAATTCTGTTGGGTCGAATGGCAGTGAGAAAGTGCAGGGCTGGGAGATATCAACATTGTCCACTAAAGGTCGTCGCACACCAGGCAGGGCATAGTCAACTCCATTCTCCCCACCTTCAAGAGAAGAGGGTGAAAGAAAGGTAGGCGTGCAGGTGGGGAAGTGGAACGTGAATGTAGGGATGGAAAAATTCCCGCGTTTGGACAGGGCGATTTTCGCTGTCCTGACTTTACCACCGTAATCTGCCTGGTCTGCGTCTCTCCATTCAATGAAACAGAAATAAAACATACCCTAATGTGGAACTCGTCCATTTGCTCTGGTCGAGCTGGCCACCTTCAAATGTTTAACTCCCTTGATAAGATAAAATAACAAAGTAATACATTATACCAATGTATTATTATATTGCATACTTGTGTAATTAAGATATTATATCATATACACATTTAATTCACATATCCTCCTATATAAAAGAGAGAATTATGTCTGTTTGTCTTTGTAAGGTTGATTCACGTCCAAACGGCTTGACCGGTTTTGGTGTGGGTTTTTGCAAAATGATGGCAAAGCTCCAGATCAACATTTAGGCTAAATTAAACTCCTCCGAACCTCCTCCTTCAGTTCGGACTTCCCTATCGACGTTGACCCGGTAATCAAGTTCGTAAGTAAGAAAACCCCTGGTATGCGGAACTCCTTTACACGTCAAATAAGGTTAGGATTGGATTAGACTGATAGAACGTACCAAAACAGTTTTTGTGAGTTGACAAAGTCAGATCTTTAAAAATTTATATTCTGTACGCCTTACTGCTTGCCACGCCACGTAAAACTACGCTAAATCAGTAAATTGAGGTTGAGTAGCTACGCTACATGCAGATACATCGATACATGGATATATCTTATCTTTCCCCCTGTGAAATTTGTGTTTTGTTTCTCAAGTTAAAAATGTCTCAATTAAATGAGCTCAGTCAGCTGATCAGAAAAGGCCCGATCAATTCAATCGTCTCTTAATGTCCCAGAGAGTCTCCATAATATCTAATTTCAACGTCCTAGGATGAACAGGAAAGAATTTAGTTTACACAGCTGATTAGGTATGAGCCAATCATTGCAATCGTCTCCTAATGTCCCAGTTAGTCTCCTTATCAAATATCAACTCCCGAGGATAAAATGAGAGATTTTAGCTCGCTAAGCTGATTAGGAAAGAGCCTGTGGGGTGCAAGGATAATTAAAGAGGCAAATCTGAAGTAAGCAATAAACTTGTGTATTTAAAATGAAAATTTACAAATATATGTAGGAACTTAACAAATTGAATTTTTTGAATTGAAAATTTTGTGTAGAAACGAATTTACAGGAAACCTTGGAAACGATTAATTTTGATGTCCAGATGATATAATAATAATAATGAATGTAGCACCGCTACATAGATTCCCCCTCCAACGAAAATGCGACTTGTTTCGTCGTTCCCGGATGAAGCGCAGACAGGGAAGGAGAAGTGGGCTGAACTGTTTCCGCAGTTACTGTGATAAATGCTGGCTTCAAACGATTGATTGCAACGATGGTGTCTTTGTTCTTTAAGCCAATAATTGCAATCGTCTCTTAGTGACCAGAGAGTATCCCTATCAAATTTCAACTTTCTAGGAGTAACAGGAAAGAATTTTGCTCACTCAGCTAATTGGGAAAGAGCCCATAATTTCAATCGTATCTTAGTCTTCCAGGGAGTCTTCCTATCAAATCTCAACTTCCCAGGATGAACAGGAGAGATTTTAGATCACTCAGATGATTAGGAAAGAGCCACTGATTGCAATCAAATCTTGGTGTCCCAGAGAGTATCTCTATCGAATTTCAACTTCCTAGGGGTAACAAGAGAGAATTTTGCTCACTCAGCTGGTTGGAAAAGAACTGATAATTTCAATCGTCTCTTAGTATCCCAGAGAGTCTCCCTATCAATTTCCAACTTCCTAGGATGGACAGGAGACAATTTAGCTCACTCAGCTGAGTTGGAATTAGCCAGTCATTTCAATCGTCTCCTAATGTCCCAGGGAGTCTTCCTATCAAATCTCAACTACCTAGGATGAACTGGAGAGATTTCAGCTCGCTCAGCTGATTGGGAAAAAACCAATAATTTCATTCGTCTCTTTATTTCAGCTTCAGAGATTAAATACGATAGCTATAATCAGCTTGAGGAGCACATTAGCTGTTAAGAGGTTTAAGCATCGTCTAGTACCTACTGCTTACCAGTAGGTACCTACTACTCAATAGTATACCTACCATGTACCTAGTGCCTTCTTTTCACATTACTAGTTCATTGTGGTTAATTAGCAATATTAGTTAGGGCCACTTTCACCAACAACTAATGTAGCGGAAATTGGCCAAACTCGATTAAATATAATCTCGAGGATCAAACCTTGGCGTCTTTCACCAACCCAAAACTCGTTTAAACCGAGATTGGAATAATCGAGTTTCCTTAACAGAAACTATATGGACAATGGAATGAAAAATTGGACAATTTGAAACGACAGTTAGAAAACCGGCCATGTGTCTGACATATCAAGACAATAAAGCATTGAATCACAACCACGACCCGTTTTTACCCACGCAGTTTTTATCTAGTTACCTAGTTACTATCTACTCGCAACTTTTCGTTGACTTCCAACAAAGAAAGTGTGACACATCATTTGACGGAAGCAGGACGGTTGATCACCTTATTTAAATGTACATAAGTTATTTTATGTGGTATAGGTAGGTAGGTAGGTACATACTGTACAAGGGATAGCAATTCAACACCGTATTATAACGTGCTATCATCATCGATTATACTTTATTTCCCTATCATCCTACATCAATTTCGTATTATAATTCATCGATTTGTTGGTAAAAGCCTGCCGACTTATTGCTTGAAACAAGGTTACGTAGTATGAAGTATTAAATACGGAATTGGCCTTTTATAGGAGATATTTTGTATTGACTCACCGTGGTTTGAAGAACTAAGTGACTCTTCTTACAGTATGAATGAAACACAATATTCGATTCTAGTCCACAAGAACGCTGGTGTATTGAGCAAATCACAAAAAGGTATTTTTGATACAGAGTGTAAAATATCGTGTACCTAAATCACCAGAAGTAATCTCTATCAAAAATCCTTGCTGGCTTTCAGAATCATATTGAACAAAAGACGAGCGGGAGAATTAAAATGTACTAGAGTGTCATTGTCAACCGAGAAACACATGTCATTGAAGATCTGTATTTCAATACTCCCTCCTCTTCAATGGCAAAACTATATTACAAGTATAACGAGACTGCTATCGAATAGTCAACATATTCTGGAATGTTCATTTCACATTATTCGAAATTTCTGAGAGCAGCAAATTTTATGTTAGTTATCAAGTGAATGTAGTCAAGAGGCAAGTGATTGAACTAAGTCATCAATATCGGAATTAGAATTTCAGTCTAGAGTTTTGTTAGTATACATTGTCTGTCATAATATGTCAAAAGTAACTAGTCAGACATGTTATCTAACTGCATATTTTATAAAGCATAATTCAGTCTTGAGCCAGAATTTTTAAAAGAGATTATATTAAATTTGAGTTATTCATTGTTCGAAAAAGAATAATGACGTGAATGACGAATTGAAGACTTTCTGAAGAAGTTGAAGAATTAACGACGAAGAAGAATGAACGAGAAGAATAATGACAGATGAAGTTGTGTTGAGCGATTACTGACGTCTCCTCTGTACTATTTAGTCCCAGGACTCGTCCTTACCTGCTAGGAATCATAAAAGACTATTAGCTTTACTCAATAATAATTTTCTAAAATGCACAAATTTTTCAAGAGCCAAAGCTTTAGTAAAACAGTCAGCAATCTGGTCATGTGTAGAGACCCATTCAATATTCACATTTTTCTCTTTGTACATCTGATGTACATAATGCATACACAACTTGACCACATGTTTTAATGATCTTGAATCATTTGTTATGGCCACTGCTATGGCCGGAGCGCAGTCACATTTCAATGTAGGAAGCATATCAAGGCCAGTTAGAAAGTTGCAGAGACTACGGATACTAGTTAATTCCTTGCACGCCTCCGACATTGCAATGTACTCTGCCTCACATGTTGATAGGGCGACATGAGTCTGTTTCTTAGATTTCCACGATACAAGGTCGCCAAAGATTTTGATCGAGTAACCCGTGGTAGATTTTCCATTCAAAGCACTAGTTCCTAAGGACGAGTCGGAATACGCAATAATGTCTCCAGTCTTACCCGAAAACAAAATTCCATAGTCCACAGTACCTTTCAGATATTTTAAGATTTTAAGAACACATCGCCAATCTGAATGAGTGTATCCAACTTGTTTCCTACTCATGAAATTAACAGCGAAAGAAATGTCTGGTCTCGTTCCATTTTGAATATACAAGAGAGAACCAATTACTTCACTGTAAGGAACAAGTGGAGATTCTAGCTTATCTTCAGTCGACATTGTCTGGCTATTCAAAGTGCATGTACTAGGACTCATGGGAATTTCACTGATTGCACAGTCAGACGGAAGGAATTTGTCGATCAAGAGTTCAATAGCAGTTCTTTGATGGATGAACATTAACTTCTTAGATTCATCCCTAATTATTTCAAATCCTAAGAACTTTTTCGGAACACCTAAGTTTTTAATCTTGACTTCTTTCTGAAGTTCTTGGATGACGTCACGAGCCTTGTCATCATCATTAGAAGCCAAGAGGCAATCATCTACATAAATTATTATCAGCACATACTTGGTTCCACATTGCCACTTAAATATGCATGATTGAAATTGGTATACTTCAAAGCCAAGGAAAATTAATATACTACTGAATTTCTTATACCACAAGTTTGGGGACACTTTCAGCCCATATAAGGACCTCTTGAGACAGCATACGTGTGACTCTTTCAGGTTCTGAGAATCATCAGTGAGTTCTACAATACCTTCAGGAACATGCATATACACAGGCTTCTCAAGAGTTCCATGTAGGAAAGCAGTAGTTACATCTAACTGGTAGAGATGCAGACCTAGCTTATTGACTACTGATAAGAAAATTCTGACGTCACCTAGACGGGCGACTGGTGCATATATTTCAGAAATTAAATATTCATTTGTGTCTGCAAAGCCTTTGATTACTAGACGACTTTTGAACCTATATGACCCATCTACTTCTGTTTTGCGTTTATGAACCCAACGAGACTTTAGGATTTTCGTTCCTGAGGGTATGTTCGATTTAGGTATTAGTTCCCAAGTACCCATTTCCTCCAGTGATTCTAATTCACTACGAATGGCTTCCTCCCACATTTCCCTATCAGGTGACCTCATGGCCTCCTGGTAAGAGGAAGGTTCTTTATAGTCAGATTCCTTCTTTAGAGCTACTACATCAGTTGGTCGTTCAATATTTAGGTGGTCATTTTCTATAGTATCATTCATATCTAAAATTTGTTCAAGAGGTTTTGGATAGTCTTTAATTCTGTCACCGTACACTATGGATTCAATGCATTTCACATCACATGAGTTCACGAGTGTTTTTTGTAATTCCGAGAAAATAACATAACCTGTTTCGTTGCATTCTAGTAAGTAACCCTTTTTAGCATTAGGAGCAAATTTTGATTTTTTTCCTACATCAACATAGTGTACCAGACATCCAAAGCGTTTCAAGAATTTTAAGTTTGGGCTATATCCTCTAACCTTTTCAAAAGGACTCATGAAATTATTTGAAGAATGGGGCATTCTATTATAGACAAAAATAACATAATTCAATGCGTGACCCCAGAATGAGTATGGCATTTTAGCAGAATTCAAATTTACTCTAACTTTGTGCTTTATTTCTTGATTTACCCTCTCTGCACATCCATTCTGTTGAGGCACATAAGGTTGACTTGGATCCCACGAGATGCCTTCTTTATCCAGGAGATTTTTCATTTCAACAGTTTGAAATTCAAGTCCTCTATCCGATCTGAGTTTATACACATTCTTCTGTTGAGATGTAATTGATGCTATTTCCTGAAGGCATCGCCGGATTGCCAAGTGAACCTCTTTCTTATTCTTGAGAGTATAGGCAAACACATATCGTGAGTAGTCACATACAAAAATTACAATATACAAATCCCTGGTTCTAAAATTAGGTGGGCTAATGGGTCCTATTAGATCCGAATGTAACACGGCAAATGCCTTTTCAGATCTGTGTCTAACCTGGGAGTGTGGTTTCCTAACTGTGTTAGCTTGATGACAATCCTCGCAATTTAAAATGTCATTTTCAAATTTTACGTATTTCAGTTCAGGTAGAAATTTTTTGGCAGCCTCTAGGTATTGTTTTGAGGCATGATTTAGACGAATGTGCCATAGAATCCCTAGACTTTGCAAGGGGCAAAATTTGCTTTTCAAATTTTTATAGTCGAATTCTAAAATTTTGAGATCTATATTATTTATGTTTTTGTCCTCGATAATTTCCTTATTCATCTTCTTTGCATCTAAAAACTCCTTCTCAGTCTCCCTCCCTCCCAGGCTTGTGAGGTCCACATCCGATCTCCCTCCCACATTTTCAAACCCAGGACTAGAACTAGTGATGTCCTTGGAACTACAAGGCTGATCCTGAGAAGTTAGAACCGTATTAGATTTTTTCCTTTTAGATTGAAGAGTATTTGTAAAGCTTCCAGATCTTTTGGAAGTGTTGGGAGCTGAAGAAATCCTAGCCGAAGAGACGGGCGAATGGGATAACGTCATTCAAAGAGGACACAAAAGAAAAAAATCTATTTCACGTCCACTAATCATATAATTCTTTGCCAAGCCAAAACCAAAAAAAGATCCAAAACCTCCTCCCGTTTATATTGAAGGGTTACTTCCTTTCCAGCCTCAAGAAAATGGTCGAGGAACAAACAGGCGAAGTTAGTTTTACCACTATGTCAAATGATGTGGTCAAAATTAACACGATGGATTCAGATGGCTTTCGTGCTATACTAAGTGTTTTGCGGACAAAAAAATTCCGCACTATACATACCAAAATAAACAGGACAGGCCCATCAAAGTCATGATTAAAGGAATCCACAAATCATGGACAAATGAGGAGGTCCTTGATGATCTGAGAAAACAATTTGGTTCCCACAGTGTACTTCAAGTAGACAGAAAACTCGAATGGAAATCTAAAAATCCATTAGATATGTGCATTGTCGATTTTCGTAAAGATTTAGGTCCCGAGAAAATCTATGAAATTAAGCAGGTTCTCAAGGGCGTGTGACAGTGCATCCGATCAAATCTTCGAAACATCCATCCCAATGTAAAAGATGTCAAGAATTTAACCACACCAAAAACTACTGCTCCAAGCCACCTAGATGTGTTAAGTGTGCTAAGGGCCACTTCATTGAAGAATGCACCAAGGCCAGAGATACACCTGCAAAATGCGCCAACTGCTCTGGAGACCACACTGCAAATTATCGCGGTTGCCCAGTAGCTATTGAAGCTATTAATAGAAACAAGAAAATTCCTCATCAACAACAGATGGAAAAGTTAGAGCAAGTAAAACCCAATAAAGAAACATTCATACCAAAAAAGCCGTTACTCTGTAATAAAAAAACGGCCCAGGTGGCCGCCAGTCAGGTCTCTAATCTCCTGTCATACTCGAAAGTTCTGCAAAATCAGAAAAAGCTACAACAACTGCCAACCGGGCAATCGGTCGATCCCGTCAACAAAGACACCCACTCAAAAATAAATCAGATTTTCGAAATAGTCACAAAACTCAGCCAGAATATCAGCAATCTGGATGAGCGTGTTCGTAGAATCGAAAGCACTCGTCCGGAAAGATCAACATGAATAGTGTCAAAATACTCTGCTGGAATGCCAATGGGCTCATGTCACGAAAAACTGAGCTTCAGTTGGCTCTAGACTTCAACCGGATTGACATTTGTCCCATTTCTGAGACACATTTTACCAACGAATCGTACCTCCGACTCAAAGGCTACAAGTGCTACCACGCCATTCATCCAAGCAATCAAGCGCGCGCGGCGGCAGTGCAGTATTGATTAAAGAAAGCCTTTATCACCATGAGCAAGTCAAAATAGAAACTGAAGCGTTCCAGATATGTGCCATTGCAATCAGGACCACTTCATTCATGATTAATGTTGCAAGCATATATTGTTCGCCGAGGCACCAAACGACATACGATGAATACATGGGTATACTCTCCCAACTTGGGAATCGTTTCATCCTAGGAGGGGATTTCAATGCTAAAAATACACTTTGGGGTTCAAGACTAACTACTACAAAAGGTCGTAGATTGATTCAAGCAATCAATGATAAAAACTGCGAAGCATTTTCAACCAGGAAACCAACATACTGGCCACAAGACCCCGACAAGACACCCGATCTGATTGACTTTTTCATTACGAAAAACATTTCAGCGAGCTACCTGCTAGTCGAAGAAAACTTTGATCTCAGTTCAGATCATTCACCCATCATACTGACACTCAGTGATCGAATCATTCAGAAGCCATCCAACCCTGCCCTAGTCAATCAGAAGACCAACTGGGAGCTCTTCAAGCAAGAAATATGCAGACATATCGACTTGAGTAAGTCCTTACAATCACCAGAAGAAATTGAACACGAGCTCGAGCATCTTGTTTGCAGTATACAAACTGTTGCTTGGGAAAATACACCAACACTTACAAGGCGACTCCGAGGGATCAATTACCCTCGGGAAATAGTCACTACAATAAAAGAAAAACGCAAGGCCAGAAAACGATGGCAAGTAACTAGAGTACCCAGCCATAAATCAGAATGGTACAAGGCAGAAAGTGAACTGAGGTCTTTGACACAGGAGATCAATGAAGAAACCCAAGAGCACTATATCATGGGACTCACAAGTCATCGAGATACTGATTACTCACTCTGAAAGGCTACCAAATATCTTAAAAGACCAATAATACAAGCTTCACCCATAAAAAATTCCGATGGGAGTTGGGCTAAGAGTAATCAAGACAAAGCAGCGATTTTTGCTGATTACCTAGCAAACATATTCACTCCAAACATTGCTATGACAGATGAACTGACTCTAGAGGTCGCAAATGGTATTGATCAAGATGTCGACATTCCACCCGTTACTATCAAAGAGATTAAGCTCATAATCGATGAGGAAATCAGTCCAAAAAAGGCTCCTGGCTACGACCTTATCACTGGTCAGATCCTTAAGCATCTCCCGCGTAAAGCCATTGCAAAAATAACCATGATTATTAATGCAATTATAAAACACCGTTGCATTCCTCAGTTGTGGAAGATTGCCGAGGTCATAATGATTCCTAAACCTGGAAAGCCTCCCACGGAGCCAAGTTCGTACAGACCAATCTCACTTCTACCAGTATTATCAAAATTATTTGAAAAACTAATCCACAAGCGACTAGTACCCATAATCGAAGAACGTAAGCTGTTCCCAAGGCACCAGTTTGGCTTTCGACAGAAACATTCCACTATCGATCAAGTCCATAGAATAACACATATAATTGAACAAGCCCTTGAGGAAAAGAAAGTCTGCTCAGCCATCTTCCTAGACGTCACTCAGGCGTTTGACAAAGTTTGGCATGAGGGACTCAACTACAAGCTGCGCAAAAATCTACCAATAAAGTATGCTGAGCTGCTTCAGTCTTATCTCACCAATCGCTATTTCAGAATAAAGCAAGAAGACGCCTACTCAGAGCCAAAGCTAATCAAGGCAGGAGTCCCACAAGGGAGTGTTCTTGGACCGCTCTTGTATGTCCTTTATACCAGTGATCTCCCAGAAAATGGAATGAACACCACAGCCACCTTCGCAGATGATACAGCGATTTTGGCAGTCGGAGAATGTAACACTGAATCCACCAACAAGTTAAATCAATCAATATCCAGCATACAAAAGTGGACAGCAAAATGGAGAATCAAGATAAATGAAACTAAGTCGGTACATGTCGATTTCACCAACAAGAGAATCGAGTATATTCCGGTACATTTCATGGGAAAAGTTATTCCAAATGCTAATGAAGCCAAATACCTAGGCATGACACTGGACGCCAAACTTAGATGGAAAGCCCATGTCAAGAAAAAGAAGGAAGAACTCCTTCTAAAATTCAGAAAAATGCATTGGCTAATGGGGAGACGGTCGAAGTTGTCAATCCAGAACAAGCTAACACTGTATAACCAAGTCCTTAAACCAGTCTGGACTTATGGAGCTCAGCTTTGGGGCTGTACGGCTCAGTCAAATCGAGACATCATCCAAAAATTCCAGAACAATGTGCTAAGAACGGTGGTCAATGCACCATGGTACTTTCGAAACGAACGTCTCCATCATGAGCTTCGGATCGAAACAATAAACGATGCTATAAAGCGACAAGCTGTGAGACACCTACAGCGGTTAAGATGTCACATCAACGAGGAAGCTGTCCAACTCCTTGATACAAGTGATATCATCAGAAGATTGAAGCGTACCAAACCACTCGACCTTGCTTACTTGTGAAGCAGTGAAGTGAAACATCCACCATAATCAACAAAACTCAGTGATGTATCTTAGTTTTGAATTAAAGTCCATATTTTCAAAATAATATTGTTAATAAGTAATACTTGGTGCAATAAAGAATATTGAAAAAAAAAAAAAAAAAAAAAAAAAAAAAAAAAAAAAAATTTAATTAAAGACCTGTACTTTAGGAAAGAGATTAGGGTTGAATATGTTTCTAATAATGAAAATTGTCCCGACGTAATGAAAAAAATCATTGGGAAAAGAAAAATTTGTTTACTTTCGTAATATTTTGGTTAATTGATGATGAATATTGTTTCCTATACCTAAATAACTTATGTGATAATGATTAACTGGTAAATTTTATAAGACTGATCTTTCAGTATTTTGTATTGTTCCCTTTTTGTTTGTTTCTATTATAGCACAGACATTTAGTGAGCATAATGTTAGGTGGGCAGCGCTGACTGTCCCTCCCTCTAGCCTTACCTACCAGCTCTCTCCTATCCCGTCTTAGTCCGTTCTAGAGTTTTCCCCGCGCCCAACGCCATCCCAGTTTTCCTTGTAACCGAATAAACATAATTTTATGTTTTAATTTGGAGTGATTGATTATTTCATTCTCCTGTGTCCCAGGTATCTTAACAGGTTCTGGGCTCAGAGTTATTCACGCGTCCACTTGCGGCCCCGGTCGTGTTTTATCCCAAGCCAGAAATTCTGTGCTCTTTCTCCACGTACGGTCCCGGGAAAGGAAGGTTCTATTTTGTCAGCCAGTGTATTAACCTGCGCTTCAACGTGCGGCCCTAGAAGAAATCGGCAACATGGCGTACCATTATGAGGTACCCATATTCAACCCAGAGAATTTCAGTAACTGGGAGTTCCGAATGAAAGCTTTGCTGAGAAAAGAGCACTGCATGGACGTTCTCAGCAAGAATCCACCTATCGATCCTAAAGAATTGGAGCTTTTTGTGAAGAAGGACGAAAAAGCTCAAGCTTTGGTAGTGCAAGCAGTAACAGACAAACACTTGGAAGTTATCAATGATGTCACTTCTGCAAAAAGTATGGTTAAGGCTCTGAAGGATGTTTTTGATCGAAAATCATCGCAGTCGAAATTATATCTGTGGGAAAAGATGACTCAGTTAAAATTCAACGTGGATGGTCAGGAGAAATTAGACGACCATTTGGTAAAATTCGACTCCATTGTTTGTGAGTTGAAAGAGCAGGGGTCGAACAGGATGAAACAGACAAAGTAGCCTTTCTGCTCATATCAATGCCTGCAAGTTGGAAGCCTCTAGTAACAGCATTAGACATAAATCGATGGTGAACAATGCGTTAAGTACTCAATGTACACCTTCATATTCAACACTGAGTACAACATAGCTTTCCACATCCCTAAAAAAGATCAGTGTAATTTTTGTTTGGGCTTCATGAACGCCTCTGAAACTGAAAAAGCGGAGCTCAAAGAAAAATACCAACAGCACTTGGATGAAAAACAAATGGCAAGATCGGAAAGGGATGCAGATAAAGGATCAGATAAAATCGTTACCGTTTATGACCTGCAAGCTGCCCTCCCATGTCCCCAAGGCAAATCATCAGCATTTTACTATGTACCGAAATTGAACGTCTATAACTTCACAATGTATGAACTGAAGTCCACGCAGGCGTATTGTTACACATGGCACGAAGGGCAAGCAAAAAGAGGTGCCAACGAAATTGGCAGTTGCGTCTGGATGTATCTGGAAAACTTAAACAAAACTCTCACGACCCCAACCGACGTCATCTTTTACAGTGACAACTGTGGAGGTCAGCAGAAAAACCGTTTTATTTTTGCCCTATACATGTTTGCCACATGGGAGTTAAAAAACATAAAATCTATAACCCACAAATACAAAATGAGGGCACACTCAAAATGAGGGGGAAAACGTTCATTCTGTAATAGAAGGAGCGATTAAAAAATACAAGAAAAACTCCAACATCAATGTCCCAGAAAATTACGTCTCGATTATCAGCCAGGCAAAGAAGACAGCGCCAACTTACATTGTCAAGCAGATGGATTATTCCGAAATCTTCGATTTAAAGAAACTGGCAGAAGATGATCTGAAAATGAAAGAAGCCTTATATAATGAAGACGGTGAGAAGGTGCCAATCGCTGAAATATGCGTGATCAAGATCCAGAAAGATAAGCTTGTTTTATTCCACTACAAAACACCTTTTGCACAGCGAGATTTTAAGACGATTAATGTTACTAATCAGAAGAAACGACGCAGCAGTTCAGCATCATCATCTGGTTTAACTCCATCCACAGCGCTCACCCTACCAACACTAAATATGACAACCTGCCAAGAGGGACGCAGGGACGAAGGGACTACTTCCCCGGAAAACACCAATCAAGTATACTTACCGATACGACAGGATGGGTCCCCCGAACAGCTACAATTATTTTAACTCATAAAAAGCTCTGACAAGGCCCTATGGGCGAAAGTACTAAGCTGGTAATAAAACTATACTAAAAGGAGAAGCTGCTCATTCTCACCCTCCGAAACCTAATGGTGAAAACCTGAAGCCTACCAACACTAAATATGACAACCTGCCAAGAGGGACGCAGGGACTACTTCCCCGGAAAACACCAATCAAGTATATATACTGATACAACAGGATGGGGCCTCGAACAGCTAGAATTATTTTAACTCATAAAAAAGCTCTGACGAGGCCCTATGGGCGAAAGCACTAAGCTGGTAATAAAACTATACTAAAAGGAGAAGCTGCTCATTCTCACCCTCCGAAACCTAATGGTGAAAACCTGAAGCCTACCAACACTAAATATGACAACCTGCCAAGAGGGACGCAGGGACTACTTCCCCGGAAAACACCAATCAAGTATACTTACCGATACGACAGGATGGGTCCCCCGAACAGCTATAATTATTTTAACTCATAAAAAAGCTCTGCCAAGGCCCTATGGGGGAAAGCGCTAAGCTGGTAATAAAACTATACTAAAAGGAGAAACTGCTCATTCTCACCCTCCGAAACCTAATGGTGAAAACCTGAAGCCTACCAACACTAAATATGACAACCTGCCAAGAGGGACGCAGGGACTACTTCCCCGGAAAACACCAATCAAGTATACTTACCGATACGACAGGATGGGTCCCCCGAACAGCTATAATTATTTTAACTCATTAAAAAGTTCTGACGAGGCCCTATGGGCAAAAGCGCTAAGCTGGTAATAAGACTATACTAAAAGGAGAAGCTGCTCATTCTCACCCTCCGAAACCTAACGGTGAAAACCTGAAGCCTACCAACACTAAATATGACAACCTGCCAAGAGGGACGCAGGGACGAAGGGACTACTTCCCCGGAAAACACCAATCAAGTATACTTACCGATACGACAGGATGGGTCCCCCGAACAGCTATAATTATTTTAACTCATAAAAAAGCTCTGACGAGGCCCTATGGGCGAAAGCGCTAAGCTGGTAATAAAACTATACTAAAAGGAGAAGCTGCTCATTCTCACCCTCCGAAACCTAATGGTGAAAACCTGAAGCCTACCAACACTAAATATGACAACCTGCCAAGAGGGACGCAGGGACGAAGGGACTACTTCCCCGGAAAACACCAATCAAGTATACTTACCGATACGACAGGATGGGTCCCCCGAACAGCTATAATTATTTTAACTCATAAAAAAGCTCTGACGAGGCCCTATGGGCGAAAGCGCTAAGCTGGTAATAAGACTATACTAAAAGGAGAAGCTGCTCATTCTCACCCTCCGAAACCTAACGGTGAAAACCTGAAGCCTACCAACACTAAATATGACAACAACCTGCCAAGAGGGACGCAGGGACGAAGGGACTACTTCCCCGGAAAACACCAATCTAGTATACTTACCGATACGACAGGATGGGTCCCCCGAACAGCTATAATTATTTTAACTCATTAAAAAGCTCTGACGAGGCCCTATGGGCGAAAGCGCTAAGCTGGTAATAAGACTATACTAAAAGGAGAAGCTGCTCATTCTCACCCTCCGAAACCTAACGGTGAAAACCTGAAGCCTACCAACACTAAATATGACAACAACCTGCCAAGAGGGACGCAGGGACAAAGGGACTACTTCCCCGGAAAACACCAATCAAGTATACTTACCGATACGACAGGATGGGTCCCCCGAACAGCTATAATTATTTTAACTCATAAAAAAGCTCTGACGAGGCCCTATGGGCGAAAGCGCTAAGCTGGTAATAAAACTATACTAAAAGGAGAAACTGCTCATTCTCACCCTCCGAAACCTAATGGTGAAAACCTGAAGCCTACCAACACTAAATATGACAACCTGCCAAGAGGGACGCAGGGACGAAGGGACTACTTCCCCGGAAAACACCAATCAAGTATACTTACCGATACGACAGGATGGGTCCCCCGAACAGCTATAATTATTTTAACTCATAAAAAAGCTCTGACGAGGCCCTATGGGCGAAAGCGCTAAGCTGGTAATAAAACTATACTAAAAGGAGAAGCTGCTCATTCTCACCCTCCGAAACCTAATGGTGAAAACCTGAAGCCTACCAACACTAAATAATAATATATGGAGAAGTTTTCAAGCAATCCCTTGAGCTGTTTTTTCTATTTTTTTCCATTGTGATGCATATATAACTTTATTCTTGTGATAATACCAAGACTGACGGTAGGTAGGCACCTCTTAATGAAGCATTTAAAGATGTGTGTAATTGAGATTTTTCTATTTTTCGCTTTTAGTCTCGTGAAGAAAATTCGGGATGCCTATCGAAACCTATCAAGTTACCTAGTTCACGTTATTTTATGAAAATAAAGAGCTTTTGTACAAATATTGGCTTGATTTATCTCCAAAAAAAAAACCTGAAATATTTTGGTGCAAGAAAGGAACATCTAGGTTTTTGTCCATAAATTGGCCATATACAATTGTCATGGAAATCAGAGGGGGGGGGGGGGGGGGTCCTCTGAGAATCAATAGGAGAATCATAAGGAAAGCTGCGTGCAAAATTTGAACCCGATTATTTTATTTGAACAACCAAGGTAGAAGATTATTGAAGGAAGGGCAAACCAAAAACTTTGAACAGCTCTCCTGAACAATTGTTTTTCGAGTTAGACCACTCTTGAACTGGACCGACGATGATTACTTCCATGGAAATCGCGGAGGTTCCTACAGGGATGGCCAAGGCTCCTTCAGGCACAGGGATAACAGACGAGGTGACGATTTTCATAAAAACTACGACCATCGAAATTATCAGGACAGCAATCAAGAGGTCAGTTCTTTAATTCGAATAATAATCAGGGACAACAATCGAAAGGTCAATTTTCAAATTCACATAACAATAATCATTGTAATTTCTTCACTGACAGTATGTTTACTCCTAAAATTGAGTCAGATGGTTCGAAAATTGCTTTTTACCTTGATAGTGGTGCATCTGACCACATGATTTCGAGCAAATTGGCTCACAAATTGGTTCATGTTCAAAATTTTGTGGAACCTTTAGAGGTCAATAGTTCCAAGGAAAATGTTGTCATGTAAAATTTCTGGTGATGTGAAAATAATTTCTAAGGGTTCCGGTGTTACCATTAAAAATATTCTTTGTGTCGATGATTTTCACAGCAACTTGCTGTCAGTTAACAAGTTGGACGGAATGGGTTATACCATAATTTTTCAAGAAGCTGAAGTGTTAATGTTTGATGGTGACAAAATGGTTGCATCTGGTGTAAAGGATTCATATTTGTACGCTCTTACGTTTGATTATGACAAAAATGATTATGATAAAAATGATTATGATAGCCCATCTTCTTGTTATGCTAACGCATCTGTCGACGAGACTGCAATTTGGCATAAACGTTTTGCTCATGTCAATTATCCTAGCCTTAGTTCACTTGCCGAAAACGAAATAGTTGAAGGATCAAAATTATTCCGAAAATTCCATCAAAATTTGAAAAGTGCGAGATTTGCGTGCTTAGCAAGCAATCGGAATTTCCCCAATAAAAAACATAGGGTAAAGGCACCAGTAGTAGACATCAATCCAATAGTAGACACATCGGACTTCAACTTGAGAAAATAAGAGTTAGAACCATCAGAATGATTTGATTTTGGCGCCATTTTAAACTTTAGTTTCTACTGTGCTGCCACTAGAATGGTGAAGCATATCAAGCCGGCAGTGGAAAGGTTAGAGCAAAGCGGAAGTTAGTGAAAAACGTTGTCTATTCCCACGAAAAATAAAGAATTACTCTGTTAAATCGATTTCGACGGTTAGGCCATCATCAGTAACAAACAATAACTTTAGTTCGTAAGGTTAGAGCAGCTGATAAGTTTGCAATTTCATCCAAGGCCCTTCCCTTATCAAAACAGCTAAGGAGGTGAGTTTGATTTTCATCAATTATTCTTTTATTTTTACAAGATCTTTCACAACTTTTGTTTCTAAATTATATTGTACACAATTAACTCACTAGGTATCGTGTGTTTTTGTGTGGTAGTTTTGTTTGAATGAGCAAAAAACGAACTGTCTACTACTGGGATACTGATATTGCCTCTTGACAAAAGTGTCTACTACTAGAAATTCATCATTTTTTTTAGTAAAGATTGAATATTATTCATAGTTCAATTCTAAACATGAGGGTTTTCTAATTTTTGCCAGGAAATATCTTGTTCCAGTAGTATTGGAACAAGACTGCTGGAACAAGAAATTCTTGTGTCTCCCTAAGGCATTTCTTCCATCCTCAGCTTCTCAATAAGGAAAATAATTTTATCAAATTCATTCGTAGACCACCATGCCGCCTGTGAAAGGAAAGATGTGGAGTTATTCAGAGGAAGCACTTCGAGCAGCAGTAGCTGATGTGTCCGGTGTAGTCCCAGTTTCTACTGCTGCAAAACGCCATGGTGTCCCTCTGGTAACTCTTCTGTACAAAGTAAGAGCAAAACTCCATTGGTAAGGAAAATGGGGCCATCTAGTATCCTTTCTATCGAGGAAGAGGAAATTCATGTACACTGGATCAAGCTCATGTGCCAGAAAGGGTTTCCAGTGACATCAGACCAACTCTTAGACAGTGTGCAACATTTGGTGAAACAGCTTAGCAGAGAAAATCCATTTGATGATGACCGCCCTGGGAGGAAGTGGTTATGTTGTTCAGAAAGCTCCATCCAGATATCTCTAGTAGCCATAGGTTTTATTACATCATGGTACCAAGAAGTCGAAAAGTATTTGAAAGAAAAGTCACTCTTTGACGTGTTGAGTGATCCCAGCCGTGACTTCAACGGCGACGAGAGTGCTTTCTTCCAGGCAGCTCTGGATGAACCAGATCTAAATACAGCAGAAGATATTGCTGTAATTGAAAATATTGCTATAGTAGAAGATCTTGCTACAGTTGGAGATTTCTGTTTAACAGAAAATGACTTCGCAATCATTTCATTGTCTGGCAAAAAAAGAGTTACCAAGGCAGCCTGTAAAGTGTTGGAAATTGACGACAATGGCCAAGCATGTGTTATGCTTTTGGCAGTTTGTAACAGAATGAAAACTGTTTTTGAATTTGAAGAAACCAAAAAGTTGATCGTAGGACAAAAGGACGTTGTAACCAAACTACCAGTGCCTCTAATATTTAGGTTACAAAAAAAAAAAAAAAAAAAAAAAAAAAAGATTCAGTTTCCATACAGCTTGAATGTTGACTGATTTTCTTACACCTAGGTTTTTGTGGACTGATTTTATTTATGAACCTAGTCCTACCAAAAGTTACCTACCTACCTACGTAGGTACTTGAGTTGAGTTCCTAATTTCTAGTTTTGAGTTAATTTTATATTTTAGTGAATAAGTTTTCGTTGGGTAAAATTACCTAGTGCCTTAAGATGGTTGTGCAACTTTTTTTTTCTTTTTTTTTACGTAGGTAACAATTGGTACCTTAGTTATTGTGCTAATAGGTGCTATAAAACTTGTTTGTGTTGTTCCTGTTCAAAATTTATTTAGGTTTCTAAGCATTTTAGTGTTTGTAAGCATGGACCAAACAAAGAAGACTGAATGGGAATGAGATGAAAATAACACTAAAACAGTTTTGTATTCTTTTTACCTATTTCCCTAAAAATAATAAATTGTTTTGCATTTTTGAAGTTTTGTACTTTTTAAAATCTGAGTTCCTTTGTTAAAACCGCGAATATGGGTGCATGTTTGATTAGAAATACATAAAATATATTAATTTAATGAAGTGTCAACTACTGGTGTGTTTCCTTGTCTACTACTGGCACACTAGTGTCTACTGTTTGTGAAAAAACTTTTTCTCCAACATTATCAAAAAACGACCTAAATGTTGATGATTGAGTTATTTTAGGAGGAATTTAGGTCAAATAAGAGTGCTGCTGGACAAATATAGCAAAAAAAGGTACATTTAATAGAAATTAGTGAACTAAATCTAAAATTACTGGAAGAGTCTCACAATAGTGTCTACTACTTGTGCCTTTACCCTAACATTTCTCGAAGTTCAAGGCCATTACAGCTTGTTCACACTGATATTGTAACAATTAATCAAAAGGGAAAACATGGAGAAAATTACATTCTAACTTTTATTGATGATTTCACATCTTTCAAGGTTACCTACTGCATGAACGCCAAAGGTGAAACTTTCGAATATTTTCAGGAATTTCTCAATTTCGTTCACGCCCATTCAAATCACAAGGTTGCGTCAATCCGTTGTGATAATGGCGGGGAATATTGTAGCAACCAATTTCGAGATTTTTGTCGTAGAAATCAGATTTATATTCAGTTCGTTGCAGAAAGAAATAACCGAACTGTAGTGGGACGTGCAAGAGCTATTTTCCTTGAATCCAAACTTGATATTTCATTTTGGCCGTATGCTATTGAAACCGCGACTTACGTGCTGAACCGTTGTCCTGTAAGTCATCAAGACGTTACCCCAGCTGAACAATTTTTTCGAAAAACGTCCCAATGTTGGTAATATTAGGGTTTTTGGTTCAATATCCAAAAACAATTTCGGAGGAAGTTTTCAGAAAAAGGAGAAAAGGGAATTCTCATCGGCTACCTATATACTTCAACCGGATATAAATTGTGGTTTCCTCAAACAGACAAAATAAAGTGCGCGCGCAAAGTCGTTTTCAACAAAAATAAGAACATTTCTGATAGGAATGAATTTGATAATTTGACTGATAATTCTGATTCTGCCTTGAGTTTTGATCTGGTTTCTAGAATTTTTGAAGAAAATTCGAATGCTCCTAATCTAGACATTTCGAACTCCACAACTACAGACCTTGAATTTTCTACCTCCATGACTTCTCCTGAACCTATCTTGGATCAACTCAATCTCAAAAATAAGAATAAAAATGTTCAGACTCATTGGAAAATGAGTCTACTCGACCCACGTGAGAAAGGAAGTAACCTGCCCATTTGTCGGATTATGAGTTAGGCTCATTTTTTTGTGAAGTAAATAACTGCGAAATCAGCCCTTGAATCCGAAAATGCTGATCTCTGGTTAGAGGCGATGAAGAAGGAGTTAAATTCGATTAATGACAATAATGTTTGGACTTTGGTTAACGAAAATGACGAAAAATGGAGAAACTGTGACATGTCGTTGGGTATTTTCTATAAAAGAAAAGGAGGGGAAACATATCTACAAAGCAAGACTTGTTGCTAGAGGATTTTCCATTGATAACGATAATGAAAGTGTTTATGCTCCTGTAGCAAAACACGCCACTCTTCGAACATTAATTTCTGTGGCCAATCAGTTAAATTACAAAGTTTCTTGTCTTGATGTGGCTACCGCATTTTTGTATGGCGAAATTGAGGATGGAAAATTTATTTACATGAATCAACCTCCAGGTTTTGAATTCAGCGGAAGAATTTGCAAACTGAGAAAGTCTATTTATGGCTTGAGGGAAAGTTCTCGACAGTGGAACAAATCTATAAATGACTTTTTGGTTTCTCAACGTTTTATTCGTTCGAAAAATGATCTGTGTTTGTATGTAAGAAAACCCGAATCAGATATTATTTATATTCTCATTTACGTTGATGAAATTTTCTGTGTTTACAGTAATGATTCTGAATTTAAACAGTTGACTTCAGAGCTAAGTTCACGTTTCAAAATTTCTGATTTGACAAATTCAAATAAATTCCTTGGTGTTGATTTATCGCAAAAATCAAACCGTTTCGCTTTCTCAACAAAAATACATCGAAACCTGAATACTGGTGTGTGGGTGGAAGGTACACGGCTTCTTCCTTTTATGTGTTTATTCACAACAACAACTAGTTTCGCCTGTCACTAAGCCTCATCAGGTGCTACAATATTAACAAGATAGTTTTTTAATAATGGTAGATACAGAGATTGTTCATGTGCTAATTGCCTTATAGTTAACAATTAGCACATGAAAAACCTCTGTATCTACCATTATTAAAAAACTATATTGTTAATATTGTAGCACCTGATGAGGCCTAGTGAAAGGCGAAACTAGTTGTTGTTGTGAATAAACACATAAAAGGAAGAAGCCGAATACCTTCCACCCTCACACCAGTATTCAGTAAGAAGTAATGGCTACCTGCACGAATACCTATACATCGAAAACGTTTTAAAGAAATTTCGTATGTTCTGTTGCACTCCAGTTGAAACTCCAATGGAGCAAAATTTGAAAATCGAATTGAACCTTGACACTAATAACACTACTACCAAACCATATAGACAGTTTGTTTGGCCTTACCCAAAATCGTAATTGCCGCCAATAGGGAAGTAGGCAAGAAACTTAGTTCCTTGAGCCACCGAGACAGCGCTAATGTCGCTTTGAATAAATCGTCACCCTTTTTATACTTCTGAACGGAACAATGAAGATTATGTTTCCCGATATTATTCCCGAATATCCCTGAGCGATATAATGATCTGAACTCCCGCAAAATTGTGAAAGGTGTTATAATTAATGTCAAATATGCTGAGTAACCTCCTATCATGTAAACACTGCATTACTGACTAGCGCCCTTGCTTGCTGGTCTTGCGGACGAAAAGGGAAATTGAATCATTCTGTTATCGTATCCCGTTGTAGTAATTGTCTCTCCCAATTTACCGCCAGTTATTCATTTCAATAAAGTATTGAGAACTAGGATCCAGTGAAAAACTTGTTGTTTGTTTCCCGTGATTATACATTGGTGCCGTTAAACCCAGGAAATAGTTATCGCGAAGCTGAGCATAGTTCCAGTTCGTGAAAGTGGATCCCGTTCGAAAAGCTCGCTACGCTGATTGCCATCTTGAGCTAGGTGTTCGGTCTTGGATCCCGCATCGAAGGATCCCACATCGAAATTTGTAGTGTACTAAATTCAGTGGACAAATTTGCTTTCAGAAAAAAGGTACACTCAAAATGCCGAAGTCTAGGCGCAGATCCCGCCAAGTCTCGCCTCCGTCGTCCTTATCGTCGAGGGAGAATCATGCAACGGCGGATGCGAAGTAAAGACCTTCAAGATGGACCCCGCTAAGGTAGATAAGCTAACAAAGAAAGTAAAATCTTTATACCGCAGGATATCATCATGGCTTATGATTCCGTCCGAGAACATAACCAGCTACAATCAGGAACCCTACTCCGCAGTTCTGATACCTTCCGACAGTCTAAAGGAAGAAGAATTTTTAGAACAAGTTAATGGTTCTGAAATTGAAGAACAGCTTAGATTAGCATGGATCTCGCACATTATAGAAGGATGCCAACAGGCAAGGAAGCTGATAGCCGCAAAGGAACGAGCCGAAGCGGCCTCCCGCACAAAGAGTGAGTTCACGTTCCATGATGTTAAATCTCCCTATGAAGCTGTAAAGGTCATGAATCTTTTACTCCCATCCGTTCCGCCTTACGATGGGGACATTACCAAGTTTGCTCATTTCATCCGAAGTTTCAACTCCGCAGTACATAACGTACCTCATCTTCCGGATCCCGTCAAATTTGAAGCCCTGCAAGGAAAGTTAGTTTCCCAGGCAGAACAATGGCTCAAGGGCACCACGCACAAAACCGCTAACTATGAGCAATTCCATCAGTACTTGTGTTCGGAGAACTCCGGAAGGTATAGAATAGCCAGAGCTACCTTCACCCGGAGGACCGCGATCCCGAAATTGAATCGAATGGATGCTAGCACGTTTGAACAATATTTGTCTTCCTCCAAAGCTTGGATAGAATCAATCATCTCAGTGGAAGCTCCCGACCTGGTCGGTTTCCTGTTGTTTGAGGCCCTCTTTTCGAAAATAGGAAAACAACGAACAATGAAGATTATGTTTCCCGATATTATTCCCGAATATCCCTGAGCGATATAATGATCTCAACTCCCGCAAAATTGTGAAAGGTGTTATAATTAATGTCAAATATGCTGAGTAACCTCCTATCATGTAAACACTGCATTACTGACTAGCGCCCTTGCCTGCTCGTCTTGCGGACGAAAAGGGAAATTGAATCATTCTGTTATCGTATCCCGTTGTAGTTATTGTTAAAGTATTGAGAACTAGGATCCCGTGAAAAACTTGTTGTTTGTTTCCCGTGATTATACACAGTTGTTAGGTTGTCTAAACTACATTGCAAACATGACCAGACCAGACATCTGGTTTGCAGTTAATAAACTCAGTCAATTTCAAGAAAATCCAACTGATGAAATGTGGCAATATGCTAAACGTATATTACGATACTTGAAAGGTACCATGAATGTTACGTTAACTTACGAAATACTGTCAAGAAAAAACGAGACTAAAGTAGTGGAGCGGCAGATCTAATTTCTTTGCTATTCCTATGAAAGCTGAAATTTGAGCTGGAGGCCTGTTGGGATGTATAGAAACAAATCGTGAAGTCTCGATCAGCTGAGCGAGTTTCGGAGCTATGTTCTTTGCTATTTAACCTCTATGAAGCTGAAATTTGAAATAAGGGATACTTGGGACATCTAGAAATGAACCGTAATGTCTGAAGCTCCCCGGAGCAGCAGCGTGAGCTCCAGAGCTAATGTTTTAGCTATTCAACCTATGAAGCCGAAATTTTGAATGGAGCGTGTTCCACGTTCCTCCAATGTTTCGCCAAAGCTCAAGGTGATAGCAAAATGAAAACGAAATGAACTTCTCATCAAACAGGCTCGCCTAGCTATCGAGCTGACATTTCAGCACGCAATAATCTTCATTCTTTCCACAATTTATTTTTATTTTCTTACTACGTCTTTTTGAGATATAAATAAATATCTACCTATTTTGTTCACTTTTATTTAGCAATTTCATTCTTTTACATCAATGGCCTCTGTGTTTCTGTGTTGGGCCAAGGCGAAGCTAACTACAATAATGAATGTATTAAAAGACAGAATTATTCCATTAGTCAAAGCCAGTTTAGTTTTTTAAATACATATAGGAAGGTTAAGAAAGACAAGGTGCACAGCCAGCCTCATCAATCAAGTAAACTCTCAAGCTCACTTCTATCTGAATAATTCCCTGCAATTTGAAATGGAGCCTCTTTGGGACTGCTTGGTTACAAGGACAAGGTACATAGCCACCATGATCAGCTGATTGGGCTCTGACCCTAATTCCTTCCCTATTATGCTTACGACGATGAAAATAAATAGCATTTTCTATTAGGGTGTACTCATTCTAGCGCCCGTTGTATTTTAAACAACGGGCTTTTCTGCTGGTTTGTAAAATGATGAGGCTTTTCTTGTGAATTCTTCAACTGTACTGCAATATATTTTTCTCATAGTTTTAAATAAACTAGAACTAATGTAGCGTTGTCAGGGAGCATTGAGAAACGTAGGTAAAACTACCAATGTTGACATTGAAGCTAACACCCCATAACCATTACTAGCGCACAAACGCGCAGCTATCAGGAAATACCCTTCCCAATCAAACGAGCAAGGTTTATCGCCAATCTCAGCTTCTGAAGCTCGGTTAACTGAATGCTGAGTGAAGGATAGACGTGTGAATTCTCTCAGAAATGACGGGAACTGTCACAATTTCCCCCTTATGAACATACTTTTTTGAAGAATAAGTATATTAATTGTGGACTGGGTTCCGGTTCAGGAAATGTCAACTGGAAAACCACAAAGTTAATTAGCTTCCTTCATAAAGGTACCTACCTAAGTTTTACTGGTGGAGAACTTATGCTTCTTGATAAATAGATGCATTGGCCATTGGGAATAATAATGAAATTAAAAACAGCATGAATTGTCAATGAATACTGTTCAGGAATTGTCATCTGAAACATTCATTTGGACAATCACCCCCAATCAAATTAAACAACCGTGAATGTATTTGCTCAACGTTGGAGACTTGGTACGATACAAGAAATACCTACATGAGAAAATCCAATGCAAGAAATACAATACAATGAATAAGAAAATGCCCTCTTAAGGGATTTTTAATATTGGGAACTTAGCCCTGAAATAGAATTGGGAACAACTTTGCCCAAGAATACAGGGAATGTAACCCATAGAACACTATAATATATCAAAGATGAAGGCACCTGAAAATATCAATTAGGTAAATAATTAAAACCGAATTGACCCCCCCCCCCCCCCCGAAAACTCGCTCCGCCCCCTCCATTGTCAATCCTGCATCATTACCACTACCAGCTGTAACGCGATCTGTCAAAGCTCTCACTTCATCATCAGTACCATTCAATGCTTCACTTCACAATCTGTACAGAGCATTCAAAGTGAAAATTGTAGAATGTTCCATTAATCACATAATGTCATTCGAGTCTATAGCAACCCTGGTTGATTCTGAATTGCACCAACACACTGTGCAGCTGTCAGCTGAAATGTCGTCTTTCGATTCGGCTATGGTATCCGGATCCAGAACTTTGGTTCATCAACGTCGAGGCACAATTTGAAACCGCGCGCCCAAAACGCCCAATCAAATTAAACAACCGTGAATGTATTTGCTCAACGTTGGAGACTTGGAACGATACAAGAAATACCTACATGAGAAAATGCAATGCAAAAAATACAATACAATGAATAAGAAAATGCCCTCTCAAGGGATTTTTAATATTAGGAACTTAGCCATGAAATAGAATTGGGAACTTTGCCCAAGAATACAGGGAATGTAACCCATAGAATACTATAATACAGGGTGAGTCTCTCGCAAATGCAAAAAAAAATTTGGGTAAAACTACATCAAAAATGGAGTAGAATGCCGCCAACTGCATATTTTTATCTCAATCCGTTCTCGAGATATGATTTTTTAAAGGTTTTTTCAGGAAAACCGTGTTTTTTTCCTTTTAAACTCAACTTTCTTCACTTTACTTCATTTAATTTTAATTTTTGACCACATTTTCGGAATCAGCACTAAATTTACTATAAGAATAGTGTACTTGGGTTCTTGAAAAGTACCATCCAAAGGCCCTCACATCAGCTCAAACATTGACGATTTTGAAAAAATAATATTTCTGAAAATCTTTAAGACTTTACTACTTTTTTAAAAAGAATTCTAGAAACTGGCAAATCTCATGAAAGCTGCTTCGTCTAATACTCTTTCCAACGGTATAATCAAGTTTACTTTTATTTTGTTATTTAGTGGGGAAAATGATGTTTTAATGTTAAAAAATGTGGGTTTTTCAATGAAATCGTTGGTTTTCTCGAAAGATGACCCTCTATGAACCTACGAGTATGGGGTCGGTTTTTATGTATTTTTTCACGCTGTATCGAGTGGGAACATTTGTAGATCTCTCCAACTCCGTTATAACCGAGTTTTACACTTAAAATCGCAAATGTTTAGTTTGTTTGTTACGATTAAATGTATGTGTGTTATGGGGTAAAACTAGTTAATTAAAGCGTAAAACTCGATTATAACGTAGTTGAGAGATCTGCAAGAGTTTCCATTCGATCCAGCGAGAAAAACTACATAGAAACCGACCCCATACTCGTTGGTTCATGGAGGGTCATCTTTCGAGAAAACCAACAATTTCATTGAAAAACCCACATTTTTCAACATTAAAATATTAAGTAAAATTGATAATACCGTTGGAAAGCATATCAGATGAAGCAGTTTTCATGAGATTTGCCAGTTTCCAGGATTCTTTTCAAAAGAGTTGTAAAGTTTTAAAGATTTTCAGAAATATTATTTTTTCAAAATCGTCAATGTTTGAGCTGATGTGAGGGCCTTTGGATGGTACTTTTCAAAAACCCAAGTACACTATTCTTATAGTAAATTTAGTGCTGATTCCGAAAATGTGGTCAAAAATTAAAATTAAATGAAGTAAAGTGAAGAAAGTTGAGTTTAAAAGGAAAAAAACACGTTTTTCCTGAAAAAACCTTTAAAAAATCATATCTCGAGAACGGATTGAGATAAAAATATGCAGTTGGCGGCATTCTACTCCATTTTTGATGTAGTTTTACCCAAATTTTTTTTTGCATTTGCGAGAGACTCACCCTGTATATTAAAGATGAAGGCGCCTGAAAATATCAATTAGGTAAATAATTAAAACCGAATTGACCCCCGGAGAACTCGCTAAGCCCCCTCCATTGTCAATCCTGCATCATTACCACTACCAGCTGTAACGCGATCTGTCAAAGCTCTCACTTCATCATCAGTACCATTCAATGCTTCACTTCACAATCTGTACAGAGCATTCAAAGTGAAAATTGTAGAATGTTCCATTAATCACATAATGTCATTCGAGTCTATAGCAACCCTGGTTGATTCTGAATTGCACTAACAGACTGTGCAGCTGTCAGCTGTGTTGTCGTCTATCGATTCGGCTATGGTATCCGGATCCGGAACTTTGGTTCATCAACGTCGAGGCACAATTTGAAACCGCGCGCCCACACATCACACAGAGTGACAAGAAGTTAAATCATATTCTAGCGAAAATACAACCAGAATACTTGCGCGTTCCGGTTCAGGAAATGTCAACTGGAAAACCACAAAGTTAATTAGCTTCCTTCATAAAGGTACCTACGTTTTACTGGTGGAGAACTTATGCTTCTTGATAAATAGATGCATTGGCCATTGGGAATAATACTGAAATTAAAAACAGCATGAATTGTCAATGAATACTGTTCAGGAATTGTCATCTGAAACATTCATTTGGACAATCCCCCCCAATCAAATTAAACAACCGTGAATGTATTTTCTCAACGTTGGAGACTTAGTACGATACTAGAAATACCTACATGAGAAAATGCAATGCAAGAAATACAATACAATGAATAAGAAAATGC